>JAGJRO010000016.1:327231-455557 GCA_022832285.1 Lepidurus apus apus
TATATATATATATATATATATATATGACAGTCCGCATATAGCAAACCTTGGGTGCTAAAAATTATCCGTATATTCCGATCTATAAGTCCCTCGACGAGATTTGTGGGTACCCAAACCAACGTTTTTCCTTCTAACTTGTTTGGGTAGCGAACTGTCGAGACGCAGGTATTCCACACACACAAAAATGCGAAATTTTTCGAAAAAGTTTGAAAAATTTTCGAAAAAATTTCAGATTTTTTTTTTTAAATTCAGAAAATGTATAAAATTTCGATAATTTTTTATAAATTTTCCAAAAACTTTCCGCAAATCGTAAGGTATGACAACAACCTTGGGTGCGAGAAATGCACCTTCTATTCCGATCTAAAGTGATCGACGAGATTTGTGGACGTTTTCCTTCAAACTTGTTTGGGTAGCGAACTGTCGAGATGCAGGTCACGAGGCCATTCCCAGAAAGGTCAGCCAACCTTTACTTCACACCAGACCAGTTACTCGAACCACCGGTTACAAAACTGGAAAAAAGTCATGAAAAAAAAGCCGACTGGAACAAGAGTTTTCAAGTTTGTTCGCACTCCGCCCCTTTCTTGATGTGCGACACGCACACGCACATGACCGAAGCTCGTCTTACCCATATAGGCTTTCCAGCGGCAATGAACGCTAAGTAGAGATATTGTATCCATTACCGATTTATGACGTCATCCGGACTGATCTGCGTGCGCTCTGATCGTTATCACTGACGCTGTGCAAAGGCCTATCTAAAAAGCACAAGAAAACCCCCTACCCCATGGATATATTAAACGCACAGGCACGCAGATGCCCCCTCTATACCCCCTCGATTGCTCTAAAAGCAAAAACCCCTGGGCTAAGCGAAAAGGAATTTTTTTCTTTTTTTTTATATATAAAAAATATATATTATATGTATATCTCTCTCCATCCAAGCCAACAGCGCATGTGAAACGGACGTCGCTTTATATAGCTGACTTAGGCCTATGCCTCTGTAGTTACAGTTGACAGTGCTCGCTTCCCCCTTTTTTCTTGTTCTTACCCCCCTATGCCATTCTTATCACCTCTATGAGCCACCCTATGGAGCGCCCAAGTCATTTCCGTTTGGGTTCGGATGATCTACGATGCGTCTTGGTCACACACTGAAGACACATTACATTACACACAAGGTTTGCACTGCACTAATTGACCCAACAGTGGAAGAATGTGTTGACTACGCACCAAATATTTCTGAATATTTCAGTGCCTGCTATTAGGACAACCTCTTCCCCCACTTGTCTCACAAATGATTTTTTTTTCTTTTTTTTTTAATTGTTGGATGCTGGTCACGATTCTGCTACACACCCAAGGACTAACCCAAAATAACACCCCTAGAATGAACATATAAAAGGCAAGAAAAGGAAAAAAAACACAAAAAGGAGAAAACCTTGCCAGGCAGATGTCTCATATTCCTGTTGGGCCCTGTTTGGGAAGACGTTGGAAGAAGAAGGGGGCAAGGGAAGGAGTATTGCCTCCTGGCCTGCAATTTATGTGGGTCTTTAGGCGAAGGGTGGGAGAAAACTTTTCAAGGCAAAGGTAAAAAAGAAACCAATTTAAAAACAGACTGGTTTGACAAGTGGGCATCTGGCAAGGGACTACCACTATACTATACACTCTTGTATATACCCCGTCTTGCTAAGTTGAGGCCAGAGTTGAGGGAACCCTGGCCCTTTGGCCAAAACGGCATTTGAGAGAACGACTCGGACTTGCGAGACAGCCAGACAAGACGAGTGACGAACGTCCGACAAGCGGGTTCGGGTTCTTAACTCTCCCAACTTCTCGCGAAAAATCGGAAAATCAAGGTTCGCTTTTAGTAGTCAGTCCCCCTGTTTTCGTTGCCTCGACGTTCTGGAAAAGGGAAAAAAGGAAAATGCTTTTATTTGGAACCCTTCAAATAAACCAACGTCACATTTCCCTGACGATTTTCGCACGCTAGGACCAAACTCATACACTTGAAACCGCACCAGTCAACTTTTTTGTTTGCCATCGCTTTTTTTCTGCCTTTTTATTACTGGCCACATCTCGTTCCTTCCGTCCAAGTCGAAAGAGTCCCAACTAATCCGCGACGTTTCAGCTTGACTGTTAAATAACGTAGTGGGACTTTTTAACGAGCTAATCAAGTCGTATCGCTTTAGGCCCCAACTTTTGCACTTATTTGCAACTTTCGCACTCCAAAGTCGAAAAAAGAAAAGTAGCTAAAACAGAACACCGTATCCAAAAGTATAAGTACCTAAGAGAAATATCCAAAACTAAGCACATATAAAAAAACTACAAGTACCTAAGCGAATTTTCGAGATTAATAAGCGACCACAACTTGGAGAAAGATTTAAGGTTTGAATGACTGAATGTTTGTTAGGGCGGTTTGGCTATTCCTCGATCCATGCGAGTCAAAACTGAAAAGACGAGTCAAATCTTAACCGCATTTTTAACAAATTTAAAATGCATTTTTAAACGGGGTAAGAATTTTCTGGCTGAGCAAGTTTACAGTGATTTTCGCTTGTATTTTGATAAAACCAAATCTTAACATGAAATTTCACTGTTTTACAATTGGTCAATCAATGTGTTTCTGCGGATTTCGAAGAAAATAAAGTTTTTTTCTTAAAACAGGCAAATTTCAGTCCAAGTTCAAAGCAGATTTCGGATTGACACGTTTAGCACTAATTTACCAAAAGAACGAAAAATCAGGAAAATTCACCGCGTTTTCACTGAGAAGACTATCACACCGACAAAGCAACCTTTCTATCGCGTCTCGTACTAGCTCTTCTCTCCAAGTGCAAGAGCACTTTGTGACAGAGCCTCGATGCGGTTTGCGAATGCGGTCCCGTGCGTAGGAGCGCTGCGCAGTAGTTTGGGAACGCTCGCATACCGCCTCTTCCACCGCCCGTGCGGCGAACGCGGCAGCCGAAACGCGTGGAGATTGGCTGAGACTCGTGACGTCATTTAGGGCATAAAAGCGGCTGTTCCGCTAAGCTCCAGCTTCAGACATTTGTGCGAGAGAGCTCAAGCTAGGTTACCAGGATGGAGTAAAGAAAGGGAAAAGGAACCAAGTTTTAGACACATTTTCGGATCCCAAGTTGAAGCACTGGGGACTTTGCCAAAGTTTTCACGCCGAAGCCTACGGACCGACTCGAGTACTCCGGACTTGACAACAGCGGGGCCAAGAGGATAGTACCGGCACTCGGTCGAGACCAGCTCAGTCGCGAAGCAACCTTTAGACAAGAAGGTACTAGCAACAGCTGCTAGTACTCCCGAAGCATTGAAACAAGTCTTTGCTCAACACGAAGTGGGAGACTTGGACTTTGAAGTTTCTGCAGTTGAAAGTGCAAGACATCTTTGGATCTTATTTAATAGACTGAATAGTGAACTTGTTGTACGAAAGCCTGGGATTACTTGTGAAGCGAATCAAGTGTGGTGCAAAATTAATAAATTACTCCTGCGGTTAATTATGAATATTTCAATCAACTAGTAGCAAAGAAATTTCGCGGGCGTGTGGAGGAAAGCCCAAGTAAGAAGGGCTAGAATTGTTTGTCTTTTAAGCTAGGAAAGTTCAGTGTTACGTGGATGAAGCGTCACTCAGTGCAACGTTCGAGAAAATCCGCAGTAGTAGCCAAAATGGTGCCTCAGCAAACGACAAGTCGTTCAAACAGTCCTAACACTACCAATGGATTGGTCCCCGTTTTCGGATCTCAACTAGTGGACACCAATTCTTCGACGCCTTATTCGGATGCAACTCAGGTAGAGTACATCTTTCTTTGCCAAAAGTGGAAAAATACAGCCCGTTTTCCAGTCCATATGCGTTCCTCTTCCTCAAGTGCGTCGAAAGAGACTTTATATACCTTTTCTGCCTGGGACTTGCGAAAGTTTTACAGCCCCCTCTCTTGTTTGCTGTCTAAAGAGGGTTTCTAAGTGGTAGGAAAGGTGGAAAGAGGAAAAGACCAAGGAGAGAGAGGAAAAACGAGAAAAAAACGTGGCAGGAGGCCTAATTGTGTTGAGTGCGTGAGACTTGATGGGATTCTTATCACCGGCCCCACGAGTCTAATGATCTTCGCTCATTTTGGGCCCAGAACCTATAATTAAGTGAAAGACTAAGACTTATATGGAACGTGCAGTAGAGTATCTATAGAAAATGTCGAACCTTGGGCTGTCATGTCGCGATAGGCCTTGGGGTTAGACCTACGCGACTTAATGAAAGGACTAATCCAAATAGAAATCTGTGAACTCCCACAGACGAAAAGGCGGAGAGGGAATAAGGAATAAGGTCTTTGTCGGGGATCAATAGAAACGAGGCGATAAGCTAATGTTCTTTTACTGCTTCGTTTTTAAGCACGACAAGAATCTTGGCCCGGACTTTGGACTCAGTGGGGGGAAGTTTAAGACAATTTTCAACAAGTTTAGGACTTTTACCTAGCTTATTGCCAGGTCTCAGCTTCGACAGAAAAGCATAAATCCAAAAATAACCCAGAGCCAGTTTATCAAGTGGAGTTGCTGAGATAGTAGGAAAAGATTGATATATCCTTGATTTGCTTGGCACCACGTTTTAGGGTGGACTTACGTTTTTTTTGGGTTGCTGCTTGCTGCACCACATTTGGCTTGGTCCCACCATTTTTGAAGAGTTTCCAACTACACTTAATGTTCAAAATCACTTCCACGCTGTTTTACCAACGGGCTCCAAAAGTTTGAACGCATTAGAAGTCAAAGTTCAGGAGAATTAACTAAACACAACACGCTCAAAAGCGCGCAATCACTCGCAAGAGCTGGGCCACTAAACGGCGTAGGCCGAACTCGCTTTGACTTGTGCTTGCGTTTCGCGGTTCCTCGCCTACGTTGTCACCGGCAAGTGGGTGACGCTGTTTATTTTCATTATAACTCGCATTTCCCCTGCGAGGTAAAAACAAACGTATATAATTGTCGACAAACAATTACGCTTGTTCCAAGATAAATTTGTCGGCTTAAAGCCTGGAAATAATAAGGATAAGTACTCTTTTACTTGGGTTTTTGTTTCGCTGTTCCTCGCCTTCTTCGTTGTCACTGTCGAGTGGGTGACGCCGTTAATTTTTCATTATAGTCCGCGTATCACCTGCGCAGTAGTACAAACATGTTTTGTTTAATTAGTAATCGAAACACTTAGGCTTGTTTTTATGGAAATTTGTCGGCTTAAAGCCTGGAAATAATAAGGATAAATACTCTGTTGTTCCAGTTAGAGCAGGTGAAACTTTTTTCAAGCGGTGAAAATGGGAACTTCGGAGCGAGTTATAGCTAGAAAAAGTCATTCGGTTTCCATTTGCGACTGTACCCGCTGGTTTGTATTAGCACACAAACTCTCCAGGAACTGATGTGTTCTGCTTGGCGTTTGGCCAGCGACCTTTTTCCATCCATTCCGTCCTTTGCCACATATTCTGCTTTCTGGCGGCGTAAATACATCACTTGTGTCATATGGAAAGATTACTTACTCGTCTCTGGTGTTGAACGTTTAATATTATCTAGCTAAGGTCCCCCCAGACCAGTTTTTGGGTAAATAACAGTCTTGTAGGGTTTCACCCAAGAGGTCAGTGTGCTGCACTCGAAACTTTAAACTGGAAAACAGTTTTTTTTCTGGGGTGCAAGTAAATCTACGATACTACATCTCGTAATTTGAAAAGGTTGACAAGATCACAAGATCGAGTTTGGCTTAACGTAACGGTCAGGCAAATCCAAGACTCGGTCGAGCTGTTGGTGGCGTGTTCCTTGACACGACTCGTGTTGACTTGCCTGTTAAGACCTTGATCGTTAATGCGGCGTTGGCAGACTGCCTGGCGTGGTTTTCTCCTTTTTTGTTTTTTTGTCTGTCGTTTTATTACTGGAAATGTCCCTTCCTTTCGCGCTGCGCTCCCTTCCCCCAACATCCGTCGTTTTCTATTTGACTCGCGAAAGGGAAAAGGGGGAAGCTACTTTGCATGCCCACTTCTTGCACATTAATTTCGAATCCGTGCATTACGACACCACACCTGGATTCCCAGCAGATCCCCAGCAAAGGGTTGTCTTTTTCAAAAGGCTACCGAGACGTCAGCGCGCAAAAAAGTCTGAGTAGTTTATCATGCAAATCACATAATTTCAACTCAAGTATGAGCTCATACTTTTTTCAAGCGTATACCTTTCAACCCATTCTCTGCGCTTCTTTTTTCACAACTACAACGCCTTTACTTTGCATTGAAACAACTTTGTCCTCTTTTCTTATACATCTCGTGTGTCCTCTTTTTTATATCCCCCCTTCTTCCAATCCCGTTCAGCACGACGCCCTATACTGGGCTTCTTTTTCTTTAGTTTTTTCTCGTTTAACGTTAGGTTTTGGGTTAGCTGTAGGGGTCGATTGTGAACTGACCCATCCATCAATGTGTTGATTATTGATCTCAGCAGGGCCAGGGGCAAATTGATGCCAAGAAGCACACTGCTCCTCATATGATTACGGTTTTGCGGGGTGTTGGGGATGAGAAGCAAAAGGGCCACAGCGTTGCTAACGTGGCAATGAAGAAAGAAGAAAAAAATAAATAAAGGGAAAAAAACGACGTGGCCTTTGCTGTTAGTCCATTTATTTCTCTTTCTTCGCCTTTTTCCATCTTCAAGAGGTCTGTTTGACGTCATGTGCGTCGTGGAGAGGAAAGGTGTCGAGAGAAAAAGACACGGATAAGGCTTCCTATCTCATTATGCATGAAGTTGCAGCTTGCCGAGTGCTGTGGACAAGTAAAATGTAGCACATTTACGTAGGTAGTGGAAAACAGGCTTCTAATCCCCTTTTGATGGATCCTAAAGTGTAAGCCGCGAATCCCCGAGGTGTTTTTTTCCCATTTGGGTTCAAAAGTTCGGTACTGTGATTAAACTGCTAAAGTATTCTTGACTTCCGAGCTTTTCATGGCACAAATCGCGAAAGCCGTTCGGGTTTGAATCAAGTGCACCTTTAGCTATTGATGCGAAAGACTCGCAGATGGCGCTGATGTTTGTTTTTGTTTTGCGCCTATAGCAAGCTAAGGTATCCGGGAGCCTGAGAAACTGATTCTCCTCTGATTCGCAGTCCAGGAATTATAATTTGCATTTTGCGCTAACTACGGCGAAATGAAATGGAAGCTTTAAATTGGATTTTCGCGTGTGGCCGGGGAACGAAAACCTGTTGCTTAATTGCGGATGGCGGTACGTCATGCATCAACGGCGGTGCAACATGTCGAAAAAGTTTTACGACTTTTGCTCGACTCACTTTTTCAACAAGAATATTTTACGAGGCCTGCGTTTTCTTGGAAGGAAACTTAACTGCTTAGGCTAATAGCAGAACTAGCTAATTCCCAGGCCTGATGTGATACGTTAACCCCCCCCCCCAAAAAAAAAGAGGAAATCTAGCTTGAACTAGCAAATCCATTGGCAGGGAGCGAGAGAACCGAGATAGGCATCCACCCAAGAAATGGGGGGGAATGTGGTTTACAAGTCTGGACTTTAACTTTTATAGCTGCGCAATTTCCTTAAGTCTATTGCACCTAACGTCATGCATAACTATATGATCCCCAGATTCTCCCGACCCTAATCACAGTCACATGCGACACCGATGGAATATACCCCATGGATAGTAACCGAACCGATGCATAAGTAATGGCACAAAACGAGTTCGTCAGCTATGACGTCATGGGAAAGACTGGGATAGAAACAAACGTATGGGCGTTAGCTAAGGTTGCGCATCACGGAGTGCCAATTGACTTAGGGGCAACGTAAAAAAAAAATATTTAAAAAATAACCAGCGAACCTCGTGGGCTGAAATCTAAAATCCCAGCAAGGAGCGCGAAGAACATTTTTTTTTATTTTTAAATTTGACACTTTAGACGATGTTTGCTTGTTAGATTCCCCTTGCTTGGGGGGAATTCTTTTACGATCTGCATTTTTAAAAATATGAATGCATAATCTAAGTTGGCTGAGAGCTTGTAGACTTTTATTTTATATTTTTTTTGGGCCGGGCCAAGCTGTAGAATATAGAGAATATACATAGACCAGCCGGAGAGGAGACTAAAGGCCATAAAAATATAAAAGGCTAGTTGGAGGGGAGCAGTGTCTTAATTTCTGTCCTTTTTGCATAAGGACCTTGGAGGGGAATTAGTTATGGTTTCGGGGGGGGGGAGTAAGTTTTGATGTAAAAAAAGAGCCAAGGACAGAACTAATCGTTGCTGGTTGATATCTGTGCATCTTGGAGCCCCGAGTTTCTGGAAAAGATTTGGGTGTGAAGTATATAAATCTAAGTAGGGAAATATATTAAGTTTCTCTTTTGCGTATCTGAATCATCATATCATCCCCAAATCATCGAAAGCAGATCCGGGTTTGGGGGTTTTGAAGCGGATAAGTTACTTGGAATTGTGAAATAAAACTATTTTTTAATTGCGACGCTGCGTTCACCGAGTCGCCAGATTAGCGTCAATGGGGCAGTAAAAAAAATAATTAAAAAAATATGGCGAATGTCAGTGAACTTGCGAGGCTGGCGAGGCACGGGAGTGGAGGAAAGTTTTGCAGGAAGAATAGGAAGAAGTGGGGAAGAGAGAAAGCGATGGACGTGTAGAGCGAAGTTACAAGGGCACATACATGCATGCTATGCTATCATGCTTGCATCTAGATGAGAGGGACAGCTGCCAAGTCTGCACGCAACCCAAATTATACACAAAACCGTCCCCTTCGCACGCTGATAAAAGCAGATGAATAAGAAAAAACTAGAGAAAATTTCGAAAACCGACTAGAGAAAAGAAGCTCTCGATAGATCGTGGGAAATGTGGATCCTTTTCTAGGAAATAGACGTGTCTTGCAGTGCACCACCTCCCCTTACACACGTGGAATCCCCAATCAATACAATGTAAAAAAAATGGGAAAGGATGAAAATTTCATCCAGAGAGGGAATAGGGAAAGCAAGGAGAAAAAAGGGGAAATGGCATCAGAAATAGATGGCTGTAGTAGCACATCGTTTTTTTATCACGCAGCATGGGTTGACGTGAGGAACTGGCATACACTTGCATACAAGCCGCAGTTGTGCCGCATATACGACCCCGAAAATGCAGTTTCTCTCGCAAGGCTTGTAGCTTGATGGATGCAAATGAGGTAGTCTGATCTTTGGGTCATGCGTGGCGTTTCTGTGACTTTTTCTCTTGAAAAGAAGTGAAAAGAAGAGGGATAAGATGATGATAAGGAGCTGAAAAAAATAGAAAAAAATTAGTCCTCTACACTTAAACTCTCGGAGCGACGCTACAATATGGGGCGAGTTGTTGTTTTAGAAGCTCTAATGTTTCAGTTCTTCTTTCAGTTTGGAAGTCGCCTGGCAAAGCGTTGCAACACAGCTGGTTTGCTTATTGCCAGTTAAAATTGGAGTGTGAGCGTCTTCTGCGCTGTTTCATAGTCAACTCCGCCTCTTTTTTTTGCATTTACGTCCATTTTTTCTACCTCCTCCCCCGTCGCCTCCACACACACTCACTTTTTTATTGCGCATTTGGCAACGGGCCAGTGTCGTAACACTAACTAGGGTAAAGCCAAATAAAAAATGAAAAGAAAAAAGGATGTGATAATCTCTAGTAGATATATGTAGCAAACAGAACTTTTTTTAAAAAAAAGGGCAGGGGGGTCTCAAGGGTCCTAAGCTTTGGGCTATAAGCTATATATGTAACACCTAAGCCTTCCAAGATAAACGTGTCGCTTCCTTACACCCTGGGGACACATTTTCGCATATATATATTGAAGGAAACCGATTCGTAGACTGTCATCCTCCTTTTTTTCGCCAGGGCTGAAAAAACAAATGTGAATGTATTTTTAAGGCTCCCGTATACCTTAGCTTAGTGTTGCAAAAAAGTCACAGATGGCGCTAATGTTTGTTATGGTTTTGCAAAACCTTGCGTAAGAACGTAAAAAGAAAGAAATAGCTAATTGCCGGCAAAGTTTCTAGGTTTGTTTCTGGAACATACAATTTGTCACCACAGTTTGCTGTGGCAGCAATGTCCCAATCCAATCGTCGAAACGTTCGGAACGAAATTTCTCGAAAACGGCTTGTCGCGCCAGATTTGAATGCAATCTAAAGCAAAATAATTTTTTTGTAGCTAGTGCACAACCAAAGGACGTATTTCACATAGTTTCAAACTTCACTTGGAGTTACTAATTGATTTTTAATTGGAAAAAGGTAGATTGGTTATGCACTAGCTATTCTAGCGCATTCCACTGGCTGCACTGGTGCAGTACTTTTGCACTCAGTGTTCCAAACATGTATACTCTTATACACTGTACACACTGAGTGCCAAAAGTACTGCACCAGTGCAGCCAGTGGAACGCGCTATTACTGTGCTTACTGTCTGAATTTTTTCGTTAACTGCACTGGTTTTCTCAAAGTTTTTCCGAATACGCATGCTAATCGCCTATCTTAAGGTACACGGGCGCCAGAATAGCTCAAGAGAAACGAGGAAAAAAGTAATCAAAAAAGGTCTGCGTTTACTTATGTTTCCCTGCCCTTTTTTCAAATAGACGAAGAAGAACAACCCGAACCATGTGAAGCGACCCATGAATGCGTTTATGGTGTGGTCCCAAATTGAGAGGCGTAAGATTTGTGCGGTGCAACCCGACATGCACAACGCCGAGATTTCCAAATGTTTGGGTAAGCGATGGAAGATGCTGTCCGAGGAAGAGCGTCAACCCTACATCCAGGAGGCGGAGCGATTGCGACAGCTGCACATGCAAGAGTACCCGGACTACAAGTATCGACCTCGCAAAAAGGCCAAAACCCCGTCCGGCTCTACCTCCAGCTCGTCCTCCCCTTCACCTTTGGCGTCGTCCTCACCCTCGCTGTCGCATCTGGCCGCGTCGTCCCCCGCGTCTTCGGCCAGCAACTCGGCCTTGTCCCGCGTGGCGCACGGCGGCATTGAGAAACGCGTGGCCGCTACCAAAACACGTACCTATGTCATCGGCGGTCTGTGCGCGACGCTCAGCCCGGCTTCGGCGGGCCACTCCACCTCCAACAACAACAACGCGACCACGCCCAACCAAAACGCCTTGTCGTCGATGTCGGGGACACCCGGCAGCAAAAGCTTGTCTTCGTCTACCCGGGCGCGCATCACGCAGACCACGGGTGGCTTCTCTTCCATCAATCACAGTCGCCTCAAGCTCAAATTAACCATCGATCGCAATTTCAAGGAGAGCATCCGCAACAGCAAAAACGTGCCCGTGGCCGTGAGTCAACTCACCCCGCCGGCCGCCAAAGTGCCCTCGTCCCCGGCTTCGTCCGAGATCCCCGATTCCCCGGCGTCCCTGTCCTTCTACGAAGACGGCGCCAGTTCTTCCGACAGCAACGGCAGCAGCAGCACTACTCCCAGTCAAACCAAGAGGACTTCCGCCGTGTCCGTGTCCGCACCCTCACCCGCGTCCTCCACGACGTCCGAGAACGCGCACCACCACCACCTCACTTTCAGCAGCGTGACGATCAAAAACGAGCCCACCCTCAACATGCTCACCCCGGAGCCCGACCAAGAAGAGTTCGAGGACGACCCGCCCACCTTCGTGCTCCCGGCGCTGGTGGGCACCGAACTCACCAGCGTGCTGGCCGCCAAAATTAAGAAGGAGCCCGGCATGATGACACTGACGGAATCCATGACGCGCCTCAAGAGCGAGCCCTTGATGAGTCAGGCGAGTCATGCGTGCGGAGCGCCAGGCGAGACGAGTCTGGGCGATTTGGACTCCATCACGGATCTGTTTCAATTGCCTTCGGACTTCAAGATGGACATCGACAACCTGACGGAGGACTTGGATTCACTCGAATCGGCTTCCTTATCTCCGGGATCTCACTTTGAATTTTCCTGCACGTCCGACGTCAACGACATGTTTATCGACATGGCTGGAAGTAGCGATTGGGTCGACAAAAGCTACGCCAACCTCATCAATTGCTAGTTTGGAAAATATTTTATTTTTTTGGAGAAGAAGCCATTTTCTGGGGTAGAACACACCATGTTTTTTTACGTTTTCTGGGGGGAAGCGCTCCAAAAAAGCGGAAGGAAGATATATGTTTCTATATAAATGTATATCAACCACACTCCGAACTTTGTGGAAAATAACTTTGTGGAAATGGAAGGTGTGTGTGTGTGTGGCAGAGTCTGTCTGGTGTGATCTCCTGGACCTTAGCCTGTTTCAAGTTAAAGAAAAAAATGGACAGGCATTAATTCTTCGAAAAGGGGGAAAAAATGTGAGAAAAAAACACCTCAAGAATGGCCTTGGGTTCTTTCAAAAGAATTTAAATCTTCCTCATCTTTACCATCCATTTCGTCCCCCCACACATCCCCATGGAACATGAATATGAACACGAAAAGAAAAGAGAAAGACCAGAATGAGCTCAACGTTTTTGAAGGCGAGAGGAGTGCTGGAACGTCGGATGTATAAGAAACAAATCCCTGGTCCAGAGCTCAACCAGTCATTTTGTGTCCCCCTCCTCCCAGAATCACCTCAACAACACATACTTGATTTGTGCTTGTCAATTTTGGCGCCTGTGTATCGTGTACGAGGCTGAACATTAAAAAGTATAACATTTTACCACAAAGAAACGAGGAAAAAAGTGCGTATCCTTTGATCTCCGCGCGTACAGAGCATACAGAGAACCCCCCTTCCCCGAAAAAAATTTCCGTAGCGAAAAAAATAAAAAAATAGCTACGTCTTATGAATGTCCTTCTCATTATGCTTCAACATATACCTCCTTCTAATTCATCTCCGTTATTCGTAACATTGACTGGTCAGCGAATTTTGTACGAAGCAACAACGCAAACACAACCAGACAATCCTTACCCCTCCCCCCCAAAATTCACAAAAAAAGAAGAAAGTGCAGCAGGGATTTTTCTTGGGAAACGTTGATTGAGAGACTCGACAGGAAGAGAAACTTGGATTTGTGGGTGTCAAGGTATCCATTCAGTTTCTTTTTTTCAGAACGGGGACAAGAACCGTTCTAAAAAAAAATCGAAAAATTATAACTGAGATAACTTGGACCTGACACAGCAAATTCGTAAGTGGTTTTTCAAGTGGCATTTTGTCCCTTTGAACCTTTCCCCATCCATCAAAATCGCCTCCTTATCTTCTTTCCTCTTTTTTTTCTTACGTTGTCTCGTATATTCCCATAGTTTTATCGGTTTTTGATTATTTTTTATTTCAAGTCACATATCACAATACCGCCGAGTCCTCCCACACTTCCCCAACTATCATTCCCACTTTTCCTTGCAAGCGAGAATGATGCAACCAAAAAAAAGTCGTGTGTGACGCCCCCCACCATTACCGCATGTCTTTCTAATTCCTTTTGGGACAAAAAACGTTAAACAAAAACAAAACAAAAAGCAAAGTGTACCGTGTTTCTCTGGAAAAGTCAACCGTCTAGAGGGGGTAAAAGATATTTTTTTATTTTTTTTTTGGGTTGATGTAAAGTGGATTACCATCTTGCTGGATTGTATCGTGGAATGGCGACACCCTTTACCTCGTTATGGAAACCCCATTCCACCGTTGGCGTAATGTGGACTGCCGGGTTAGACACTGGGAAAAGAAGAAAAACGTGTTGCAAACCCTAAAAGTTCAATCCCATGGCCATGATGCTGCACAGTTTCTTCAACAACCTACGCTATTCGAAACGAAACTCGGAACTCATTGTTACTTTGTATGTGTGTGTTTTGTTTTTCCTGTCAAACCAAACCCAGGGCATTGTTTGAGGAACGGGGGGGAAATCTAAAAGAAAGCCTTTTGGGTCGCTTTTTTACGGGGACATAACGCCAGAACATGCATTTAAACCGCGATAAAGCATCATTTGTGCCCCATCGGCACCGCCAGAGCAATGGAAAGAAAGTGCATTTGATGTCTGGGCACTTGGCGGGCCCTTGTGTGCGTATGTGACTGTGTGGATCGGGACCGGCTTTACCGTTTGGGGACTTTTTCGAAGATTTTCCAGGTTTCGTCCCCCTCTTCCCTTCTCTTCAAATGGAAAGGGAAGGCCAGCGAACACTTGGGATCAACGCAACGCGTGTCCCAATGCTTTTGTTCGGTATGCTACGCGCATTGGACAGTCCGGACTTGAATGTGTGTTAAACAGTCTCGGCCGGAAGAAGAGACTTGAAGTTTCCAAAGCATCTCATTAGCTATTTTTCCTTGTACCAAGGTGAACTTTTTCCCCCCGGCATCCCTTTGGTATAAGAGTTGGACCTCGCTGCAGTGTCTTTCGCTTGGAATATTGGGGAGCAAGCCCAAAAGAGCTACAGCCCATGCCAGCCTCCTTACTCCGTCAATCATATTGTTTTCTCGTCATGTCCCATTTCGTTTACAACACACGTAGCTATGTGTTGGCATCGCCTAGCCCCATCAAGTCACCTTTATCTCACGTGTACTTAAGGATTCAACGCGTCATCTGCCATACCCCACCTACCCTGTATGACAACCTCTGATTTTCCCCTTTTTAAAGGAAAAAAACTTTTACTATTTTTTTCTTTTCTTGCTCCTCTTTGTCGTTGTCACCGTCCTCTCATTCACTTTCACATGTCACATCATTGAATTATTGGTACCTTTTAAAGCGTTTTCTCTCCATTTTCCCATGCAAACCGTTAATTGTCATTTTGGTGAAGCAACTTTTATTACTTTTCGGGGAAAAAGAACGTCATGGGGAGACATTCGTTATTGAATTAGCGCATGTGAATTGGAGTCGATATATCGATCCGCGTTTTTCTTCATTGTTACATTGGGTGTGCATTTTGGGGCCCATTAGAGCGACTTTGGGGGTTTTTCTTTATCTTTTTTTAAGTCTTTAAAAGATTGTCTGCTTTTAATCCAGTTTCTCAAAAACACCTTGGAATTTTCGGTTTCAGGCACTTTTTTCGTGGGGGGAAAATTGTCAAAAAAGCGTCAAGTTTTCCTTGCATGTTTCAAACCCTTACGCCATGAACGGTCCAAACCATTTCCCCTCTCACTTTCGGAAAAAATAACTTTTTTTCCAAGAAAACTCAGCAAGAAAACACTTGAGAAATTGTTTTCTTTTTTTGCGCCCAGAGTCTGTGTCCTTGTCAATTTTTACGAATAGCGCTAAAAATCCCTTGTGCATGTTGGTGTCTTTTTAAAGAATTTAAAAGGGAAATAACTCGCTAGCCGCGAATGTGGAGACTTGAGAATGTAGAAAGAAAGGAAAAATGCCAACAAAAAAAAAGTTACAAAAAAAGTTTATCACAAAATCTTTCCCGGTCAATTGTTTGTTTGAAACGGAAAAAAAAACATGGCAGAGTGTTTTGCGCCAATCCCAATTGCTAGCCTTTAAAGCGTTCAGGTACTACTAACAAAAAAACAACAACATTCGTCTAAAAATGTTCCGTGTCACTCTCCCTCGCACCACCCAACCCTCCCACCCCCACCCCTTTCCCCCAACACCCAACACAGCAGTTTTTTCCCTTGGCTTTAGTCAGATTAGTTTGCAATAAGGGTCCGAGAAACTGGGTGGGTTGTTGTTTGTCTTTATCGTCACATGCGAGGAAGAAGGTGGGCGTTTTTGTGGTCCTTTTGGCGCTCAAAAGCACCATCCGGTTCAATCCTCCATTGATTTGGCAGAATTTTTGCAAAATTTGTTTCTTTAGTTGGTTTCTGTTATGTAAAGCATTCTACGATTTTACCCCATTTTTCCTTTTACGGATGGAGGCTGAGAAACAGTACCTTTTCCTATATTTCGATGTGTTTTTGTGTTTTTTTGTATATTCAAGCTGGAAAATACGGATTTTTTGCTCTCTGTGTTTCAAGTTTGGTTTCTGTCGCCCCCGCCCACCATCACCATTGTTTTTCCTCCTGAATGGAGAGTTTTTTTTCCTTGACCCATCAGGCGAAGCAAGAAAACCACCGCAGTCGAAGTAGGAATTAATTTATGGTAATCCCGAAGTTTCAAATGAAGTTAAAAAGAAAAGACACAATAGTTTGTTGGCAATATTTTTTCATAAAAAGAAAACCTCTCCCCTTCGTGGCCCCCATCCCCCTCCTCCCCTTGTGTATAAAAAAATGGACGGAAAAAAAGTCGCCGGTTGCCATTTTGTACACACCGTTCAGACATGTATCATATTTGAAACTATGCATATAGTTTGGAAACACTTGTACATTTTGTATCGCAGTAGCTCATTTATATTAGATGGTAATACATCTAAGAATTTTTGAAATAAAAAAAGACTTGTCTACCTTAATCATATTCCAAATTATCACAGGCATCCTGTGGACTTTGACTAATATAGCTTCCTTTCCTCAGTTATTTTTCCCCCAAAAGGGAAGAAAATCCCACGATTTTAGAAAGAATTTAAAAAAATAAATATCTCAATGGGAGGTAGGCCGGAAAAGGCAACCATATGCGACACTGACGACAAGATTTCAAAAGCTGGATTCTACTTTTGTGATAGGATTTCAAGATTTGGATGCTGCGAATACCTGCAAACATTGGTTCGACTCGTCCAGGCGGATTTCAAGGATTGAGAAATCGAGAACAAGCTACTTTGCACTTACATAATCGAACGTTTTCCTGTGGGGCAGCAACGGCCTGTTACTTGATTCTGGTACGTGCTTTCTTGCTGAAAATCGAAATGCTCCGGACCTTTAACCTATCGGACGATTTGAGAGGCTTAAACTGTTCACTCTGGCCTGGCCGGCACAAGCAACCTTGAGGGGGTGGGTATCTTTGCAGGCTGCATGACGCCGAACGTTTCCCACAAAACCTCGCACACCTGTAAACGGCCGCTTATTGCGATAGAAATCATTAACAGCCAATCACCGGTATCAGTGTACAATCTTAACAAGGACTTTTTTAAAACTCTTCTCGCAATTATCTCATTGTGTGAAAACGATAGCGTGCAGGATTTAGAAATGTGTTCCATGGAAAAGAAAAATTATTTCCTGCAATTAGATTCCTGTTTTAGAACATGCGTTCCAGGACCAGATGCTCCCTAAATAGAACCCAAATAAAAGACACCTGTCCCAACATGAACCTAAATAACTAGGGCTATCATCTCCAGACATTTTCGTAGTTAATGTATACGCAACAGCTCTATGCCCTAAATGCTTAATAATATACTATTATTATTATTGTACTCCTATTGTAAAAGTTGATAAGAAAAGGCATGGAGTACAAGGGCAGGATTTATTTTAAATCCAGCGCCCGTTCGAAACATATATTAGTGTGCTTAAGAGTCAAGAATGATCTTTTTTTTTGCTTTTTTAAGTTGGTGAGTTAAGCTATCTACAAAACCTTTGGGCTCAACTTTTGAGCAGGCTTTGTCTATGCAGTGCCACGTCAGCATGTCCGTCATCTTGACAGTATGTCCAAGAAAGAACAATTCCCGGGGACGACGCCTAGGCCGTGCAGCACGATTTTTTTTATTATTATTATTTCGTTTAAGAACACGGCAGCAAAAAAAAATAAATGTCGTACAGGAGAAGAACGAGCCATACATAATAAGAAACGCTAGATCCACCAATGGGCCTGGAGCTAAAAGGCTGTAGCTGGGTATCCTATACAATGTAAACTCAAACTAGGTAAGAGCATGATGAATAACTCGTAAAAGTTCGGGTTTGGGGCAGGGCACGTCACGAGCTGCGAAGCCAAGTTCTCTCATCATGCTCAGTAATTATCCGCCAGCCCGGTTTCCATTGAAACGTGAAATGAGGAATGGCATTTAAGCAAACATTGTTACACAAAGGACGAGTGCAAAGTATGTGTACTTTCCGAGCCATCCATTTGAAACCCTTTCATTCTAAGCAAAGATTTGCGCTATACTCCGCCAAGTTGAAACAAAAAGGTTGCATACTCACGTCAAGTTCCCAAAGGAAACCATTTCGAGACTTTGGCCCCCGAAAGGTCTCTCCGTTAAATAAATCCTCTCGCATGTGCTGTGCGACATCGCTGCCGGTCTCTGAGTCAATGGCAAGCCAACATTAATGAGGAAGAGATCTTTTCCCCATGAAGTTTTCATCCCCCAAACCCTGGGTCTTGGGTCAGCACACTGTTCCCTGGCTTTTTTACCCGTCACACGCAATACGTAGCATTCCAACAGACGATACCTTGTTGGTTACACATAGTGAACATAGCGATTGTATTCGATCCCAAGCCTAGGAAGGGCAAGTCAGAAGGGATTTCTTATCGTCTTTTCAGAGGTTTTGATCCCCAGGATCATTCAAGTAGACCCTCTATTTCATGTGCACGTACATAGTAGCCGATGGAGTATTGACCATTCAAAATTTTCAGAGACCTTTGCCTTGGATTTCCCCTAGTGAATATTCTCACAAAACAGGGATTAACCACTTCTTCGAAAAATTTCCCGTTTTTATGTTAGGAACACGCCCTTGTACAGGGTCGAACTTGTGTTCTGGTGCCCTTGTAACTTGTTGTGTTAGCTTCAACTTGATAGAGGATGCGCAAATGCTAGTAATAGGCAGAATGTGATAATTAACGCGTTGCTTCCATTTACCCTAGCTTATTGATGCAAAACATTCGCAGATGGCGCCGATGTTTGTTATTGTTTCGCCAACAGTTCTCCGGTTAAAACCCCGGAGGTTAAATGACACTCCTGTGTCATGTTGTTGCAAAACGTTCTCCGGAAAAAAATGATAAGCGGGCGTCATTCGAGTTGAAATTGGTAGTTGGATTGGAAATGAATTAGTTTAATTTTAGGTTAGCTTAGGTAGGCTAGGTCAAGTTAGCTTAGGTTAGGTTAACGATCCTCGTCAACTTTCGTTAATGAGAATCGTTAAAACTTGTACTTTCTTTCATTCCATTAGCTGAAAAAAATTCATTGTTCAAAAAATGACACACTGCTGTCATTCTCCGAAATATATTACACCCGTTTGTCACTAAATCCGGAGAACGTGTTGTCTTTTGCAAAGGCCTTGCGTAAGATAGGTAGCTAATTGCCGGCAAAATTTCTAATTTTGGTTTGCTTCTGAAAAGTGTAAATTGAAATTAGATTTGAAAGCAATCTAAAGCAAAATTTTGTTTTTAGCAGCTAGTGCACAACCAAAGGTCATATTTATGGGCAGCGTATTACACCTAGTTGCAAACTTCATTTGGATGTTACTAATTTATTATTAATTGGAAAAATTGTAGATTTGAAATGTAGGTTTTGAATTAGCTGGCTTAAGCTCGCTGTCAAAGAATTTTTCCTTGAAATTCGCTCATTTGAACGAAAAATTATTCCAAAATTATCCATGCTAACCGCCTGTACTAAGGTATACGGGAGCCTAACTGGACTGTTGAGGTTTGAATTGCGCGCTTCTTTGTGGGATAGCACGGATCCCTCCTACCATTGCTTCGCTTAGCCAAATGCCCCAAATAGTTCATGACGTACGCCAACGAATTGAGAAATAGCGAAAGAGAGAAGGATTTAACAGCGTTAGCGCTGCTTGGAATAACAGTCTTCCATTATGACGCACATTATTTTTTAAAGAACTTCAAAAGGCCTTTTTATTTAAATTAAACTTGAGTCCAATGTAGAGAGAGAGAGAGGTTAGCCAGTCACACAAATGGAGGTAGGTGGAGGGGAATTGAACAGGTTTTCGGGGAATGAATCTCTTCAACTCTCTGACTTTATGACGGACTATATCCTTCCAATAACTCCCACATCCTGCAGCTTGCTCACCTTATATGGAAATTTCTCTTTATAATAGGATCTCGCAGCGATGCGATGCCCAGGCCCGGCCTGGGCAAGCCCCAAAAAGAAAAAAAAGGCAGTGATTGTATGCTAATGACAGCCCAAGGTTGGGTCTCTGGGTATAAACTTTAGAAAACATGGGTGACGTTGGAACTATCATTATCGCGTGTCTTGGGCCTCTGACCTTTGCCACTACTCAAGAGAAGAAAGTCGACGTCCGCCACAGCCACAACTCACGAACATTAGCCTGGCCAGCGGCAGGGACCCGCTTAATTCCTAATCGACCCTATACTCGTTGTCATATTACAGATTCTAAACTACTTTGCCTGACGCTTTACAATATCATGAGGGATCATTCGTGGGGGACAAGCTCCCTTTTCACGACAATGCGACCAGAACAATTGAATAGCTGTCCGAGAATGTTATCCAACGAAGGAAAGGTCTCTACGGTGGTACGAAATGCCATTGCTATTGGATATTGCAAACAAGCCATACACTTACCTCCTTATACCTTCCGTACGCTCAAAAGCTCCCTTTTACATTGTTAATATTCACTAGAAATTGTTTTTGGGCCCGGACTTTTGTCTAAACCCACGCTACATAGCAAGCCAACACATTTTAAGGGCAAAAGGGGCTCCAAGATAAAATAAAATACATTTTTGCGCCCGTTTCCTTCCGTTCCCGCCCTCAAACTATTCTGTCAGAGTGGGGGACACTTAAAAAAGTTACAGCTTTCTTCCCAAGCCCTTAATGTGTTCACTTTCGTTCTTTTTTTTAATACCACTCCACAGCGACTGCTTTTAATCTCTCCCCTTTACCTATTGGATTTGCTGGCGTCCATAGCTCTTCACATGACTTGGGCTGGCAGGAAAGAAAAGAAAAAAAAATAAGAAAAAAAATGCATTGCCTTACTTTTGGTTCGCACACAACTATAACGCAACAACTCATATCGTTAGTCTCTCTCTCCGCTTCCATACAGTACATCAAAGGGGAAAAAGAGGGCTTCTAGGCTGCGGCAACTCTGGCGGAAGGGGCCATTGTTATTGCAACCGTGTTTACGACCCTTTTCTCTCGTTCCGATTTGTGCCTCCATTCCCATCACCCTATGGTGAGATTGAATGCTTCATTTCCACCACCGACACTTACAACATAACCCCCCCTTTTCTTCCCAAATAGATATTAAGTATACGGTCTGCCTACCAAACCATGCCTGCCACCACCCAACATCCACATTCAACATGACTTCCTACATTCCTCTATTTTATTTTATTTTTTTAGGTACTCGCTGGTCCCGCCTTGTTGCTTTATGTGGGTAGGTGCTAACCTAATATACACCCTTTCTGCATTGGGGCAAAAACTTACCCATGAATTCCATGAATTGAAACAGTTAGAGTTTGCAAGAATACTATAACGTCTGACCCCTTTTCACTCGCTACTCCCCCCGAAAATTCCACATTGGGTCGTTTGCAGCGAATTCAAAAGGTATTGTAAGGTATTGTTGCATTTTGCCCTCTGTTATAATTTTAAATGTTTTAACCCTTTCATTCCGAGAGCTTTGGGAGTTTTCGTGTTGGTTTATATGAGTGAAGTGTACATTAGCGAGAATAACGTTGCGCCTGGCAATTTTGGAATTTTGTCAGGAATGGTATTGATGGGTCTTCCACTCTTACAGTCATGCTTCGAGATCTTGGACAGTGCAGGCATCTATATATGGAGAAGAAAAAGTGAAGTGAACATGGTGGAACACTAGCACTCTGGCAGCCGAAAGCAGGGAACCCCAACGAGAAACCCAACCGAAAAAAGACGTATCCCCTATTGTTGCCCCGTGCAATACCGCGAGGTTCGCGCCCACCGTCAATCACCAGTTCATGCATTCACGCCGTAGATGAGAAGCATACAGCACGTCGCTGCTGTAATCCAACGCTTGCTACACACATCGGATTTGTAATTCCAAGAGCTGCAAATTTATTGAAAGCTTCTTAATTGCTTAATTATTCAAGCTTTCAGAGAATCAGAGAAAGGTGCAGAACCATGCTTCGAACGATTTCGTTATTGACATTAAACTTCCCAAAGTCTTTTCCGCTTCTTGCGCGGAGTCCAGCACAGGATGACTTGGTCGGTCTCGCGTATACACACCTCCCTCAAAGTATACAAAAAGGGGCCATAACAAGCAACAGCGCTCACGGGGTCCTTGCTTCAGCGTTGATTATTTATATTTCTACTCTCAGCAAATAACGTTCCCCATACCGGCAGCGTTTTCCCCTTATTTTCGCATCTTAACGAGGTCAAGTAAGGGCGCAGGCGAATTTGGCCAGTGCCCTGTGTATGTGGTACAGGCGCACACATACATGTACACACACTCACATGCATAGAAAAGTTTCGGAACCGAGCCGGGTTTTCGCCATACCGGTTTCCAGGGAGCCAAACGACAGCAACTCTTCCGCGAAATAACACGTCGAGAGCAGCCGATGAAAAATCATCCAAAAACAGGGATATCAAGTAGGAGGGGTCATTTGAGTTCATTTACCACGTACCCTTAACCCTAAACTTATGGTACGGCTCTTCTCGTTTCTCACAGCCAAAATAAAAGCAGCCGAGGCGTTTTCGCACTCTTGACTCACCACTTTCCCCGAATGTGTGCTAAAATGCCAAGCTAAAAAGGGCCACGGAGTCCTGTGTAATCAAAAAGGGGGGTTATTGGCACTTGCTTGGGTGCGAAATAGAGGGAAAATGTCCTCCAGCCTTTTAAGACTTCCCCCCGTATACCTTGGCCAGGCAGAGGTGGCACTACATAGGCGCTTAACGTAGGGAAAGTCCAGAACAGTTATTTGCTGAACCCGGTACATAATATGAGAAAAACCTTCTGACAGTAAAGTTGTCCATACTAAGTAGTCGGTAAACAGCATAAAGATTTCCTTTTCCAACCCATAATAAATTAGTGGGTTAGAAATTAAGATGTAAGCCATAGGGATACGTTTGCAACCAATGAAACGAACACCTAAAAAATCCTTTTGACTTAAGTCTTCAAATAAAGAATAAAAATATGTATGGAATGCATCGCCTATTAAGAACGAAAAATTGGTTTCGAATTAGAATTCTTGATACAGAAATTCGGAACATTGAGTCGATCTTGATCGGAATTTTGGCAATTTGAGCATGTTCGAGGAAAGTACTGGCAGCCGTGGAAAAATTAGGCCAATCCTGGTATGTAACTGCCAAAGAAAAGCCCCTTCCTTTGGGATTATCCATGTGACACAGCCCACGAGTTAAGGTCGAAACCAGATCAACGCGTGGCAAAAAGATAAAAAGAGTTACAATCCTGTTTGCTGTTTGCCAGCTTCCACACGTCCTCTAGATTAGGTTTTATAGGGCTCGAGGATAAAGCGCTCCTTTTTCTTTTGTTTTATTTTTGTTTGGAAAAGGGAGGGTGGGGGAAGAGGATGGGCAATAGCTGCTCTGTGAGCATGCAGATTATTGTAAGACTTCCTTACACTTAGATGCCTTCGTCGTAAATGTCGCCCGCTGATTTACGGTACAAAGAGCCTAGTGTAACAATGCGGAACGCCCACCAGGTCTTCCGTTAGGGACTTCCGTATAGCTGGCGCTATTATTGAAGGTTGACGAACAGAAAGCTTCCATCCAACTTACCCTTAGTTCGCCTGTCAAAAATGCCAGCATGGTGCACAATGGCGACATTAAAGAAGACACAAGGACCAAAAACTTTCGTACACTAGAAATCACATGACAACGTAATTTTCCCTTTTCCTTCGTCGCCAAAGGACGATAACCAAGATACCTCTTTGAAGAAGGACGAAAGTTTACCTCTGTGGGGACGTAGACATAAGGGCGACTCGACAATTGGACTACGGTGTCGACTTAAGGACCACAAACCCCTAACCAAACCAAGTCCTAACCTAACTTAACCAAGTCCTTATGTCGAGGTTCGTAGTCCTTATGTCGGGGTCCGTCGTCCTTATGTCAGGGTCCGCCGTCCTTATGTCGGGTACAGGGTAGTCCGTTTGTCGTGTTGCCACCTCTATGTGCTAATAGAAAATTTACGAATACACAGCGTCCAACTGTTCGAGAAGGGAAAACTGTTGGTTAAGTGGTAATTCACTGAAACTTCCCATTTCTATCTTTTTTCTTTTCAAGTCCGAGACCTTAATGCATCTCAGTGGAGTACACACCCTAAATAAGTCAGAAAAGGACGTGACTCAGCGATGAAAAGAAATGGTCTGGTGGCAGATGGGATGGACATCAACACGAAAAGGCTCTCCTATTGCACGTTTATAAAACGATAACGTGCTACTTGCTTTGGCATGAAGCAACCAAAAAAGCTTGGCCAGCTTGCAAAACTTTTACCCGCTTTCACGCAATAATACAGAAGACCCCGACCTTGCTACAGCTCTTCTTCTCCTCCTTTGGGTTGCATTCTTGAGCGAAATGGTCCCAACATTGTTTCTCGGGGCTGGATAGACTTGTCATGCAAAATTGAGTTGACACTGCCCAAGCCCATACCAGAGAACCCCAACGTGGACCTTTTTTCCCCTTTTTTTTCTTTTTACAGTTTTACCAAACAAACCTTTTTAAGATAGATGAGGTTCCTTGGTTGCCTTCCATCTTTTACCTCCGTAGGATTCCATCAAGGAAAGTGGGCAAACCTATATGAGCCAAGGCCTGTGTCCGGTAGTTAAAGTTAACTCGGGGTGGCCGCGTTCTTGACCCCCTTCCTCCCCCCCTCATCAATTACGCTGACTCGGCGCCTCTCGCGTTCGCTCTTTTCCCTCTCCCTCTCTTCCTCTGCAGGTTCCAAAGACTCAAATACTCTTTCTCGAGCCTTGTTCTATAAAAATAATACATCCCTGGCGTCTTTATAGGATTTGCGCCCAGTCGGCACAATTGCACGTGAAATGCGGACGTAGAGTGCCCTTTCACGGCCAAGCTAACGTGCCAAAAAAAAAATCCAAGCGATGAGCCCTTCGGCTGCCGCAAATGTCAATTCAATATCTAATTTTCCGTCCGAGTTCTCTTTTTTTTCCTTTTCTTTAGCCATACAGTTCCTATGTTGTGATTCCTGCTATGATCCAAGCTTCTAAAAAATAATTTTAAAAAAATTTAGAAATTCATCCGACCGACAGCTTGGGTAGACCTTGGTTAAAAACTTGGTCAGAAACGCCGCCGTTTGTCTGGGTTATTTTTATTTATTTTTTGCTATATCGGTCTCTTTCGGAGTAAATTCTCGGCAATTCGTTAAAGCAAAAAAAACTTAAAAAACTTGGCTTTGAGAAAATAACGGGAAGCTACATTGAAGCAAGTGGCTCCTGAAGAATGCCTCCTTGTTGCTTGTTATGTGCTCCAAGTTTTTTTGTGTAATGCAAACGCTGTTCTGACAAGAAATAACGGATGGGTTCGCCAATAGTTAAGAACTACCGGGCTTTGAAGCACAATGAGATTGCTGACGACGTAGAGGCGTCAACGTTTTTCCACTGGACGCCACTTTCTTTGGCCGTCCCGGGGCGCCTGGCCTTGCCTTGCATCCCTTGTTCGGCTTTATTTCTTGCCGAAATTCGTCTCGGAAAGCCAAGCTTTTTTTGTCATCATTTTTATATACTTGAGCCGGGCGAAGATCTAAGAGCGAAGATCGAATTTCTTTTCTGCCGTCTCCGCGAAATCCGTGTTGGGCTAAATTTCCCCTCCTGACGGATGATCAGTGTGGAAAGGCCCCCTTTTTTATTTATTTTTTTGCCCGATACAAGAAAGCTGCTTTGACTGACCGCCCCATCCGGAGCAAAAATGGGCAAGAAAAGTTCTCTTCGCCCCCCCAAAAAATAAAAAAAATATAAAATATGCAAAAGAGTCCCCTCTTGGTGCTGCTATATTATTTAGTCGTTAGGTGCGAACAACTGTCCGAAAAAGTTTGAGGAAGCCGCATTGCAGATCTCCACTGGCTTCAATTCGCTGGGAACGCTTGAGGATTCAAGGATTCAAGAAGGAATCTCGTCGTCTGCATGCTTGCCTATGCATAGCTGTCACCGGAAAACATGCAGCTGACGGTTTTGAAGCTCTCAAACTCCTATTTGGAAGCCTTGGAGCAAGGAAAGCTGCGTGAGCCTTGTAACGGCCTTCTCTCTTAACCAAAGTCTGAAAGCAACAGACCCTCGGCCACTTTTTGTTATTTATTTTTTGTTCCGTTTCCAAGGAAAAGTCTCTCTAAACTTGAAAGCGTTTTCCAAAATGCGAGACAATCGCAATTTATTCTTTGAAGAAAAGCCCCACCTCATCTACCACACCATATCCCACTGTAGCCCTGGCGCTCTGTATATAGAGTTGATGAATAAGCATCCGAGAAACCATTCCGTGGGACTCGCTGAAAAGCCTAACAAATGTAGGACGACGGTCTGTTAGTATACAGTCGTCCTTAGTGTATAGCGAGGAAGAAGAAAAAATAAAATAAAATAGAAACGAATGAGCGAGGCAGCCAAGCCAGCATCATTATCTCTGGCCTAAGATGTGCGCCGTTAGCTTCACTTTTTTTGCCCACCTATCTCCATAGCTATAGGGCGTTCCTGCTGTAACGCTGTAAAACTCTTTCCAAGTTTCCAACGAAGGAAAAAAATCGCACCAGGGCGGCCGCCACAAATCATCAGGCGCCCAGCCAAATATTTCTGCCACCAACACACACACACATACCCTATTACCGCTTCCATAATTGTTAGTCTCTTACCCACGATCCCAGATAAGACCAGAGAACTCGAACAAATCGAAAAACAACTTCGGGGCTATTAAGCTGTAATGCTCGAGTCCTTTTTGTACACTTTCAGAATTAAAAGCCAAGTTCGATAGCGAAAGGCCAGGGAGTTTTTATTTTTGTTATTGTACGGTCCAACAAGCCCGGGCAGGATTCTCCTATCAGCATTCCCGACTGGATTCCTTCGTCTTGGCCGTATCTTGCACATTGATTGCCTTGGAATGAGATTTTTTCATGGCTTTGCTTGTAGTTATGCTGCCAGGTTGCCTTGTCGAGGGAGTTGGCATGATGGCCCAGGGAAATGCCGCCATGGAACATAGTGTATCACTCTATAAAGCGATTCTCAGATTCTCATCACAGAGGAACCAGCACCGCAGCATAAAAAAAGTTCAGGTAAGACCAAGGTATGAGCAAATCCAGGACAAGACATTGGCGGTAAACATTCTTCGCCACATTTATGATCTTAACAGCTATGCACATGTGAGTCGGTCTCCGTGTGTTGTAACTGGGAAATCGTGAACAGGTGGGAGAAGAGCCATTTCCGTGACGAAAGTCCCGAGCCCACCCAAAGACATGGGTAAATGCCAATAACCTACCAAAAATCACACGATGGTGATCTATATACAGTGTGCTTTAAATTACCTACCAAAAATGCTATCTACCAAAAGAAAAAATATCTCCATCCCCAACCTATGTAAGGGCTGTCTTTTCCAATAAATATGCCGCCAAGAGCAACTGCTCGCACTGGTCTTAAAACAAAATCTAAATAGTGGATAGGACATGGCCTTATAACTTTGGGTCATGACGTCACAGTGGTCCTACGCGCAGTACTTTTAGTTTGGATGATCTACTTTATCTACTAAAACGATTAACTTTGCTTAGTTTTTACGTCACAGTAATCTATATACTTTTAGGTTGGATTATCTAGTTTATCTACTAAAAACGATAAGTTTTTTTTTTTTTTAGTAGTGGATTAGGACATGCCATGTAAAACTTTGGGTCGTGACGTCACAGTGGCCCTATATACAGTACTTTTAGTTTGGATGATCTACTTTATTTGATTAAATTTTTGTTTTCTCAGTAGTTTAGGACATGGCGTGTTCAGCTTTGGGTCATGACGTCACAGACGTAGCATGGCGTACGGCGCTTGTTTACCATAATTACTATGTACTCCATGCTTTAAAAAAAAAAAAAATGTGAAACGAAACTCTCGGGTAGGGTACTTATACCCCATGATACGTCCATGACGTCACAAAGCCACATGATCCCCGTTTCTCACGTTCTTTCTTTCTTTTAATTAGCCAAATTACTAGTTTGCACATGATTACCATGGTTACTGTTTACTCCATGCTTTTAAAACCAAAGCAAAACAGTAAGGAAAGTTAGGGTACGTTGGATACTGGACACGTCCATGACGTCACAACGCCACGTGAGCCACATTTCTCCAGTTTTTTTTCTTTTTTTTTAGTTAGCTAAATTACTAGCTGGCGCCTGATAGAAAGAAAAATATCACTAGAAGTAAGGAATTGTGGCTTTGTTTTCCTAAAACCAAGTTTGTTTTTTTTGGATGGGCTATTGCAAGCTATTGCTCTTTTTAACGTTACTTTTCCGGAGTTTGGGGTATGGACGAGAGCCAGAGACCGAGCCCGGAACTCGATATTGCCATTTTACCTGTCCCCTGATTCCGATGGCCAAAAAATGGCTGTTGAATTTTCCCGAAAGGTTATAAATTACGAGCCAGAGAGCGCGAACCATGATTAGTTTTTTTGGCATCTGTCTCGGAATAAAATAAAAAATGCCATATGGTGCCTCGAATAGATCTCATGTTAACCCCTCCCAGGTAAGAAAAACGCAGGCATCTTAACGGATGGCTGTGACTTTCGTCATCACTTCCCCCCCCCCCAGGTTTCGGACTGCCGTAAACGGACCCCCCGTTCTACTTATATGAACACGGAGATGCATTTTTCAGTGAATCAGCATCTTTGACGCGGTCTGACGAGGCTTGCCCAGGCACGCAGAAAAACGAGGGCAATTCCCCAAACGCACAACTTTTAGTTCCGAAAAGCGCTCGTTTGGACGGACGGCCAACGGGGGGAAGGGGGGTTGTCTCGCATTAGCAGCCCAGAAACATCTTTTATGGATACGCGGCGGAAGAGGGCCGAGGACTTAAACTCTGAAGGGCACACAAACGGAGCTTGTTGAGAACAGAGGGCCCCCAGGATGGCATTCATTCTTCCCTCAGACACTCTGGGAATTTTAACAGGGCCCCAAGTTATATAGAAATTCCAATTCCTTCCAATACAATATATGCCCATTCACGCACCAGTGAGTACGGGCCGACAACTTAACTTGTCCTAAATATTCCAGTTTTCCAGTTTCTGTATAATGTGGAGTTTGAAGCCTAGAGACTTGCATCTAATGTATGCACGCACGATTTCTTCCCTCTACATATAAATATAGAGTGGGGTCCTTAATCAGCATTTTTTTCTTTCCTTTTTGGGTCCCCTTGGCCAAAATAAAACATAAAAAAAATTAAAAGACCGTGCACGGCTCGAGAAAGTGACTTCCGTTGCCAAGCCAATCCAAGAAGTGTGAGCTGTGACAGCGTGTCCTGCCTTTGCTTATTTACCTCTGACGAATGTGTGTCAAGCAGGTTTTTCAGCTTCCTTTGACAATTTCATGCCAGGTGTTAGAACGACGTAGAAAGCAGTAAAATTTCCCGACTTGTGTCGCCCATGCCAAACTCAAAAAGTAATTTTGGTTACGGTAGCAGCAACAAAGTCAGTGCCGTGCCTTGCAGCTAAAGCATCTCTCTCTTTTCTCTACTTCTGTACTTGGCTCTGCCCGCAAAGCCCGAATGAACGCGAAAACGAACGTCGGGGCATGACAAGAAGTGGTTATGCAAAGTGCTTCTAGTTATCAAGCGGGACAGAACATTTGGACGCAAAGAGTGGTAATTCCCCGATGAGCTCGGAAGGTGTACAAGACAAGCCCTATTTTAATCATACAGCACGATAATAAACCAGTCACCTGCAGTTCAAGGGCTGGTGGTGCTTCATACATAATGGAACACGTAAGCATCAGTAATACCCAGTAGCAGTAGCTCAAGCGCTGGGAATGATACATTCAAAGTAACACGGGAATCGTGCTCACATATGCACACAGAGCGCACAAAAACAACAAGAAACTTCACTGTTGGTTCTGTTGGTGTTTCGCCTCTCTTGCCTTGGAAAAGAGCTCTATACCCCACTAGCTTAGAGCCAAATGGCTTGCGTATGCATACACGTCACTTTTCATATCATGTCCTTATCCTGCATGGCAAAGAAGGGATCCCTCCCCTTCTCCCACTCGGCTACAATGAAACAAAGTAGAGATCCTAGCAGGAAAATTCGAAATTCGCTACGCGACACGTTCCAACTTTACGATCCATATGGCCGGGGAAATAAAGCCCCTAATTGGCAGGTGAAATAAGGCGTGCTAGCTTGATTTGCTTGCTCTATAGTGCCTGCTGTTTTTATTTCAACTTGGGGGCAAACGGTAAAAGACTGAGCCATTTTGCATATTCCCAGGCGGCAAGTTCAGCCATGCATGAGCATGACACGAAAACGTTTTGGATAGACCGGGGGGACAAACTAGCAGTTGTATAATGAGGTCGCCTCGCTCTACCGCTGTAAACACGGTGGATTGTCCCATAAAAAATTAGCTGTCACTTTCCTTTTCCACTCTGCAAAAAAAGCGGAAAAAATTAAATAAAAAGGAGCTCTGTCTGGCTGGGTACAACTTGTCCTATACCGTGCCAGGCCAGGCTGTGGAGCTCCACCTAAACGTCTAAACAACTAAGCGGGGTAACGGGAGAAAAAAAAACGTCTCGTCTGTCATTCAAAAAACAACTGGTGATGACAGCAAATTTAGACCGAAGCTGTTTGCATACAGTCACAGAAAGGCATCCAGAGCCTCTCGAAGCAAAAAGTTAAGCTTTCGGGAAAAACCACGCCTGTTTTAATTAAGGTCGAGGTGAAAGACAACGTGTTGGCACAGCTTAAGATCTCTCCCTTCCTTCTCTCTCTAGCCTCTCGGAGACCTAGTGATGCGATACATTCGGGATTCCGGGCCAGTATCGACGTGCTACGCAATTTTGCGGGGGAGCAGACGTTTGGCAACTTCCTGGCCCTAACGCTCCGATGATATGTATTAGGAGATGAAGGTAGTGCGTACCAACTCCCCTTACTAGAGTACCCAACGCAAAAAAAAAAAAAAAAAAAAAAAAAATCCGTTGATACGTATTAAGAGATCGAAGCCGTAGTAGGTAACAACGTTTTTTCTTTTGTTTTTTTCGTTTGGGTACTCCAGTGGGGGCAGACTTACTGTAGTACCCAAACACAAAAAAAAAGACACTGGTCAATAAAAAGTATAGCTCCCATATAAGAACATCCCGTTGGAAGCTCCAGCATCACTCTCCCCCTCCACCTTCAACGGCCCCGTAAGCTTTTCCGTAGAGTATCCAGTCATTCTCTATCTCTGTTGCAGCGAAACTGCTGCATGGTAGCATGCTTTCGTGCTTTTCAACGCCCATGCGAATCTTCCACGCCATTGAGCCAAATTTTATTCTCGGGTTACCCCTATAGCTTGGCGCTCCCGCAATCGAGCAACGTAATGATTATACGCTACGCGGAAGCTCGCTCGCCATACAAATCGACTATGTGGGGTAGTCGTAAAAAAAGGGACCCCCCTCTTTCCTGCAAGTTTATATGCCATAAGCAATCCTCGCGACGTATATACTTATTACGCTTCTACACCACCCACGGGGCAAAAAAGGGCATGCAGCGCGATTCCTAGCTAAACTTCTTAGAGGAATGAAATGACTAAAACTAACTTATATTTTACTTGCCAACGCTTGACAAGAATTGCGGGTAAATTTACAGATGTTCTGACAAGTTCTATCATGCGATAGTTGTTCAAGTTATTTTTATGTTCGAAAATATGCTATATAAAGGTACCAAAAAAGCTTCCTAGTGGTTTAAGGGGGTAAAGTACCAGCCCTTTGGAGGGAAGCTTGCAAGGACGAAGAAAAGGCAATTACCCCTGAAAGACATAGTATCATTCACGGTCCTCTGCATTTGATGAGCCCAACCTTCTCCCCGGTTCTTCCTTCTTTTTTTTTTATTTTTTTACGCGTGTAGATATGTGTGTGTGTGTGTGAGGGGAGGGAGCCTGGGAGGGTATCTTTGATTTGTGTGTGAAATCGTTCAACCTGACTGCTGCAATGCAGATACTGATCACGTAATGCTCCAGTAGCACTGCAAGGTCACCTACAGAAAATTTCGTGGTCTTTTTTCATTGGACTACTTATTTTGGTTATGCAAACGCGGCGTGGGACAATTCTGGAGCAGTTTCGAGAAATTAGCATAATTCGGGCTTTCTAAACGGGCGTCGGTACCGGGAACGGGCAGCGTGATAAGCGTTTCTCTGAAAAAGCCGCTCTTATTAGCGTTTCCCAGTTTCCAGGCTCTTCATTTTTGTTACTTCAATACGTGTGTGAGTAGCTATAGTTTGCGGGGAAATAACGTGAGAGCTCAAAAAAAACTTTGCCTGGTCTGGGTATACGTGTAGAAGAAAAGTTAAGTAATTCGCTAATGGTGGTACACCGCGACGAGCGTGCTAAAGCATCGGCGATTAGGTAAAGTATAGAGAAGCAGGTTCGGTACAGAGTGGGGGCCACTTTGGGTGTCATATTTTGACAACAGCGTGACAGGGTTTCCGAAAACGTAACTCGGGCACCGAGAGAGAGAGAAAATGGAGGAGATTGGAGCCAATTTATGGCCCCAAACTGACAAAGTTGGCAAAGTTTGCCAATAAGGGACACGAAAGCATTGAGCTATTAGGTAACTCGTTCAGGCTCCGTGTATACAGTATAACCGAGCTATGCGTGGCCATTTAGCGTGAGAAGGTAGTTCAGCATAATAGTTTGGCGAAGGAAATGCCAAACATGTTTTGAGGAAAACGCTTTTGATAGTAAAATAGAGCCCAACATGTAGATTTTCTTCCCTAATTCATAACGAATTAGTCCTATGCAGATCAATGTGCAACCCATTGAAATTCGTGTCGCAAGTCCTAACATAGAGTATTACTAGACGTTGTAATCAGATAACGTTTACATGAAAATTCTATGAAACAAGCTGATTTACAAGAATCGAGAATCTTTGGATGTTGCATTTCGCAAATCAAGAGAAAGTTGATGGCGCAAATCGAAAGAATTGATTCTCGAGAAGTCTTGTATCGCCTTTAGTTTACTAAACGCGTGTAACGATCTCTGCTGTGCTAAGCTTCACGGGAGCCTTACGGCTGTATACCAAAGGAACTTGACTATTATTATGTTAGAACATGGAGTAATTTAGAAATAGAATGTTACAACATAGAGTGTGTTAGAACATACTTCAGGGAAGTTCTCCATAGGCTGTTTAACAACAAGGAGTGTCCATAGAATTAAAATTAGAATTAAAAATAGAATTAGAATTAAAAAATAGAATTAGAATTAAAATAGAATTAAAAAAGGTTAAAATATTTTACTCAAAAAATGATTGTTCTTGTTAGTAGCTCTGAGAATTTCGAAGGAAATTTGTGGGCAAGCACGTCATATTTCGCATATGGTTTATGGTTTGCCAGCGACAATAAGTGTCGATTATATCCGATACAGAGTTTCGCAGCTAACAAACAAAAAGTACCGAAAGCAGCTCTGGAGTTCTATGTACACAGAAGCCAAGCTTGTGTAACTCTGGAAATGGGAGAAAAACGACAAGGAACGAAAAAAGTGTTGCGGTCATGACCGGTTCCTTTTTCGTTTGATAAGATCGTCGGGCGTCAATTTTTCGGACGATTGCATCGACAAGTCCCGGGAAGAGAGCGCATAGCAGCAGCCTACGACTTGTGGCTGTGAACCGAACGCACTATCTGGAAAGAATATGAAGCGCGAGAAAACCTGAAAAACTTGGGAGGACCTCCAAAGTATATAGACAATGACACCACCATTTTTTTAAAAAAAGGGTCACGATCAAATACGGCGCCATGATGAGTTGTCTTATCATGTGCTATGTCTCTTTCTTCGGCCTTTGGCGGCCAGGTCTGCCTTTGATGTCAGGTGCAAAAATATGCCGCCGATCCGTATTATAATGCATCTCTCCATCTTTCTTTCCAAGCTTCCTCTTTTACATGTGTGTATATATATATTTCCACGCTTGTTGTGAAATAGCATCCCGGAAAAACGACGGTTATTTTCTTGCCTCCACCGTTTCCTTTTTCCCTTTTATAAAAACCCCAAGGATCAGCAACACATTTTTCAGCGGTCCTTGATTTTACTCTAAAGCATGGCGTTCCAAGCTTGTTGCTAGAGCGCCCTCCATCCCCCCATTTTGATTACGCGGAACAACATACAAAAGCTCTCCTCTCTCTCTGTCTCTCTGCGCTCTCTGCCATGCGAGCTCGTTGATTGTTGAAAGGGGCACGACACAATTTTTTTCTCATTTGTCTGCTCGATGCACAAGATCAAAGGCATCTCTCGACTCTCTCGCGTACACTCGAAATTCTCTCAACAGTCTCCGATTCCCCCCCTGCTCATTTCTGCCTTGTAACAGCTCGCAATTTCCCGGAAATCCTCGGTATCCCTACAAACGCGCCCAGCCTATATTGATTATTACCAACCGTCGTTAGTCACATCCCGGTTAACTCCAGTGCAACTCCAAACTCCAGTGAGGTATTTCACTACTTCCAGCAACGTATAACACCAGCACCCCTCAATACCACATTTCTTTGAATTCTCCCGCCTTTTTCTCTTCCATCGGCGGAATCGCCGTTGATCTTTCGCATGCTGAATCTGATTTAGGGGGATTTTCCTAGACATCTTCGTCCCAAAATGGGGGTCCAAAACGTCCAGGAAAGCACGTCCTAGCCCCACATACACCTATTTAATTGACGCCCTAGCAACAGCTCGGACAACCCCGGGACTTGTCTTCCACAACAAGCTTCCGACAATTTCGTCCAACTTTTCCATGGGGGACGTGTGTGCGTATTGGGATTTGGAATCGGTTATATTCGTCCAGTTACGATTCTTCCCATCTTTTCGGGTAGGGGAACGACGTCCGATGTACGCCAAGGACTTAGCGTTACCATCTGGGAGCAAATACTTCCGTATCGCGCGCACTGCAAGGAAAAAGCAATAAAGTAAATTAGAAATGGTGTTGCCCATGTTACCACAGTACATATATATCCTTGAGCGCCACAATCTATGCAAGAGGGGGGTAAAGGGGGAAAAAAGCCTGGGTGTTGGTACTTTCGCAGAGGTAAGGCTTCTTTTTGTCGGAGCTGCTCGATACAAAAGCCATGTACATGTAAGTATCCGCGTACCTCTTGAACCTTGTAACTTATTCAGTAACCAGATCAAAGGGTGGGAAAAAGCGGACCAATAAGAAGATCAGGTTGCATTTTCTAATTAAATGCACGCGCTATGGAGAACTTTTTCCCTCCGATCAAGCAGGACGTATTGTATAGTGTGCTGCGCATTCCGGGTAATTGATCAAATCTCCGGGACGCTTGTTTTTATAAAGTGTCAATTCCATGGAAGCCGCTCCATGCGTCATGCTTGTCACGCATTTGCCCCTACCAATCGCACACAAGACGCGGAAAGCTTTTCCTGGCTTTTCTTTTTTTCGGGAAATTTTTCCTTTTTTCTTTTTCCTTCCCTTATTCTTTTCCCGGCAGTATACTGCAGGCCTATGAACTCGTTCACACCCTCTCAAGTAAGTCCTCCGCCACGCCTTGAAGCAACTCGGTAATGACCTCTACAAGCAACAATGGAAAAAAAAGACGAGAGAAAATGGGGGAAAAGCGAGAATAACTAGAAGAACCTTCCTGGGTCTACGGTACATGCCCTATATGGCAAGCAAAGGGCCATAACGTAAAACCACGTTAGAACCAATTGTTGCTTTATTAGTTCATTTTATTTATTTTTAAGAAAATAAAAGGAGCGCTAGTTTTTCCCACCCTTCAGAAACTTGTCATGTAACAACTTTGGCGGCCTCGTTGCTTGGCCAAAGAGTTTCATTCTTATGATTATGTCTTCCGATATGTGTGTGTCGAGGTTGAGCAACTTTCGAGCGTCTCCAGGCAGCAATAAAGCAACGCATCCACTGTAACCACCGACAAGTTATATAAGCAGAAGGGGATTCACCTCGGTAAATTCAAATAGATGACTGTGTATTACCGTCCCTAATCAAAGGACGGTTCCTACACGCTCTTTTGCCTCGCACATTGAAAGTCAACGAATCAAATGTGACTTTTTTGAAAATTTCTTTAAAAAAAATTAAAGCCTTTTTTTCAAAAATAAATAAATGGGAATTTAAATGGTCATGACGTACAGTACAATATTTCCAGAAAAGTACTTTAAAAGTGAGCTCTTATTGAACGAATTTTTTGAAAAAAATAAACAAATAAAATATGAATTTATAAGTTGGCATGCGGACACTATTCCCCAGAAAAGTATTGTACTTTGAAAGTGAGCATTTATTATTTTTTCCAAAAATTAAATAATAATTTAAAGTGTCATGGCGTACAATATTCTTCCGAAAAGTACTTTAAAAGTGAGTTCTTATTGAACGCCTTTAAAAAAATAAAAAATAGGAATTTATAAATTGGCATGGACAATATTCTTCTGAAAAGTACTTTAAAGGTGAGCTCTTCACGCAATTTTTTCGAAAAAAATTACATACGAATTTAAATTGTCATGACGGACACTATTCGTGAGAAAAGTACTTTAAAAGTGAGTTCTTATTGAACGCAATTTAAAAAAAATGAAATAGGAGTTTAAATTGTCATGACGAACATAATTCCCCAGAAAAGTACTTGATGGTGATGGGACGCTGATGACGAATACCATCAAAGACTATTTTTGCCATTCCATTTCCATTTCCTCCCTTCCCGACAGAAAAGTCGGGCAAACCGAATAAGTCTCTCATTACTGCTATTGTTAGGGTCCTATTATTGGTCCAAAAAGGAAATAAAACTAGTTTCAGCTCTGTTCTTTTTCCCAGGAAAAGGGGAGAGAGGAGTAAGAGTAGGTCCTTTTGGGTATCTACGACGTTCAGCAACTCCTTTTCATCTCCAGCACAGGGCGAGAGTATAAGAAGAGCCGCAAAAGAAGATCAAGCTGAGAAAGAGACAAAAAAAAGTTTAATAAGAAGACTCCTTTCTCTACGGAAAAGCGCTTTGTTCTCTTCATCAAGACAAAAGACATCTTATACTGCATTTATGTCTGCGTTGTGTCGTCCTATCGATAATTTTCTTTTTTATTATTGTTTTCTTTTCTTTTTATTGCATTTTTTTGTAAGGAGGGAGAGCTGTCTATACATCCCATGCATAGAGAAGAGCTGGTCTATTGTGGTGGTGTAAAAGCTGGAAAGGTGAGGCCCAGTGGTGCTGTTCATCACTGACCCATGCACACGTGCCCACTTCTGGTTCTTTTTGTTATCGCGATGGACGTTTTACAAAAGAGGAAAGAGCCCAGAAGGAGAGAGAGAGGATAGAGTCCCCCTAAAAAAAAAAAAAAAAAAAAAAAGACCTCGATAAATCTTTCCTTCTTACAAATATATTATATGAATGCCTAATGAGGAAATATAAGTTGAACGATTTAAAGGCATCAAAGTCAGGTTTGGGGGTGTGTGATTGAGGAAATTGGTCCCAGTGAAAAAGGTTAGAGGGACCGTGCCATTTCCTTAATCAACGGTGCGGTAGCCAGTTTTTGAAAAAATAAGCATCCCAGGATCCCAGCCGAAACGATCTGATACTTTTCCAAAGCTTTCCTATAGGTCCAACAATCTAACGGCCGAATCCTCGTTGAATTACTCACGCAGGATCGTGCAGCCTTGAGATAAGGGAGATCCTTCTCTCTCTCTCCCAATCCTTTTATTTTTTCTTTCTTATTATATCAAGGTCTAATTCTGGTGCTTTATATAGGAGCGCCGTACACTCTTTTTCTATGGCGAGAGCTTTTGTGGTCAGTTTTGATCTTCTTTTCATCCTATTTTGGAATCATGAGCAACTTTAACTGCTGCCAAAGGATGCTAGACTCCCTACATTCTCTTTTTTTCTATCCAAACATGACGCCCTGCAGTACATTTCCATATAGTGCTCAATAACAAGCGGGAAACTCCTATTTACTTGACTCTATGCAAAAAAAGAGAGGAACAAGTTTCACATTCTTCTTACTTGAGCACTTTCACGCCAAACTAAAAAAAAATACGTCACAAGGCCTCTGGACCCCGACAGAAGGGCGCTTAACCAATGAGCAGAGACTTTTTAAACTCGAAATTCTATTGGTCCTTTAAACGAATGCGGACCAGGCGTCCATCTGTCGGGTCCGGCGTCCTTATGTCGGGGTCCGGCGCCCTTATGTCGGGGTCCGGCGTCCTTGTGTCGCATTGCGTCGGTAAGCCTAATCGTGTAAAAACTCATCCTTTTCTGCAAACTCCTTTCCGGCGACTAGGGTGGGAGGAAATGTGCCCCGAATCGGAGTTCAAAAGCACGCAAAAGTGTCGACTGTCAAAGGTAGGGTACCATATATTTACCTATATGGTGAATCCCTTTCAAGTTTTCTTTGCTGAAAAAAATCATCGCTTTGAAAAGCAAAGGGAAAGGACATTTTTGTCTGGGGGCGAAGGGGGTATGATTACGTTTACATCCAGCAAATTACCTTCATAAAAAGTTGCACAAACTCTCCCAGCGACTGCTTCTGCATTTGCCCCTGACTTTAATCACTACCTCGCCAACGCGCCTTTTTAACGTCTTTTAAAATGGTCCCTATGCGTTTTATACTGTTTCTACCAGGCGCAATCTCCCAAATCAAGTTTGCATAAAGGACAAACTCGAGGCACGTTATGGATTACGAGAAGGCGAAAAGGCCTCACGCTATGCCAAACGCCCTTAGATACCTGCACCAAAACGAGAGACATTTTGGCACGCTCTGGCTTCAGTGTAACCAACCTTATTATAACAACTTTGATTGCATTTTCCCTGGTTCCAGGGAGATCTGTACTACACATATAGACCTTTTGTGGTGCACGTGATAACCTTTAAGAGCAGCGCACAGAACATATAAGCAATGGTCGGGTTGGCATGGCATAGAATTTTTTTCTTTTTTTTAGGAGGGATCCCCAAAATGAAATAAGTCTCACGGCTAACGAAAAAGAGAAAAGGGATCCTACCTCCATTTTTTTTTACTTTTTTGGGGTGCCGTTTCTGTCTATTTATTCCGTAGCGCAGTAATGGAGGGCGGTGTTCAATGTTGCACGTCACCTTGGTCTGCTGGTTGTGCTGGGCTGTTTGTTGGGTGGAGGCTGCACGGCTGGCAACGGGACAGCTTCAGCCCCAGCACGAGGGGCTCTCTCTGCCTGCCTGATTGTTATTCCAGGCCAAAGCTTTACAATACCCACCTTGATAAAACGTGGAGTGGAAAGGCCACAGCGCAGTATTAGGCAAGGTCTATACACCACAACCCAACGTTTATTCAGACACGGGGGAAAATATAGTAAGAAAATTAAAATAAAAAAATAATAAAATAAAACACTCGATATACACGCAGCAACACACCACACCGTCTTTTTTTTACCATGCATATTAGTTCTGAGGTCCTCACCCAGCAACAGCAACCCAACCCAAACAACACATACAGACCTACATACGAATATACAAGAGAAAGGTATTTTTTTCGAACAAATGAGGATAGACAGGAAAAAAAGCCACCACGGAAACGAAGGAAAAAAAAGAACTGTTTTCATTGCCCAGACACAGACTATGACTGCCTGTATATTTCGCAAACCACGGTTCTATGCATTGCACGCACATCAATTGGGCGTTTTAAATTGGCCGTGCCTTAAAGAATATACAATAAAAAAATAAAAATAAAATAAAAAGGATAAAATAATTAAATTTTCAACCTATCAAAAAAACTTGCGATTTAATTATTTGTATTTCTTTATATTATTTTTCTCTTAAAGTCTTAAAGATATATACAATAATAAAAGAAAAACTAATAGGACAGCCTATTTACCTTTCTTAAAATCAAATCCTCAAATTAATTACAGTAGATGCCGCTTATTGTGATCACTGGTTAGTATCAGCCGCTTTACGGAATCAAAATTTAAAGAACCGATTCAAAGTGATTATAGCATTTTAGTCTGCTTCTAGAATCACACTTTCGGGTATTAGAATCAATTCCAAAAGAATATTCGCATGTAACAGTAACGAATCTGCAGTAGTGATTGCTATATGGACTTCGCATATTGACCAATGACATTGCTTTTACGTCGTTTTGACCAATCTTGTCATTTACAGCCTAATTACGCTTAGGGGAAATCCCTTCTCAACTCCCCAGTCAATTAAATGAGCAGGTTATTAAATTGAACGACCAGTTCCGTTAATTGACTGGGAAAATTAGAAGGGATTATCGTGTTGAAAACCCTTCCTAAGCGTAGGAAGGCTTCAAAGGCGCAGTGTTAGTGTGTTTTAGACGTGTGGTTATATAAAAATGGCGAAGAACAAGAAAAGAGTTGGTTTAAATGTAAAGAGAAGTTGCGGCTCATGGAAACTTACGACAAGCTAAATTTAAAATATTGGCCACAAAGGGAAGCGGCCGTTAAGTTAGGAATTCCTCAATCATCTCTATCAAAATGGTTGAAAAATCGTTACGAAATAAACAATAGTGGGTGTAGTGAATCTAGAAAAAGGAACGCGTCAAAAAGCTTGTTTCGTTGGTTTAAACAAGCCCGATTAATCGTAGCATCCTATTGCGTATTTCCGATTTTCGGTTATTAGAATCTCCGCTTAATTTATCAATATTCGCTTGACAAACGTGATACATTAAGCGGCATCTACTGTATTTGTATTTCTTGACACTACTTATTTTTGGCCTTTTATCCTTTTTGGCTTATTACTTTTATTTCTTTACTTTTTTGTGTCTTTTATTGACTTGGGGGCCAACGTGAAGCCTACGAACTCGAGAACGCGGGAATTTGTATCATTCGTGAAAAAAATCTTTAAAACTGCCTCTTTCTGGTTCTGTGAGGGGTTGACGTTTATCCAGTTACTTCTCGTCTCTTTCTTGACTTTCAACTTGACTTTGTTCTTGTGTACTTATCAATCGTGTTAATCTGGAAGGCAACGGGGTCTCTTGTCTTTATTTACGAGACAATTTGCTTAAAAGTTAGCTGGAGGCATGCAAATACAGACGCCTCTCTCGCCTTCTCCCCCTCCCCCTCCCATCGCCACCTGACCAGTATATATGGCATTTCGTGTGAACCCTACGACCTACGCCAACTTCCCCAAAAAGGTCGTCATGAAAACCTTGAGGGTATGTATATATAAATATACATTTATATGTATATATTGTAGGGAAAAAAAACAAATTCGTCCCCCCAAAGTAGACTTTTTTATAGGTCGCTGCCTTCCCCCGTCTTAAAAAGACGCTACATATGTTGAATGCTGTCTTCGCCACGGAATCCAAAGGGGCCCTATCTCCTAATATCCCTTTCTGATGGTAAAACGAAAGCCCCCAAACGCTATATTACGCCAACAGCTTGGTTTTGGTCTATCTACCTTTTTTTTTGCTTCTTCTCTCTGGCATAGTTGGCCAGCTCGAACAATTCCAGCACCCGGCAAGTACCTCTACATCATAATACCAGCTGGGATCGTTTCTGGGATAAAACTGGGTAATTTGCATCAAGACGAGCACCCAAAGGCGGACTTGGGGTTCATAAAACAACGGGAGAGCGCTGCAATAGGGAAACCCTTTGCTTGTTATAGGGCCTTGCAGCCCAAAGCAGACTTACAGCATGATATATTTTTTTAAGCTTTGAAAAAAAAAAATCGTGCAAACAAAAAGTCATCAGGCGCTATTGTGTACTGGCACAGCTTTTCTCTCCAAACTTGTTCATTAAGACGAAAAGGAGGATCCCCGTAAAAAAAAAAATCCTTCCCGCCTTTCTATCAAATTAGAATAACAAAACCCGGGAAAATAGGAATTCTTGGGAATAAATAGTTTTTGCGAAGAGAAAGTTGTGCCTATTTTTTCAAATTTATTCATGTGTGTTACCCTATTATTGTCTTACAGATACAGAGCGGAGCCATCGTTAAGTCTTACCTTATGGATAAGCTTACGTGTAATGTACAAGTCACAGCGTCTAGTTTGTCATCGACCGAAGGAAAACGACTTTGCGTTTCCATTTTCAGCTACGTGAGTTCGGTAATTGCTCCTGATAATAGGCATCGTAAAAAATAAAAAGAACGGTCGACGGCATTGGGGTTAGATGCCGGCATCCCTCCAGAAAAGGAAAAAAGAAAGAAAACTTAACCGCTTCTAAATCTTCTCATTTTAGTCTTGGACTAAAGTGGGAGGGGGGAGGGGGTAAAGGTACATGTTAACCATTGAAAAGTTACTGGGTTTTGCCCCTCAGCTCCAACAAGTGCCGAGTTTTTCCACGTGAAAAACTTGTTTCTCAAATTAACAGACCTAACTCTCTTAAAAATACTCGCCGTAACGAAAACTAAAGGCTGGGGAGCAGCCCACAAGGGTACAGTAAAAAAAATAAAAAGGAAATTTAAGCTCCAGAAAAGTTCGAAAAGTTAGCGCTAACGCTGAACTAAGCGTTCCAGGGACATTGAGAGCTTTAACAAAACTTTTTTCTTTTAAAAAAGAAAAAATGCCTATTAATAAGTTAAACATATGCGAGCCGGCAACCGCCAACAATTTTCCAACGACACACACATGACTTGTAGAGGGGAGTAGCTGCGGTAGCGGCCCAAAACACAAGTTCAGAATTAAAAAAAAAACACATTGACATATGAAAAAACATTTAAAAAAAAAGAACCGGGGCCCAAGTTTTAAGCTTGGCAATCACGGTAGCATATTTAAAAGGTGGTGAATCGTGGCGGTTACGCTAGGGCATAACAAGAAGCGGGGCCTTATTTGCATCTCTTTTCAGTTCCTGGTCCCTGGCAGTGTCGTTTTCTTCTGCCCCGAGTTTAAAACCTAAACTCACACACACACAAAGCCCTGTTGGTATGGCAAGGCACACAGCATGGGAGAAAGGAACTTGAGAACCCGGGAACTTAAATAGCGAACCAGGCCATATTTCAATCTAAAAAGCCTTGACTTGTTGGCTATTCAAAACACTAGACTCAAAAGCCCGCATAGAATTAGAGTCCCCCCCCCTTCCCCCCGAAGAAGATTTAACGAGCTAAACAGCTTTACACATCTTGTATTTTTTAAATTTTTTTTGGGGTGGGAGGGAAAACTTTTCAGAAAGGTGGCGCCCTCCCTACTTTTCCTTCCGCCCTGGATCCTCCCTGAATGCTCAGCCTTGTCAACCAAGATTTTCGGTAAGTTATTATCAACTAATACGTCGGTCCCACCAATACAAGGAAGAGGGGCCGCGATAAGATAACAGCCTAAATAGTCAGTACAAAGAAGACCGTTCTGCTCGTGTTTTTATTATGTACCTATTGCTAAGAGCGTATCTTGGACGGCAACGCGACATAAGGGCGACGTGACATAAGGACGACGCGACATAAGGATAACTTCTAAGAGCGTAGCTTGGACAACAACGCGACACAAGGACTACGGTGCACCCGACTTACGGACTACAAACCCCAACTTAAGGACTAGGTTAGGTTAGACGCGACACAAGGACTACGGTGCACCCGATTTACGGACTACGAACCCCGACTTAAGGACTAGGTTAGGTTAGTTTGTAGTCCTTAAATCGGGTGCGTCGTAGTCCTTGTGTCGCGTTGCCGTCCAAGATACGCTCTTAAAGTAGGTATATAATAAACACATGAGACTTGCGCGAGAACAACTTTTTGATAAAAAGAAAGAAAATATTTTGGAGCCCAAGCCCAAGCGGGAAGAAGAAAGAGATGGACTGGAGTTGAACATGAAGTCTCATTAACCTTTCCCCCGGTGTTGTCTTCATGCTAACTGAATCTCGTTACGTTTTACACGTTGGGTCGCTTGACGGTAGTGTGGCACTTGTACGGTTTTATGACCTCTCGTTACTGTTATTGTTGTTGTTGTTTTCCCTTGCATCTTTCTTTTCGCGCTTGCTGTTAATAAGTCGCGAAGGAAAAGTGTTGACAGACTTTTGCTTTACTTGGCCAAAATATTTGCTCAGCTGTCGACGCGTTTTCTATACCATTTTCCCCTTGCTCCTTCTCAATAGCTGCTCCAGCCTCAACTTGCCCTGTTTGTTCTAGCTCTTGCCAGAGCATTGCCGTCCTCTTTTGCATAAAAGGGAGCTTTGCTCCCTTGGACCCAGAAGACACACACATGCATACACGCACACATTGCAAGGTTCATTAACTAAGCAACGTAAACGGCCTCAATGAAGGACCGCCGCCACGCCATGTTAGGCCTATAGCTATCAAGCAAAAGGCCTCTCCTTATCCCGTTAATGGGCTACCAGACTTTTCTATTGCGTAAGTCCTCCGTAACACTATTTGTTTAGACGACACTTTCTGCCCCTTCCTCGGATCCTTTTAAGTCCACGCTTAAACATAACAAGCTTAGCGGCATATGTTACTCTCTGAAGTCATCTTATACCACATTCCAAGTCGCAAAGTATTACCGTCTTTCGCACTTTTTTGTTTCTATTTCCCGCACTTGATTTTGCAAGCCAAACATTGATCAAACAACTATACAGGTTTCAAGCATTTTGATTTTTAAGCTCCTCTTTCAGAATCTCCCTTTCACACAAAATCCTAAACAACAGTCCACCAGGAAATGCTTTAAAAGCCTTAAAAATGCCTTAAATACAGCAAAAGATTTAGTTTTATATTAATATATCTTTTCTATCATGCACACAGCAGTAATTAAGCTACTAAGGAAAGAAACATCCAAAAATAAATTTTCTCACGTCAAAGATGTATACAGGAGAATTTTTCTTCTATTTTAAGCATAGTAACCATGGTGGCCGTAAGCCACGCCATGGTACTTTGGTGACGTCATAAGGCTCATAACCCAAAGTTGCATGTCGCTAAGCTCTTCAACGGCTATTTAATAAAAAAATAATGCTTCTTAGAGTAATGCTGACTAGAGGCCTTTTTCACATGTCAAGATGTGATTTTGGTGGTTATAAGTCCTTAATACCGTATGGTTCAGTAAAGAGCCTCAGGCCAAGTTAAGCACAGCGTACCAATAAGCAAATAAGTTCCATGTAAAGATTGTAAGGATTACAAATTGACCAAGTCAATTCAGTACACGTGATTCGATCAAGCAAACTGGTTATATATGGTTAATGCCCCAGTCTTGTTGCCCTTACTTCCTTTATCGATATTGATCCACCTCACCCTCCCAGCAATGTAACTTTTACACATTTACCTATAAATGCATTAATAACAAGAGCACCTAGAGGCATTTCTGGGATTTTTTTTGTTTTCTTTTTGAAGAACCTCCTGGCCTCTGCCCTTAAAACCACAATGTCAAGGTAAGAAAAGTGGCCCTTGAAGACAGGAGGTCGTTGGTAGAAGAGATTACGGTTGGCCCTCTATGATACTCGCCAATAAATGTCCTTCTTGGAATCGAGCAATACACGAAACCGTTTTTGGAACCGAATTACAACAGGAAATGAAATGAACCTGGGTGTGTCATTAACTTGCAAAGCAGACGTGCGGTATAGTGCGGTAGCAGGATAACACGTTTCAATATGAAATCCCTGACGTCTTTGGTTACATCGAGTCGAGTAGATGACAACTGTTCGCCTTTCCACCCACAAATACCCCAATACAAACATACGGCATCATGGCAAGAGGGACACAGCTGGTGCTAGGGTGTCTTAAATTTAGCCAATAAAGTTGGGACCATTTCGTCTCTTTAATTAAGTCCGCATGAAGCACGATTCCCAAATGGCCTTGCCGCTGGTCTTTTCCCAAGTCAGAAGGAAACTACTACTACAAGAAGTGTGGGTACCGTACCAACGGGTACCGAGAAGAACTTCCCCTACGCGAAGCGAATGACATAATACGTCCGTGCTGTGGAGAGAGACGTATCGGAAGATGTATGAGTTCCTTAATGATTCGGGGATGCCCAGAGGGTAGTTTTCCACCGTTTAGGGGTTACATAGGAGTTTTCTTTGGGCCGCGGCAAATTGCTTCTAATACGCGAGTGGTTAGGTTGTTATATTATCGAAGAAACCCAATATGCAAAAGGAAAGAAAATAAATTGTTTGCTCAAAGATTTCCTATCAGCGCATTTTTTGGGGGGGAGTCTTTTTAAGACCCGCACTGCAGCAGTAATAACATATAATATAAGCCTTGATAAACAAGTTTATGGTCGTAGGCATGGGTAGGGGTGGAACGCGGAATAACGGCCAAAGAAACGCACCTCGCCATGCACCAAAGACGACACGAAATGGGCTCATAAAAGGCCAGCAAAAGGTCACGTGACTCCGGGCTACTCACGGTCGCGGACTCATTGCCAATTCATTACGAGCTATTGTTCGTCTATGGGGTATCTCAGAAAAATGTATTAGAGATGATAATTTTCTTCCTGTTCCGAGAAACCACGCTGCCTCTGGCTGGGTGCCCTTTTGAGTCTCCAATTCATTCCACTTTGCTGTTTCCTTGTCTTTCTTGACTCTTTCAGAAGATTCTCTTTCAAGTTTCAACCTTCACCTAAAAGCTTAACGTCGCCGAGTAATAATCCAAAAGCTCTTCCATCTAATGCCAAAAAAAACAGAATTTAAAAAACCCTTTGTACTCCTAGTCATACCACCATGACTGGGGCATTCCTACCCCGCTTTCCAAAGTTAAAGCCACCGATGCCTGCAAGAAGACCAGGCGGGAAGTCTTAGTGTTAGGCCGGCCTGCTTGACCCAGAGCGCCAGTGACGCAATAGTGAATAAATGGACAGTGACCGAACGAATTTTGCTCCTGGCCGGGACTCGTAGCGTTCCTCCGGCTTGCTTTTACTGCGTTTGGTAGTTCCTTTATATATATTTGTTTAATTTGGTTTAGCTGTTTTAACCTAACCACTGCATGGAGGCGTGCAAGATAGCTTCCAACCCCATGCACACAACTTGCCTTTCAAACTGTTATAAATGTCCAATATTGCCTTTCAAAGTACGGTCAAAATACGTCTAAATACACTCAACTTGCCCTTCACATTGTGGTAAAAGTTTCTAAAAGGGGGGGGGGGGGGGGGTTCCAAAGGTGTGATTTCAAGAGCTGGGAAATTATGCATAATATCATTTTTCGAATTAATTCATGCAGAAATTAGCCAAGTGAATCTTGCTTAATCCCTGGCAATGATATTAGGTAACATTACTGTGAATAAATGTTGCAGAAATTCTCAAGACGCTTTATGTAAGAGGATTTGGCGTTCCCAGTACCTTATAAGAAACTAAGCTCAGCTGTCTTTTTTTTTTATATATTTTAGTATTTTATAATAATTATATTATTGCGCTTTTTAAGGTAAGTGAGCGCAATTATTGTACTTGCTAATGAGTCTAAATTGGTACACCTAAGTTTGTAATAGCCTCTCTGCGGGATGGTGTGGTGCAATTGGGTCTAAGACGCCATCCATAAAGGCAAAAAGGCAAGCAAAAAGGTTCCACGAAGACTGATTTCTTCGTTTTTTTTCATTTTTGAGTGGAGGCAAGGCCAAGCCCTTACCAATAACAGGAATTAAGCAACGACATCCCAGTTGCCTTCTTCTGTCCATAAAGCGAAGCCGGGATCACCTTTTCCTTGAGACTTTAGAGCAAGTTTACGACTTGCACATGTTTTCCACCATTTTCTTCTTCCCTGGAATCCCATACGTAGGCTTTATGTTACCCTATTTCAGGCTTATTTGGCCCTGAGCATGGGAACTGTCTTGCCTAATGGTCTTCGCAACGTTTCTACGGCGACTGTTTTGGCATCTGCAAGCCATGCTATCCTGCAGTCACGCAGCCGAGTAATATCATCTCCTTACAGAATAGAAACTACCGCATGACTGGCAAATCTGCTGCCAAATACCGATACTCTCCAGCTTCGGGAGTTTGGTGTATCCGTATCCCTCCCCCAGATCCGCAACGAATCGCTTCTGAGCGCACCACGCAAATTTCCAAGGCCTTTTCCTTTCAAAACACTTTCTGACCTACATCCTTGCCCACTCTATATAACCTATTAAAAAATTAAAAAGAAACTCCCGTTCATTCACTTTATTCGACTTTATTGGTGTCATGCACGTGCACTGCGAAGGAATATATAAAGGTCATCGGAGCGCCTTTAAGATTCTTCTTTCTGGTTCCAACTAAATCCTGGATGAATGGGCGGGGTTTCAAACTTGCTAGTCCGCTGTCCATTCTTGGGTTCTTTCTAAGGCTTTCGCTTGACGCACGAATATGCGAAAAGTACTCATGTGATGTTTTGCTCGTCAATCCGGCTTTTATACTGAATGACTATAGAAGCAGAAGAGATTGGCAAAGAACCCCCTTCTTTCACACTATCCATCCCCTTTCCTATACACTGTTGCTGGGAACTGATTTGATAAAAGCTGAGCAAGACAAGCAAATTGGTTCCGGATGGCGTTTGGCTCATTGATTCAGCTACGTTTTGGGGGGACAGCACCAATGTAACCCAGGAATCCGAGCGTTATGATCGCGACCCGGGCCCCCTTCGAACATTTACTGCTAACGCTGTTATTTTTTTCTTTATTTTTTTAGCTTAAAAAGAAAACTAATACCGAGAACTCGAACGCTGGTTTGGGCCTTTACCACAGTTGTACAAGGAAAAGCCGCCAAGATTCCCCCCATCGGCATTATTCAACGTTAGAACAAGCATTAGTTAAAAAGTTCGGTAAAGAGCGAAAGGCTCGTGTTAAGTCACGAGCCTCAAAGGTAGAGTTTTGAGTTTACATTTCAATAGTACATGTAGGATGCAAACTACAACTACAAGTTGCCAAGGGGCCTCCCGAATGCGCTGGGAATAATTTAGAAGCAAATTACCAGCCATGCCAAGTTGCCAAGACTTGACAGTCTTAACACACATTCTATACCGTCGTTACGCTCTTTAAGCTTGCAGAATGGGTCAAAAAAGAGGGAGAGTGCTGTCTCTACGCAGAAATGTAACAATCATGAAAAGGCTTAGGGCCTTTTCGGGGTATTTTGGCGGGAGCTGGGAGACAAACTTGGCAAGCCCAAAGGCAAAACGGTGTGCGTGACGTTGAAAGTGTCCCTAACTCGAAAAGTCCACCTAAAAGCCTGCCTAAAAGTCGGTTGCTTGAAAGCCAATACGAACGCAAATAACAGGAATTTAAGCAACCCGTGCGTGAAATTGCGATCTGGGGACAACGAAGTGGGGAGAGAAAGGAAGACCGTTTGCGACTGACAAAAAGCCTTCGCTCTTCGCACAGGATCAAGCGAATCCTGTCCTCCTGGAAAGTGTGCCATGTCAACAGTAATCTCAGCAAATGACAGTATTCGGTTTCGCTCTTGGCTGTCTTCCTGTCTGCTCAAATCACACAGCTTCCATATACCTTGCCACACAGCATCTCATCATGGTCACCCACCATGCATGCAGTTCTTCGTCAACAAAAGCACACACGGAATACCAACCGGGACTCTTGAATCACCCCATACCTGCCTTTGAGATGGACTTCCCTGGTTCCTTTCCAAATGACAACTTACCAACAGCATGCAAATCCCCTTACCATCACATCTTGTCCTCTTATCCCTTCAAAACCCACTCATATCCCTCCAAAAGGACCGAGTGCTATATTAAACGAAAAATGGACAAGGCAAAGTGTTCCTTTTACCTTCCTTTTCCCCAAAATAAATGTCCTTGTCTTAACAAAAAATAAGAAAAAAAAGTAGAAAGTAACATAACCTGGCCTTGCCAAAAAACCTATCTCGTTGCGACTTTGCATAGCGTGTGGCACCACAATAAAAACCGTTCTTCTCTCTGCGGCTCAAATCGAAATTTCTCCCGTTTTTTCCTTTTTAGATCTGCGGAGTGCATGACTCGAAACCGGCGCTTCAACCTTTCGACAAGCCTTTGGATCTCATTCCAATAATAAGAATACAAAGAGAATGGGAGCAGTGCTGTCTTACTTCCCTAAAAAAGTACTCATGCCTTTATAGTACAACCTGTCGTCAGCCAATCGACCTAGACGTGGTTTAAAAAAATAAAAAATTGAGACCTTATAAGCCTGACATTTGAATCATTTGAATGCGCCTTGGCTGTCATGTTTGCGCAATTTACATAGAAATAAAATAGAACCGAAGTGTATTGAGCTTCTTGGCAAAGTTTACCACGATTTGGAACCTTACGTTGCTTCTTGATGTCACATCGAAGTTATTGGGATGCGAGAAGGGATAAAAAAAAGAGACGTTTGGAACCCTACCCCCCTCTTCATATAGTACGCTAAGCTGTCCCGAATGCACATTGGGTCTGTTATCGATTTCGGCTTATAACTTTATGCCTATGATAAGAGATTCCTTGGCGCCACGCCCCTATCAACTCTACATATACTTTCATGATCACATAAGGGCAAATGCACCCAAAAAATCCTTTCTGAATACCGGAAGTCTCGGTCAATAGGACATCCCGTGTCCCTTTCTCTTTTCTTCTCTTTTTTTTATTATTTAGATCAATCAAAAAAAATCTTGTCTTTTTATTCTTTATGTACATCTATGCAAGATTTAACTCGGGAACTCGGTTCTTCCCAGCGTTTCGATTTCCCTGCGAAAAAAAACATTTACGCATAAAATCATATCTACCTTTTTTGTCCCCTCCCTTTTCCTTTCAGGGTAAATACCACGGGACCAAGCAAATACAGCCCTGACCTTTCTATAAAATAAGGTAATGGCCTATCCATGACAAGGCCTATATTCTCCCAACATGGACTGTCATGCATGGTGGAATTTATTCCCCAACCTACAAGTCAAAGAAATGTAGCACGAAAACCCAACAAAAGAGGACTACCGTGCATGTTTTTTTCTTTTTTTTAAATTTATTTAAAAGCCTTGGAAGAAGGCAGCGGCGGGTATTGCGCTCGTATTTCTTTCGGAAAGAGAAATTCCCTCAAAAGTGTGCCAGAGCATCACTGAGCAATGCAAATTTGAAAAGGCAAAGAGGTTTTGATGGCTAAAAAGCCACTGCTTCGCTGCATATCACGACCAACCCCCCAGTAACCTCCCAGTAAAGCGCAACACACCACTCGTTCTACTTCGCAGCGGAGGTAATTACCGTAGTAACGAGTCCAAAGGTTTCTGTCTGTCGCTACACCATACAGAACAAAAGGGAGAGAGGGAAATCTAAGCAAGAGCGAATATGCAGAGACATACAAGAGAGGGGGATCCTTTGAAAAGAGTGAAAAGACCGAGAGGAACGAGCATTTCATGGCTGTCATCAGCTAGACGAAATTGTCACTCCCTTTCTATCCATAAAGACGAAGTGAGGCGTCGCGACGACTTGCCGGGCAGCAGGCAGGAAAAGGATTACACTGCATTCGATCATTGCAAGTCCTTTTTTTTACCATTCTGGCCCCCTCTTCTTGTCTTACTCATTTTTTTGTCAGCCAACAAATCCAATAAGCAGCGTTTTTAGCTCAAATTTCTCAATATACAGCCTCCGCCCAGTCTACACACAACCAGCCCATTCGTGTTACTTGTCTCCCGTTTATGCAGCTTGGGCTGTGAGTGACGCAGGAAACCCCAGCTTACCAAATCCCCTCCCTTCGTATTGAAAAGAGGAAACTTATTAGGAACTCGGATTAAACCATTGTGCCTTTGCATGGCAAGGGCTTTAGCAGCAGCAATTATAGGAACGGCTGAGGGGCGCACACACGACGTCATAAAGAGCTTATTAAGTGCCATACTGCACATATGAAAGTGGAGACTTGTATACGAAAAGCCTTGGACGGGATATTAGCAAATTAAAAAAATTGGATTCAGTGATAGGGAACCGTTGGAGCTAAACAGGGGTTTAAAAACGAAAAAAGGGGAGTGGGGGGCTTTTATACAACCTGACATTCTTCTTTATATGGAGTAAAGCTAGCACTGACGCTCTAAATGACATAAAAAAATAAAAAAAGGAATAAAAGGGGGGACTTGCTGTGATTAAAAGTCGAGGATTCTTTAGTTGCAAGTTTCGCAAGGAACGAGTTGCTATCGCATGGAGTAGGACCTTTTCCCGGAATTATAGCCCCTTCAGATAGAAGCAAATACGGGGCTTATCTATGATTGAATGGGCAGATCTCCAAGCCATTGCACGGTGTAAAAAAACGTTTAGCTTACCGCATTTTAATAGGCTATATTGGGGGTTGAGAGGTCTCCTTTTTATCCAGGGTGGTCTATTTCTTGGCATTCATCACTCCTGGCACTGACGCGAAGGGAAATAATCTATCTGAAAACCGGATCATTTTTCAATCGATCCTTTTTGAACTTATTCTTGGGCAAAGTAGTGTGACTTTTATCTCTCGGTGCGATCAATATATAACAGAGAATAAAGTTTAAAAAAAAGGAACAAAAAGGAACAAAAAGGCGAAAAGACATCTTGTTAATCTTTTCCCGCTGCCTTTTAAAGCTTGGGGGATGAGTGCTGGGGCGAGTAAATGAATTTGCCATGCGCCAAAAAGTAATCTCAGTTTATTTGTAGCAGGACTTGGGAGATAGAGCGCACTCAATGAGACGTGTGCCGGGTAAGGAATTAAGCTGTAGAGGCAGGAGAGCACTCCCCTGAACCCCCAAAATTCTCTGTTGGAAGTCAGGTGGTTTCTGGCAGATAAGCCCTCGCCAAATGTTCGCTTCTTTGGCTCTTTCTTATATACCGCTTATTGTGACCACTGGTTGTAAGAATCAGCCGCTTTACGGAATCAAAGTTTAAAGGACCGATTCAAAAACGATACAATTCATGGCATTTTAATCGGTTATTAGAATCACACTTCCTTTTGCGGTTAAAACCTCGTCTAATGAACTGTATCAAGCTTTCTAAAACTTAACGACCCAATAATAGGCTTCGGCCTACAGTGAAAAAAAAAAAAAAAAAAAAAAAAAAACTGGCGTCCTTCTGTCAGGGCCGGTCATCCTTCTGTCGGGTACACGGAGTCCTTTTGTCGAGTCGTCTGTCTGCTTCCTGGGTGGGCAAGTATCCAAAGGAAGACGATGCTTTGTTTCTTTGGTACATATTCCGATTTTCGGTTAGAATCTCCGCTTAAGGCTCCCGTATACCTTAGCTTATTGTTGCGAAAGAGTCATAGATGGCGCTGATGTTTGTTATTATTTTGCAAAGGCCTTGCGTAAGAAAAAATATATAGCGAATTGCCGACAAAGTTTCTACATTTGTTTTGCTTCTGAAAAGTACAATTTGTCACCCAGCACAATGTCCCAAATCAAGTCGTCGAACATTCGGAAGAAAATTTCTCGAAAACGGCATGTCTATTGTCACGTCAGATTTGAAAGCAATCTAAAGCAAAATTTTTTTTTAGCAGCTAGTGCTAACCATGCTAACAGCCTATCCCGAGCTAAGATACACGGGAGCCTTAACAGAATCAATATTCGTTTGACAAACTGTATCACAATAAGCGGCATCTACTGTATACCTTTTGCCATTCGCAGTAATATACCAGGTTTTTTCTTGGCTTCCTCCTCTTCATTTCTTGGCTCATACCAACTATACAAACATGACTTCCCCGAAAGGTTCATGAAAGCTAACAAATTACCTTAACGATTCGCACTCTCTCTAAATTAACTATTCAGCGAAAAGACCGGCTTGCGGCTTCTTATTTCTGCACGCGCTGCTGTCTGCCAGCAGTCAACCACATATTACTCACATTGACTAAATAGGACAGCTAAATAATAATGTTTCTCAGAAAAGGCTTATTTTTTTTCACCGTCGTTGGGCCTTCTTTTTTTCCTTGCGCGAGAGTATACATTAGCTCAGACCACCAAAAAGGCTGCACCGCAGGTCGCACAATAACAAGTGCTTTCTTATCGACTGCTGCCAAGTTTCCACCATGCACCAGACCTTCTTTTTGCATGCCTTGGGTAAATTACCTTGAGCCACGGTTTTGGTGTGACACCTGACAGCTTTCGCTACTATGGTAACCTTTCGAGTTTTGTTAGCAACTGTCTTTTTTCCTCTTTTCTTCTTTGGGTTTCTTACAATTTCTCCCCTATTCTAAGACAGGTGGTAATTAACAACCTTCATAAGCAAAATGGAATTCCGGGAAAGAGGGGCCAACCTCCTGCTCTTGTCTAAACACAAGCAGCAAGTTTCCTTGTACTTATTTGCATGTGTGTAACCGAAAACTTGTTCCAGCATCGGCCCCTCCTGGGAGATATGACATGAAAGGCGTCTTCATTTACGGATTGCGTATGGTGGCTGCATACCCAACGACCTCTGGTTCGCCCCTTACCCTCTTCGACATTATTCCGTAGTTTTCAAACCTCTCTTAAAACTTCAAACTTAGTCGGAGACTGTCATCTCTCTTCTCTCCTCTCCCAAATCCGTATCTGGTTTCCAAGAACCGATTTCCCCTGAAGTCGCGACTGGAAGTTTTCCTGCCTAATAGTGCTTTATCTACGTTTCGACAGCAGGTTGCACGCCTGAAAAAAAAAAGAAAAAAAAAGTCATTCCTTTTTCTTTTTTTCAAACTTAGCGCCAACGACTCCCCATAAATGCCACTCAAAATTTCCTTTTTTACCTTCGTAAATCAAACCTCAAGACTCTTACTAAAAGTAATAAGATTGTTATCTTTTTTAAAGACACGGTCTAGTGTTACCCACCAAATGATATATGCCATACTCTCAAATTACCAGAAACTGGTCCAGTCAAGTCCGGAGTATCAATTCCCCCGTAGCAAATAATTGGTCGACTTAAATCCGATACTTTGTGATCATAGCAGGCGAAACCGTAGCTTTCATGAGATTTTCCGATTTTCCTATTTTTCCTCTCTCTATAGTGCTGCGTTTTCCTCTTCCAGCGTTTAACTGCATATCTGACGTCTACTCTGGCCGCACGTTATTCGTTAAGACTTGCCTGGAAAGTCTAATGGATACAAAGCAGACTTGTGTTCCACCAAACTCTATACAATCCAACTACAACGGCATTTCCTAGGGACCCATGCGTGTATAGGGCAGGCTTTTACGGTTAACCGAGGAGAATTGGGAAATATCACCCGTCGTTGCTGTTACTGGCGGTCAAGAGGAAAATGGGCAAATAGCCTTGTATTTCTTTCCAAAGGCAGCAAAGCCAGGAAAAGAAAAAGAGCTATCAGGGCCCCAGAATGTCGCGCCTAACTGTAACATACCAAAAAAAAAGAATTCCAAGCTTATCCTATATATGTATGTGAGTGGGTTGTGCTGCGAGCAGTAGGCCTAGCATAAGCCTAGACTGTGGGGGAGGAAGAAAGGGCCGCAAAGAATAATAGTCCGGAAAAAAAAGCGGAGGATGGGAAAGAGCTTTTGCCGCACGCAATTCAATTTGTTGGCGTCAAGATATTGTCTTGTGTTTTATTTTAAGGGCCGGCAGAGACAGAGAAGAGCCGAATAAACACGTCAGTTCTTGCTTGGCGCTCGACACATAAGACCCAAAAAATCCCGATGGAAATTTCGGCGCTTCGGTGCTCTTCCTTGCGCTCGTGTCCCTATTTTATTTCTGGGATTTTTTTGTATTTTGGGGATTTTTTTTCTGGTCTTAATTCGCATCCTGGTTGACTACAAAGGCCAATTTCGACGTTAGGAGCCATACAGAATAACCGAACAGAAAATTGCGGTACGTGGGAAACAACTTTTTCGCGGCCAATAACTCTTAAACGACGTTAGGATTACCCAGAAATCTAGACTGATACGGGGGTTTCGTTCGAAAACAATGAGGCAGGGCCTGGTGCCCTCAATTGCGGCGCGCGGTAGAGTTTTTCCTTCTTTTTTTCCCTTTTTTGTTATTTAAAGAGAGGATAATTTCCTTGTAATTGTCTGCTGTCAAGTTGAACACTGACTGAACTTGCCCGCGACCGTCTCAGACGAAGGAGATAGTGAAAAAGAACAAGCAAAAAAAAAGAAAAAATACAGTTAAAGAATTAAAGCCGAAACTCGGCATGCTGGAACTTGAAAGACAGAACGAGCTACGGAGAGAAAGCGCGAGAGCGTGAGCGTCTGCAACTTTAATATGTTCGTCAGAGCGCTATAATGAAGCTTGTCGACGGGCAAGATGGGACTCGGCGGGCTTTAACTCACAGTGACATGAAGACTAATGTCTGGAGGCCTGTATTTCTGTGGTTCTCTAATATAGTCTGGTTAGTTAGAGCCCTTTTCCAAAGTTGCGAGAGCGAGAGAGAGTCTTCCTCGCAGCAACTTCTTATTCATCTCTTTGGGGGGGGGGGGCTTTTAAAATGTACTAGAGTAATCTAAGAGGGGAATTTAGCTTCCATCAGTAGGAAGCCACGAGGAAAACTAAAGACTAAAAGGAAGAAAAGATGACTTCCTCCAAAGCTAATGAAAGTGTTTCAATGAGATGTTGCCATACATAAAGCTTTCCCTTTGAACTAACGCAGACAACGGTATGACCACCAAGGGAGCTCTCTCATATGACAAGTTGAGATCACAAGTCTCGCCTTGCTTTTGTCATACCCAGATTTCACACGCCTGCTTCTGGGATTAGTCTAAATAAGAAAAAATAAGAAAAATAAGAAATTAAATACAGTAGATGACGCTTATTGTAAATCGTGATCACTGGTTATTAGAATCAGCTGGTTGTGGAATCAAATTTTAAAAGAATTTTAACCGATTCAAAATGATAAAATTCATAGCGTTTTAATATGTTATTAAAGTCACACTTTCGGGCATTAGCATCAATTTCAAAAGAATTTTTGCATGTATAGTAACGAAACTACAGTGCTGCATATTGACCAATCATTTGCTTTTTTACGTCGTTTTGACTGATCCTGTCAGTTCCAGCCTACTAAACTTAGGGAAAATCGCTTCTAAACTCCCCAGTCAATTAAATTAGGAGGTTATTCAACCGAATGACCAGTTCCTTTAATTAACTGGGAAAATTAGAAGGGATATCGTGTAGAGAACCCTAACTAAGCGAAGGAGTAGGCTTCAAAGGCGCAGTGTTAGTGTTTTAGACGCGTGGTTATAAAAAAATGTCGACGAACAAGAAAAGAGTTGGTTTAAATGTAAAAGAGAAGTTGGCTCATTGAAACTTATGACGAGTTACATTTAAAATATTTGCCACAAAGGGAAGCGGCCGTTTAGTTAGGAATTCCTCAATCATCTCTATCAAATGGTTGAAAAATCGTTACGAAATCAACAATAGGGGGGGGGGTGTAGTGAATCTAGAAAACGGAAACGTGTGAGAAAGTGTCCAAAAGTTTGTTTCGTTGGTTTAAACAAGCCAGATTAATCGTAGCATCCTATTGCATATTTCCGATTTTCGGTTCTGGAATCTCCGCTTAATAGAATCAATATTCACTTGACCAACGTGACCACAATAAGCGGCATCTACTGTATATCTAGAAAGAGGAATGGCAGTCAATCTAAAAGAAAGAAACGGAAGTCAGGTTAACAAGACTTCTTTCTGCGAAAAGGCCGTGAACAATGACGGCCTGCATGCAAAGTGACTATCACCATCCGTTGCCAGACAAGGAAATAGTTTTACCCCGCATCTTGCGTGCGTGGCATACAATCGCCGATTGTCCACTCCTTTCATTCCCGAAAGTCCCTCATCATAACTTCCCTTTGCAGGGAGCAAATTAGCATGACTTTTGTACTATACAGTGTAGGGTTCCCGAGGTCGGAACGGTTGGAACGTTAAGCATAAACTGTTAAGGAAGCAATCCAGTGTAAATACATCTATCTTCAGCACGGAATGTCTTCTTTTGTATATATGTATCATGCCCAACGGCGAGCGCTCACTCAGACGATGAATGCGTTTGGCTCAGGCAATTTGGTACGATATTACTGCACAAATGTCTCCCAGACTTTGAGAAAAAAACGTCTCTCGTGTCTGCATAATGACCCATTCTCGTTTCGTAATTTACCTGGTCTGCTTTGAGGCGCATTCAAGTAATATTCCTGATTTTAAGCCAAGCAACCTGCGATTTTTTTGTATTATTTTAAAGCGGAGTCAAAATGGAAAAAGCGTGTAGCCAAATGCTCGGACACGGGAGAACGATAAGCGTGTGTATATCCTTGGCTGGCGGAATAGATAAAACGAAAAAGCAGAAAACTTAATCCTTTGCCGCTGGTTTGTCAAGATGAGAACTCTTTTGGAGATGACGGATGGCTGGGACTTGAGATGCTCATCGTCACTCGTGAGCTGAGCGTATGTCTCCTGCGTGGAAGTTTTCGTCTTGGTGGGGTCCAACCAAGTTGGTGGATTTCTTCAATAAAGAGCCTGACAGCTCTCCAGGGGGTCTCCGCCAGTTCCAGTCAGCCTTTACAAACGAGAAACCCCGAAAAACTTGACAACTCGCACATGCTTGTTTTCCGGGGTCTCCCCCCAAAACCCTACCTAATTGCTGATAAGTCATTCTAATTTTCCTGGATATGCTCCCTTTCCAAATTACCCGAGTTATTTCTGGAACCGACAGAAAAAAATTGAGGAAAAATGCTTTTAAGCATTTTCTCTATTTTTTTTATTTTTTCTCAGTGCGTGCTCGTTTATTTCAGGAGAAAAAGTGGCTTCACGTTCTAAAAGTCATAATCATTTCTTCACCTGGTCTGCTTCAAGTTTACCGGAGCTGCTTAGCCCAGTCGTGCCGATGACACAAAAGTTGGTTGCTAAATGCGACCCAATAATATTTTTTTTATTTATTTCTTATTTATTTTTATTTTTACCCTTCCTAAGCCAAACACGTCTTGACAGCCCAAACTTTCACAGAAACTTCAATTTCTCAACGCAGCCCGGCACTGAAGTCAAATGAAGCCCGAGGTATTCCATGTAAGCCTCAGCTGAAAGATTGCAACAGGGACATTAGAAAGGGAATTCTTTTTTAAAATTTTCCTGGTCCAAAATGACTTGATGGATTTTGGGAAAGCTCATCAAGCTTCAGCAATGTGCAAATGACAACCTCCGGCACCCCAGCGAATGTGTCTGTGTATGTGTGTCTTGCTAATCAAGGAGGAATTACTATTCTGGAAAGGTTGTTGGGCGTTCTAGTAATTACGTTATCAATTCCATCAACGCTGGCACCGCGGTGGCTCTCATAACTTCTACTCTGATCCGTGATGGATCTTTCCAGTTTCCACTAGGATCTCACAGGCTATAGTAAGCACAAGCCCTCCCTCGAAAAAAGCGAGAGAAATACCAGCACACAACTACAAGACAAGAACATCATCATCGTAAAAACAGAAAAAATAACAAAACAACGAAAATGTGACTTTCACGCTTGCTCTCACGCTTGCTTTCACGAACCACAATATAACGTTGGTAAGAACTTGGCCATTTAAGTCCTAAACTTGAGGTGGGGAAAACGGACTTTTACCTCAAGAAATCAAGAAAAAAAGGGAAAAATTAAGTTTGGCACTCTATAACTTCCAAGTAGAACTCTACGTCATGCTGGAAAAACACCTTTTGGGGACAAGGTATAATTCTTCATCAGTTTCTTATTTCTTCCTCAATAACCTTGATCTTGTGCACTTAGGACACCCCGGATGATGCATTAGTTAGCCTGCGGATTATCTAGCAGACCATCTGAGGCGGAGTTGGTGCAAGTTTCTCTCCCGTTCTCTCCGCTTGTTTATGTCCTACCATCTGTGCGTGACAGAGTTCATGCAAGACAGCTTCGTGTGTTGTTGACAAATGCTGACCAATGCCGCCATCCGAGAATCCCTGATGGCCAAGCACATGCGAGTGTTTGCTTGCAGTTAAAAGGAATCGTCGTCCAGCCTCGTTTCCACGTTGTACCCTAGATGTGTGTCCCTGTGTGTGTATATATGTATAATGGGGGCCCGGGGTTAGTCACCCAACTAAATAGGACTGTCGATATCCATAAAAAGCCAGCCACCCCCCAGCCAAAGGCAACTTTACACCCAGACAGAGAATAAAGCAGACAGACGAGATGAGGAGACGATAAGTCTGCTCGCTCCAGAAAGGGAGCGAAAGGATCTAGTTCCAATATTTGTAAATAAACGAATAAACTTGGCGATTCGTCTTGCCACCCAAACATGAGCTGCTTATATATTTTCATAAGATAGGAATCCCCCCCCCCCCAAAGTAAAATATTTTCCACTCCAGACTCGAAAACCTTGAAAGTGTCATCCATTTTACGGTTTTAATTTAGTTTCTCGGAGCATTTGAGGATGGAGAGCATAGGGAGATGGGGGAAGGACCACTAAACGACGAAGGAAAATTAAGTTAAGAGTAACTTTTGTTCTTCAAGTGTACTTGCATGCTGCAATTTCCCCAGATTCAGCACCTTTTTAGGGACAGGTCTGCCCAATAAAAAAAGCGAGAAGCAATCTAACGGCATCGCCTTTGCTTTCAAGTTGACTCTCAAAGTATCCTGGTCATGCATTGTTGAGGGTCACTAGCGTTTTTATGTGGCTCAAATATTTTGCTTACAAAGAAAGGAGGTGTCTTTTTTCGCGGAGATAAAAGAGAAAATCGACCCTTACTGTCCATGAGACCACACCCTGATCTGCACTTTACAATAGGCGAGTAAACCATTGCTCCAGCGATAACAATAACGGGAAAGACTGTATAGGGAAAGACAGTTCCATCTTGATTTAGAGCTCTCATTTACGGGAAATAATGCCCTAAATGGGCCCAAGTGCAAGTTTCACTTTGCTTTATTAAAGATAGGGATGTTGGAGCTTAGAGCCTTTTTATGCATGGATGCACGCCACCCCTGTTGTTGCTTCTTCGTTGGCTTACAGAAAGGGGTAAGGCAGTAAAGTGCACCGAGGGCCTTTAGCTTCTTATTATCTACTAATGACAAGTGCCACTAAATCATCCTTCCTAGCTAGCTTTTCGAGAGTATATACCTATAGTGTGGGCCCGAGCTGGTATAGTCCTGGCAAACAGCTCCCTTTTTCGATAATTGCACAAAGCCCCCAAGGTGTAAAAATAACAAAAAAAAATCCTGAAAACCAAGTAGGAAACTGACGTAAAGCATGCAACGCAAGTACGCTACTTGCTGCTCTTTCCTTAACCGCACCTTTTTGTCTGGAATCAATATATAGAGTCGCAATGACTATAAATTTTACCTAAAACGTACTTTCCAGACATCCCCGAAACCTATACATACATATAACTTACATATCGTACGTATTCGCGGTTTCTTCGGCGTTAGGCTTTAGAGAAGTATTGCTTGTGTGCTTGTCATTTGATCCCACCTGCGACAGCTTATTAGCCGTAAGTATCGTTTTAGAGCCAGCCTTACGATGGAAGCCAAGTCTGCAAATAAGTAAAGGATATCAATAAAGAAGCGTAAAAAGAGGAATAATTGACCAGCTTACGGTTGCGGAGACGAAATACAGGAGAGAATACTGCAGTGTAAATCATTTGACTAAACGCAGTCTTTTGGGCGGGATGAAGGAACTCTGCCTAAAGCTTGGAATTTCTATGAACTATTTAACTAATTACTTTCCGTTTTTGGGTCGAAATGCCATGGCTAATTGCCAATCAACACGCGTCAAATTGATCGGCAGGGAAGTGGTCACCACAAACATCCACATTGATAACTTGTGGCATCCACAAGATCTAGCCAAGTCCTATTTACTTGTGAGATTCACTTACACTGTTTATACCATAACTGTTCTTACACTAAAAAAGAGCACAACAGCAATCTCCACGTCTTTTTTCACGTTCAATTAGCTCGTTACTCGCCATTTCTGACCAAGATCAGCACCGAAACAAGCGTCACAACAATGCTTCGCGCGCTTTATGCCACGTTAACATTAGGCTCATGTGGCGGGAAAGTGCCAAAACGTTGCCTTTTTTGGAAAAATATGAAACAACATACGTTACCCAATGTATGATAAAATATGATAACAAAATTCTTTGAAAAAATCTAGACTATAAGAATGATGCAATATCTCCAAACGCGATTGAGGTGGATTTTGCCCTTCAAATGTTCCATTCCGTACTTTCAAAGCAAACGGAATTTAAACGTCGCGCGCCAAAGCACGAAGCGGGAACTCCTAAACCGAAGTTAGCATCTGGCTAGCAAGCCGCGGACCGACCGGTTTTGGCGCCTTATTCTGCGGCCCTCTAGCGCGACGGTTTTATCGCGGTGATATTGCGGCATCAGTCGAATTTGCTCCGCAATTAAACGGAAAATGTGACTCTAAATACTGACTGATCGTGGCCGTAATTATAACAGTGAACAAGAACTAAGTGCAGTGAACGATTTTGTAGCCACAGGAACATCCCTTGGTTTCGGGGAACAAGGTAAGACCTGTTTTTATTTCCGTGCATGTTATCTTTCCGTCCCGACATCCCCAGTGCTTTCCCCTCACCTCGCGGCCATGTTTGCCCCTGAGTGTACAGGCAGGCGATGAAGCCTATCCACAGTGGTCGTTGCTCTCCTTTTTCTGTCTACCCAGTGACCTATATTCGCGTTCCTGCATCTCCTTGCACTTGACCCTGAAAGAGGCCAGCCAAAGAAGGAACCTGATGTTTTCTTTTCTTTTCCCTTTCCTTTCCAAGGTCGGTTCTGCGTAAAGTCCGCCCAGTTGGCGAATTCTTAGTTTCGCGATATTAAACGCGAATTCCTGCTGCGCTAGTTTCCTGCGCACTCGATTTTCCACACTGAAATCATGACTCAAAGCACTTAGTTATACGAGCAGCTATATAACATCCTTAAAAAAGAGTGTTGTATTTCAGCCTAGTTTCACACTAGGACGACTTTACGTACCGGAAAAACGTAATGGTCCAAATTTCACTCGCTGTTTTGACGTCAAGACGTGAAATCCCCGTCTAGGAGCACTGCTTTAAAACGTAAAAAATAATAGAAATAAAAATAATGGTACAAATAAAAACGAGAACGTGTAAACATGTAAGCAAAAGCTTGCGACGTCTCTATTAAACGTTCTCTTATTTTCCTCTTGTTCTGTTGTGACGCTTTTAATGAGTACGGTCAGCAGGCGCGGAATTTAGTATGCATGTGATAACAATTTACCATGACTTGATATACTGTTAGCGTTCCAAGTTAGGCAACGCGTATCTATAGCGAAGCCATAATTTATCTCCTTCTTTTCTCGGGCGTTTTTGTTGGTCTGTGCTATTTAAGATGCAATTGAAAAGCGCAAGGCGAGTAGCCAGGCGCAATTAATCATGCTCTCCATTCACTTGATATGTTGGATATCATCCTTAACTCGAGCGACTTTTAATCTATGAAAGCCTACAAGACGTGAAAGCGACTCGCAACAAACCTTCCAGATTGGTCTGATAACATCCCATTTGAATTTGACCGCTATAAATCACTTGGCCCGAAAGAAGTGAAAGAATATCCCCATTGTTCTCGTACAGACTTGATGAAAGTTTAGGAAACGTTTGGAATTGTGTCAGATTTTTTTTTTTGCTATTCTAATTGGAATTAATCCTGATTGCATGAAAGCTGCTTTGGTTCGACTTATGAAGGAGGGGAGGAAGGAACATTTTGGCTTGCAGTTAAGACCGTTACAATAATGCTCTTCTGACTTGGTGAATGCGAGACAACCCTCCCTATATTTTACCCTAAGAATACCATTAATCTCCCTACATTGCATTTCAATCGATTTTTAAAGAGAGGGAAAATACAGAACGTGCCATTTGCGCCAGAATTTATTCCCCGTAATTTCCGTCCATTTACGGTGTTCTTCACATTGATTATAAGCCGTTGGCGGAGTTGGAACCGAACAAAGAAGATTTGCTACTTCGCTAAGCCACGATTTATAGCTTCACTCAAAAGAGTATTAAGCACAGGAATAAAAACAACACAAAATACAGCTTAAATTTTGACACCCAGACTTATAGTACCAGTCCTGTGTGAGTTGCTGCACGAATTTCTTGAATCGTGACAAAAAACTGGCTTAATAAAGTCATTTTTATTCTCACCGGATGGTTTCGTATGCTTTTGAGCTCGACTGCTGCAGCTTTTATCTATTTGGAATTAAAGCCGGTATCATTTCCGAGCACAAATGACGTACAGTATTTCCATTCGGAGGTCTGGGGCTCGGCGTCCCGAGCAAGGAACGAGCTCATCAAGTTTTCCGCCTGCAGGAACTTGCAAAGCAGTCAGTTCAGCAAGAGATTTGCAAGGGATTTGCTTCGTTCTGCTCCAGTGACCCACCGCAAAAGAGACGTTTTGATGACGGACGAGACAAATAAGCTCCCAGCGTCACCGCAGTCCTTCTAGAAACTTGCATAATTTGGCTCCGGCTATCTCCGTCTCTGCCGCCAGCGTTGTCTTTAAGCAAACACATAACGTGACCGTTTTCTCCTTCTTTAATTTGTTTTTCGTGGTTACAAAGCATGCGAAGGCTTTGGCTAAGTTACGTCTGGCCCCGAAGGTCACCTTGACCCTCGCAAAAATCGTTTCGCTTTTTTCACATGCTTCTTCATGACATTTTTATCTCCTAGACTGTCATGTTCAACCTTACATATACGATTCTTGGATAATTTTGTAGTTTCTTAAGTTCTTTTTGAAAGATTTGAGTCGAGTCTCACGCTTTACAAGTCCTTTACGAGGACATTCGTTGTTGATGTGCGATTTATCGAACGAAACAGTTTAAAAGCGCTGGGGAAACTCACTCCAACAATGAACCTGTATTGACTGGAAGTGTAGGTAGGGTACTTTGGGAAAAATATACAATAACAATCCAGCGTTTCCGAAAGATGGGCGTGGCAAAGTTGTACCGTAGGCTACCAACTCGTCTAGTAAGGAGGGTACCAGGGTTTTCTTTTACTTCGGTCTGGGCAACGCAAAGGCGCAATAATGAAACGTAAACGGTAGAAGTGAACGAATGGCCTAGTAGACTGGGACTCGTAGCGTTACTCCAGCTTGGTCTTGTCCTTCGCTCGGCACCTTTTGCGGGCTACGCAAAGGCGGAAAAACGAACGAATGGCCCTAGTAGACCGGGACTCGTAGCGTTACGCCAGCTTGGTCTTGTCCTTCGCTTGGTATCTTTTGCGGGATACGCAAAGGCGTAATAACGAACGAATGGCCCTAGACGGGGACTCGTAGCGTTACTCCGGCTTGGCCTTACGCTTCGCCTGGTACCTCTTCCCAAAGACACGGGATAGCCTACCACTGGAGCTCATTTTTGTTCGCCGCGACAATGACAGCGCTCGTGAGCTTCACACTTCCACTGCATCCGCACTTGATAAAAGCTGGGCACGGAAGCCTGTAATGTTTCAGAGCTTCTATATTCTATTCATGATTTTCTCAACAAGTTTGGTTTAGAACGAGGCTTTCCCTCGCGTATTTTATGGAATGGCATCTCAACATCAAGAACTATTATGTGCTTGGAAAAGTTTCCACTGCAGGGCGCCAGCTAATTTATTATCAAAGTGCCGGCTCCATTATTTACTCAGACCTCCTTTAGATTCTTGCTAAGATGTTGATATAGTTGGTGCAAAAAGTAAGATTTATTACAGCAAGTTAAAGTTTTATTTTTTGTATTTTTATTTTCCTTATTTTTTCCTCGCATTCCTTTTCGCTAAATCGTAGCCACTCTGCAAGTCAAGTCCGAACCAAATTTATTGAGATAGGACTTAAAGGTTCAGGTAATTCATAATAACCTGCCATGAAGGCAAATATCGATCGGGAGGAAACCAGAGGGAGGGGTGGCGAGTAAGCAAGGAGTGTGGAATGGTTTCTGCGAGCTGAGCCATATATATTACGACAGCTCCAGTCCAGAGAGTCCATGGGAGAGCAATAGCTGCTGTATAGTGTGTTGGGGGATCCCGGGGAAAGGATATCCTTTTGGTAGATCCTCGCTAATATCCACTAAACTTTCCCGATTCCGACTCTGACAGCAAGCAGCACAAGAAATAACAAAAAATGTGTGGGGGGGGAGGGAAATATAAATAATGAGCTCGGCATGGGAAACTGAGGGGATTTCCAAGTCATTTTGCCACCATTTCCGGAGCTTAAGCAGCATTTTATAGCGCCCAAGTGCAATTAATGTGGAAGAAATCCAGTAAAAAAAACTGGGTCCAACAGAGCTCAAAGATATATAGATTTTCTTTTTATTATTTTTTTTTTATTTTATTTTTCCTCACTGCTTTTTGGAATGGACCGGAATGGTGCAATAGAGCCGGTTTCTGTGAACCGGGTTGCGTTTGGGATAATTGAGTCTTGGTGGGAGTTCCATCAGTTTGAGTAGCATGTGACAGTCTAGTTAGAGAAGGAAAAGCTAATGAAAGGCCCGGTCTAATCGCTGTGTCAGGTGCGGTATAGAGTAGTGTCCATTGTATTATAGAACCCCCAGAGTAGACAGAGGATATAGCTTGAGCTAGCTGATGAAGTCGAGCCTCAGGACCGAAAATACGCCCCTCATTTCCTCGCCTTAGACAAGCGGAACGATCTAAAAGGAAGTGATCCGTTTTTATGACTGTCGGAATACAATAGGGAAAAAAATGGCCAGAACGCCCTAGACGCCTCGGACAGCTCTTTCCGTTCCCTGGAACCCAGGGTGTGTAAGCGTATTAATATGACCACCTTGGTCAGTTTATATCTGGACCCAAAATAACCGTTTTTATAATAGAAGTCCTCCGTCTAGTCTCCGTGGTGATGAACGCAAAGGGAAACCTTTGCCATGCAGCAAAGTCTGCGTTCGGCGCATCTTTTGGTTCTTTTTCCAATAGGGACGCTTGGCTGTATCGCTGTACCTCCACTTCAACTTCAACTCAACGGTGTGCATGATTCCGGTCTCACATTTAGAGCAACGTGAATTGTGAATTGCAAATGACGTCTGCCAGCTCTTTCCTTTCCCAGCTTATATTGATCCGCTCTTTCTTATGGTTTGCTGGTCTTTGGCAAGACTAATTACGTTAGGTGGGAGGAGGGGGAGGAGGGGGAGGGGAGGGTATTGGAGCAGCAGTTGTCTATCTGTGTTTTCTAGCATTTGCTGTAGTCCTCAAGTTGTATCTTCTATAGCACCAAGCACGCCCAGTATAAAGCGGCTTGTATGTCTAGAAACTAGAATCGACTCATTTTCCTCCGGTTCAAGGCAATATTTCTTGTGCAGGCAAGCAATCTCGGTCTTTTGGAGGGGAAACTTCCTGAATATACATCAGGAGAGAACAGGATAGGATTTATGTAAAGTTAGAGGCTTAAAAAAAGAATTTTCCAAGCCTTCCCTGAGAAGAATTGGTGAACTCCCGGGGCATGATTCGGAGCAAATCATAGTGTGGGAGGGCAGAGGCAAAAATTTGTACATGTACTTGCCTATACCATATTAAGTGGAAGCTACCTAAACCTGCGGGGTCCAAACTAATTTGGAACCGACAATTGAGCCCAGTTTTCGAACGTTCGGAAGAATGGTTCAAGAGTACTGGCGTTGCAGGCTCTGGTTCCCTTTTATTCGAAAAGACTATTCCGGTGGCAAGCTCTCTTCCAGCAAAAAAGTGTGTAGTAGTGCCAGCATTGAGCCAAGTGGCATTAAAAAAGGGTTGTTAACGGTTAATGTGTCTCTCGTAAAAATCATAAGGGGTTCATGTTGTGAACCTCGCCTCAAGGGTCGCTGCTGGCTTTAATCATAAAAAAGGGAAGAGCTGGCCTTGCTGTTGCGATGGAGGTGGAAAGTAATGTTGTTTGTCTGACAATTTCTTCCCGAAAAAAGAAAGACCCAAAAACAAAAAAACAAGAGCGTATAGAGCACATTAGGGCCATCATGAGAATAGGGAGCTCTCTTTTTGCCTTTTTTATGATGATGGTCATCGCAAAGTCGCATTGGCAGCGTCTTGATTCCTCGTATGATGAGGCCTCGAGTGGACTTTTTTTTCTTTTTTTCTCGACTTATTAGAGCTTTTTATTTAGAACGAAACTTCCTCCATTGGCGAAATTCCTCCATTTGCAAGGTGACAAATTGAAGGGATATTTTGCGTCTTGAATGTCTTGATTCCTTTCCTGGAACAAGAAATCCCTTGCTCTGGTGACAAAAGTTCAAGACGTCGTTTTTTGTTCCTCGTTAAAGATGTTATGGACTCGTCGAGTTCTAATTAGCTGGACGGTCGCGCTTGAAAGCCTTTGTTGCACTGCTGTTTCGTAATGCCTAATAAGGAAAAGCGCTTGGGAAACTTAAAATTTTCCCTTTCCTTGTTGCTCCCCCAAAATTTGAGCGAATCTTGAAAGAATTTCGCGCTTTGACCTTCCGTTTCCGTAAAAATTATAAACTTTATAATCAGCAAGAGAGTATATATAGCAGAAGATAGATGTATTACAGTATCACAGCAAGTTTAAACAACAATTTCAGCGGGAAGTAAACACAAGGACGACTCGATAAAAGGACACCATGTACCCGACAGAAGGACGCCGGACCCGACAGAAGGACGCCTAAACTAACCTAATCTTGTGATGTACTTTTTTAATATGCCTTAAGCACTTTATAATCTCGTTGGCGCTTTACCAATGAGCAGAGACTTTTTAAACTCGAAATTCTATTGGTCCCTTAAACGATTATGGATCTGGCGTCCTTCTGTCGGGTACACGGAGTCCTTGTATCTCGTTGCCAGTTTACAATTCGGCAATTTCAGCCAGATCAACCCCAAAGGAAGAAAAATAAAAAAAAATGTTAGACACATTGCTTCGGTGAAACGCCCACTCTAATGAATAGGGAGCAGGCTTGATTATAAATTCGTCAGAAATTTAATTGAAAAGGTCGTTTGACTAGCGTCTTCAAAGGTAAACTTGGATGTGTACAAGGTTTCTAATTTACGCAGCGTTTTCTCAGGAATTGCTTCATTTCAAAGCACTTATTGCTTACAGCAGTTGTTTTTCATTTTCTCGAAGCTTGTTTTTGTTCACGTCATTAACGAGGCAAACTCTTAAGAAATTCTCCATGAAAGCGAGTTTCGAAATAAAAGATGGTTTGGTTTCAAATTCAATGCCTACATGCTGTTTCAAGATTTTTCAAGATTTTACTTTTTAGTCAATCGTCATAAACACTCTTAAAAAGTTCTAAACTGCTTGCCTCTTTCTGTCGCATGTATGTACGGTACGTGGCCGTATGGAATGGAATTCAAGCAAATTAGGGGGGAAATTTTGTGACATTTTTTGTTTGGGTAACTTTGAGGCAATCCTTGATTGCCAGCGCACCTTCGGTAGGTTCTGTTTTCTCGAAACAGGGGGAAAGAACCTTCCTATACCTCCTATTTATACTACTGGAAAAGACATAACAAGATTCTCGGCTTGCCCGTATCTTTTCCTTTAGAAAGGTATACCTTTCTTGCCTCAGCGCTTTGGAGTAGAGCTGCTTAGGTCCCTGTCAGGTATTAAATAGGGAGGACAAATAAAAAAAAAGGAAAAGAAAAGAGAAAAGGGCTTCAGGAAGAAATAAGTACCCCGTACGGGTAAAAAGACGTAAAGCTTCTTAACTGTTCGCTGTGGTAGAATTAGATTGGCAAAGAGAAATTGAGTTTGGGAGAGACTTGGATGTGAAATTGGCTGACGACAGGAAAACCTCTTCTGCAATGTTTAATAGGGATGGGCGAGGAAAAAAATTTTTTTGCATTTTTTTCCTTGTGCTTTTCGATTCCGCAATGCAGAGAAGGAAAGCAGTTGGGGAGAAATGTGTGCAAAAGATTTTTTTTATACCATTTACAGTTTTATACAAAAAACTTTTGTAGACACGTTGTGATGGAGGATTATGGAACGCGAGGGTGCCTCAAGCAGCAGAGCTTAGCGTTATGAAAATCTTTATGTATGTTAGCCAGGTATTTTTTCTTTTTTTTATATCGAAACTTTTACAAGCCTTTTGGCTCCGATGAAACTTCAATTGCAGCTGTTACACGTCGAGCAGCCGTCGTTCCCCCTCCTCTTCAAACACTTCTTGATACTTGGAACTGGGCGAAAATAAAAAAAAATGTTCGAGATTGAAAGTGAAAATCTAAAAAAAATATTTAAAAAAGACGATGAAATTGACGATCAGAATTAGGTGTCATTCCCGGTTGTTGTTATATGCGTGCTTTCATGACCACATGTCATGCTGTATAAGCCTTCGTAATTGCGCCCCCTCAGCGTCATTTGTGGGGACGTTCGAGTACCGAAATTTTCTTATAACCCTTCGCTTATTGCTGCGAGTTGCTCTCTGTACAATCGTTTGCATAAAAAGCTACAAACATGAGTGTTCGGGACGGTAGGGGGAGGGGGTTTTATGGAGGAAGCAGCCCGAAATTGCGGACAAGCTGTTGCAATAACATTTCCCCGTGCTGTCTTAGAACTCTTTGGATCGATGAGTTGTTTACCTGTTAGCAACAGCATAGTTTGCTTTTGTCAGAATTCGGGGAAGACTCCGGGAAGCTCAATTTTGGAGAGTGAAGGAGCTGAAAAGGAAAAGTTCAAGTGGAAGTTTACTTGGCTTGGCTCCCGAATACAGGACTAAAAATTCGTCTCCTTGTGTATGCTCCGCGTAATTGGCGCTCTAATAAGTCGTTCAAAGAGAAAGAGCGTTTTCATCCCCCTCCATGCCAGGCGTTTTGACAGCACAATCACCGCTCTGTTTCTGAAGTCTTTTCCCCAAGTTTGGCAGCTGCTGAGTATGTATGCCTATGTAAAAGCGTCGATGGAGAGCCATAACCCAAAATGCTGAAGCAATTATAGCAGTCTCGAGCGAACTGTGTCGAACGAGGTTTAAAAAATGGGGGAAATCTGTAGCAGAAATGGAACGTTTTAAACGAGTATTTTCTCTCGTTGACAAACATTTTTTTAAATGGTCAATTAAGCTAGCAATTTCCAAGCAAGGGTACGAAAGCGTAAATGTGCCTGTACTGTACACACCCGGGGTAGTCCAATTACAGTAGATGCCGCTTATTGCAATCACTGGCTATTAGAATCAGCCGCTTTATGGAATTGGAATCCAATTTTAAAGGACCGATTCAAAATGATAAAATTCATAGCGTTTTAATCGATTATTAGAATCACACTTTCAGATATTAAAATCAATTTCAAAAGAATCTTCGCATGCTCAGTAACGAAACTACAGTAGTGATTGCTACATGGATGTTGCATATTGACCAATGACATTGCTTTTACGTCGCTTTGACCAACCTGTCATTTCCAGCCTACTACGCTTATGGGGAAAGCACTTCTAAACTCGCCAGTCAATTGAATGACCAGTTCCTTTAACTGACCGGGAAAATTAGAAGGGATATCATATTGAGAACCCTTACCTAAGCGTAGGACTAGGCTTCAAAGGTGTTAGCTGTGTTCCAGACGTATTAAAAAATACGTCATAAGGTTAGATTAGATTAGGTTAGGTTAGGCGTCCTTCTGTCGGGGTCCGGAGTTCTTGTGACGAATTTTTTTAATAGGGCTTAAGCACTTTCTAATGTCGTTGGCGCTTAACCAAGAAGAGACTTTTTAAACTCGAAATTCTATTTATCCCTGGCAAAAATTATGGACCTGGTGTCCTTCTGTCAGGGTCCGGCGTCCTTGTGTTGGGGTCCGGCGTCCTTCTGTCGGGGTCCGGAGTCCTTATGTCGGGTACACGAAGTCTTTTTGTCGAGTCATCCTTTTTTCTTCCCATGTGGGAAAGCATAAAAAAGTAGACGATGCATATTTCTTTGGTACATATTTCCGATTTTTGGTTATTAGAATCTCCGCTTAGTAAAATTCATATATTCACTGGGCAAAGCATCACAATAAGCTGCATCCACTGTGTGTTATTAGCTTTTACATTGATTCCATTATATGGCTAGTCTGTAGTGTTGTTTAGGGTACGGGGGGGATGGCAAATAAGGTAGCGAAAGGGTTTTACGAGTAATTCATAGTGACTTTGGCTGTTCTGACTCGATAACATAACTGTGTTGAGGAACAATCATGGTATGTGCTGTCTTGTCTCGTTGTCTTGTCGCAAAAGACGACTTAATTTCATTAGAAAGGCCCGGCCTGTCACTTTGGACAAACGTGGCTCTGGATCGTGCCAAAAATGGCTAAACAAACAACTGGAGTGTATGTAGTCAATGGAACTTTCTGACTCTTAAAAAATCTGGATTCAGAAGCTCCGATGCGGAGTGACAGGCTCTAAAACTTGGAGGAGATCCTATAAAATTCATTTTACGATGTTCATTGGCAAGCTTATTCCTTCTTTTTTCATTTCATTTCAATTTTGTTTTAGTTTTCCTTTTCCTTTTCGCCGGTTATTTTCCCTTGCTTTCAATTGCAGCTGCAGCGTAATCGTATCTATGAAAGGGCTCCATAAGATAGTAATGGGAGGAAGTGGGTGTTTTTGCAATGTTTTTGAACGAAAACCTGCGTTCTGAAATTTCTGTTTTGCAATCGGATTTTTTTTTATTATTATTGGGCCAAGCTAGATTGGGATGGTGTAGTGGTGTAACACGTGATGGAAGTAAATGAGATGCGTTTTGGGAAGGGAGGGGAAGATGGGGGTTGCTGCAAATTTCGGCGCAGTGCTTATCATATCTAGCAAAAACCCGTCGCCCCACTCGCGAACCCATCCGTCATCGTAAATTCTATTGTTTCCTACCCTATTGTTTCCCCGGGACGCGATTATTTCCCCACCCCGGTTATGGGCGCCAGAACACACATACAACGCCATGAAAACCCTTCCCCTCTTCTACTCTGCTCTCTTTTTCTTATTGTGCACGCACGTGGATGCAGCGAAATGAAATTGCGTTGTGTTTCGGGAGGCAATACTTGGGTAGCACGTGTGACTTTGGCACCCCGAGCGCGTTGCACACACGGAAACCCGTCGAGTCACTCCAAGAAATCCAAACGAAGCTCCTTGATGACCTATAGCAACTGGCAGTAAAATGGCGCCATTTCCAACACTGTCGAAAAATGTTTCCATTACGATCCATGTATATATACCTCCTACATAAAAAATAATAATAATAAAAAAATTTCGCCGGATTATAACTATATCTTTGTGAAAGCTTCCGAGTAATCTGAAGTTACACCTTACACGCGACAAAATTTCGCTTGAAAACGAATTTAAAAAAAAAAATACAGAAAGGGGCAGTTTGGAGTCGATTTTTTTTCGATTCGTATAGAGACTTTCTAGAAAAGATTGCGTCAGATTAACATTACATCTGTATGAAAAGTTCTGAGGAATCTGACAAAAAATGGCGCTCGAAATGAAAATAATAGGTAAAAAAAGACAGTTGGGGGCAGTTTGAAGTGGATTTTTTGGCTCGCCATCACGCAGCAGAGCGTGACGAAAAATCCGCTTCTGTTTCGCTTTGTATATATAGCTTTGACACTATCAACTTAGCCCAAGTTATGGCGGCAGGTTGGCAAATGCCCGTCATGCTAGGTATCGTATAGTATTTGCTTTTATTCTTTTTTGGTTTTCGTTCCTGGTTGCTCTATTTTCCTCCTGGTTTTAGGATACGTGTGCTATCTCATCAATGCGATATCGCCCTTAGAAGCTCCCTGGTCGCCATAATACAAAGCTATAAATTTCCTTTGGGTTCACTGTCAGTAGCAGCGACACTTTGATGTCCTCTTAACGTCCCTCTCCCTTGACTGTTGTCCGATTTCAAAGGCCGGGAATAAAAACTTGAGGGCGACACTTGCGAAAATTGAAAGAGGAACTTTATTACCCTGACGTGTTGTAGACGGATCTCAACGGACGGATCTTTTATCCTTGCGCGTTTCGAATGGCTTGATCCATTTAGTTCGGGAAGAGCCGTTACGTGTATACAATCCCTTGCTTTGGATCGCTATAAGAATAGAAGCAAAATAGCCACGCGATTTTTTTCTTTCCATTTTATAATTTCCATATATTTTAAGGCTCATAGCTTGTTACACCCAAGCTCGCACAAGGTGACGCGCAGTGCTTCGCATGGTGTGTATGAACGCGCGCATGAAACGGCAAGCAGGATAACTTCCTAACCGCGTACTCAATTCGACTGAAACTTTTTTCTTTCAAACAACACACTACAATAATATCTAGGCCAGGACAGTTTCCAAATTCACAACTTTCTATTTTTTTCGCGTAAGCTGAAAAATTGATTAGCCCTTTTCAAACTAATTAAGCCAGAAATGATAAACATAAAACTCCCCTGCTCTCGGTATTCATGCCATTACTTTCACAACTTAAAAAATTTCGAGTATTTTTTAGTACAATAGCATGGGTATAAGGTATACGGGAGCCTTACAGGGGGAATAACCACCCAAAACAACCCTTCGTTTTAAAAAATAGAGCAAAAAATCTCCTTTCGAATGATATATATCTTGCCGTCGTGCTCCAAGTGTTAAGTAAGCTATTGAAGATAGAAATTTCGTCCCGTAAGCCAGGACGCGTCCCACGACACGTCTGTGACGTCACGCTCGAAAGGTTAACGGCCTATAACTCGCGAACGACAACTGCCACCCCAAATGTGCAAACAAAGTTAGTCATTCTTCGAGTAATGCGGACTATAAGCATGTAATAACCATCTCAAAGGGCTATTCGGCCTTTTAAAAAACGAGTCTTGTCAGTTTAAAGGCGGTTTGCCACGTGTGCAACTACTCGCCTTATTGATTTTCTCATCAAAACCCCTTGTCACAAACCCGGGTTCCGCCACGCATAGAGCACTCGGTAACTTGCAAGCTTTTAAGCTCGCCAGAAAATATAGACCGCCCTTGGTCGTCCCAGGACTTGAACACGCCTACCTTTTTGCTCTGGGCCCTGCCTTACCATATAGGAAGGCAAAGGGGGACCCAAGGCACGAAAAGAGCGGTCTACTTTGACATTGTAACGGTGGAATTTTATGGCTGTCGACAGTCGTAAATGTGATTTATGCGGTCAAGAAGAATCAACGAAGCCGACCCTTTCTTTCTTTTTTTTCCTGTCTCCAGCTGTATATTTTGTCACTGTGGCGTTTCAATGATTCCTCCGCACGGTTTTACATGCATTCTTTCTTTCCTTTCCCTCTATTGTATGTCTGGTGCGTGCGTTTGTATAGGACAGGATTTATTGAACGTGTAATCGGTTAAGAAGTCTGATCGTAGGCCCCACTCCATGATTTTATAGCGTATTATAGTTATTGTTATTACGGAGGGAGGGGGGAAAGGTGTCACGTAGCACCTGTTTGGAAGGGAATGGAATTGGAAGGCGAGAAATCACTCATGCGAAGCAATATCGTTTCAGGGGAAACGGGGGAAATAGATCTCTTGAAGGTATAACCTTCGCGTTTGGGACCTGCGGTACGAATTAAGGAAAATGGGGTGTTAAATTGGAATCTTTGTGGTTTACCCATATCAAACCGCTCATAATTTCGGAAGCTATACGTACCCTATGCCCTCTATTCAAAGGGAAAGGCGGAAAGATGGCCACACATATATTGAATTTAGACAAACCGGTCTCTAATTGCAATCCATCATTGTTCGCGCAATGGACCGTACTAATAACTTCCGGAATGAGAAATTTGCCGGTCGATTCTCTACGCGAGAGATTATTGGGTGCGACTGGCGGTTTCGCTTCTTGTTAATAGTGTAGTCGTGCCAACAGCTCGTCAATCTTGTCGTTGGGTATATACACTCCTGAGTAATACACGGGCGAAATGGTTGGATTTGGAACGCCTTCACAAATAAGCCATTTTTTTTTAATTCTGAGAGTATTGTGAGGAACACAAGGAGCCTTTCAGTAATGCTGAGGACTTTAACACGGACTTTTTTAAATTAATTTTCGTTTTGTTCGTTGAAGAGGTGGTTCGTGCTTTTTTTTAATTTTTTTGCAACTATAGAAGATATAGAACAATCACAAAGCGAATTTCAATGGCTTTAACGGTTCAGACAAGAGCGAAATCTGTCAAGGCACCACCCAATGACTTGCCAAAAGTTTATTTTCATACCCCGGAAGGTCTTAGGGTACGTTTATTCTTCCTGTTTGTGCAAAAAAGGAACTTGTGGTATTTTTAAACTTTTTTTAAACAAACTTTTGTTCCTCTCTTTTGTTACATTTACGGTCGTTGGAGTGAAGGGAAATGCCACAAGTACTTTTGCTTATGTAAAGTGTTTGAGATCCACCGAAGTTGCTTAGAACTTAGGCACTTGTTTTTCCATGACATAACAAGATGAAAGGTGTACTGTCAAAATTGTTATCTTCTTTGGAAGGGAAAACATGTTTTGTTAAACACGGGCGCTTTGTTTCGAGGAACTCCGTGCTTGTTGCAAGTTTTACTGTGTTTAGTGAGTTCGCTTTATCGTTTGGTACAAAGACTAATCGTGTTTATTTTAATTTTGTATTTTAAATAAGGACATATATTCTTGGAATAAGGAGGTTATACCGGGTACTCTCTGAACTTAATTCCTACTCCATGCTTGTTGCAAGGGTTAACAGTGTTTGTCGTCATCGATATAAAGACTAATTATGTTTTATTTTTTATTTTAAACAACGAAATACTTGGAATGAAGATTGTTATACCGGGTATTCTCCGAACTAATCTATCCTGGCTGTGAGGAAGTGGCTTGGTTGCAATCTTTTACAAAAAAAAAATTTAAGATTACCCTAATATATAAATGCAATCAATAATTCCTACTCCATGCTTGTTGCAAGTTTTAACAATGTTTGGTGTGTTCGCTTTATCGTTTTTGGTACAAAGACTAAACGCGTTTTATTTGTGTTTTTTATTTTGAACAACGAAATACTTGGAATGAAGATTGTTATACCGGGTATTCTCCGAACTAATCTATCCTGGCTGTGAGGAAGTGGCTTGGTTGCAATCTTTTACAAAAAAAAAAAATTAAGATTACCCTAATAGATAAATGCAATCAATAATTCCTAATCGAAAAACTCACGCGAATGGTAAAGTCATTTCTGTAAAAAAAAAAAAAAATTAAATGTAAAAGCAATCTGAGCAAGCGTGGAGTACAGAATGGGCCCCGTCAACTAAAATTATCCTCGTTAAGAAAAGAGCAAAAAAGGCCTCTTGTTCTAGTGATTTATTGCTACGAGCGTAACCCCCATTATTAAAGGTTTTTTCTTTACAAACTACGAGTAAAACCCCAGGACAAGAAAAAAAAAGACAAAGAATATGCTTAACAACCCCTTGAATAGGCCTTGAATAACCCAAAAGCTGGCCCAAAAGTGGCAACAAGGGTTCAGTTAATTCTTTGCCTAGATGGTGGTTCAACCGCCAAATATAGTAATTAATTTAAGTAACCATTACATCCATTAAGTTGGTTAGAGGCTGTGACAGCTTTTACTAATCAAGTCCAGAGTTTGCGGTTTTAGTTTGATATATGCCATGGAGAACCGTTGTGGTTTTACGAGTGGAATGTGGAACTTCTAGAGAAGAATTAAATAAACTCCATCTTATTTTTTTATTTATGTTTAAGTAATAGCTGGGTTTTGTTATATTTTTTAGGGCCTTTTTTGTGAACATGAATGTGGTATATTGGTATTTAAAGCAATAATAGTAAAAAAAATAGATGTATAGAGTCATAATCATTTCCCATGTCACATTCTGTTCTTAAACATTGCTTTTCCCAGTGTGGTAGCAAGCGCCACAGATGCGAGATATTACCCACAATCCCCATATACTTATACGTTCTATATACGGAATTGCTGCTTGGTATATTCCAAGGCTTAGATGTGCTATATAGAAACATTGCGGCCGTGTGACCGTTTCTCATAAAACAACCCAAAATGCCACCTCTGCTAACCGCTATTCATCAAACTAGGTAAACGCACCTGATAACGCGTGTTGCATGTAAAAAAAGAAAAAAATCGACCTCAAAAGCCACAATAGCGTTTTTTTTTTTCTGAAGAATTTTTTCCTTTTTTCCGAGAATTTTCTCTGCGTACGAGCTGGATATACAGTAATAAAGACTTAATATGTAACACCCACTAAAAAAAAAGACATTAAGCTTTGTATAAAAAAATGGGTGGCCTTGATTTGGGTCGACTGCCTAATGTTGAAGTACATTACACTTTTTTTTTTATGAAACCTAATAACATAAGAATGGTTCTGGAGAATCAAGGTTTTTGTAGGCCGGTAATGAGCCCCTATGCTCAATAACTTTTTATGACGCATTAATGCACCACAAATGATGTGTATTTCGCTGGGAATATTTATTGGCACCGTCTTTTGTGTTGTCGGATGTGTATGGTGAGTGGAAGGGGAGTCAATTTTTTGTTTTATTATTATTATTATATTCCTCGCCTTCTTTATGTCCTGGGTGCTGTGCTGATGTTTTTGTGCTTTATAACGTCAAAAGGGTTAATCAAATTCGGGAAAAGACCCGAAAAAGGCCTTTTCCTGCGCCTTCCGGGGAACATAGAAAAATAGCTTCCATGCGAGAACCGGTACGAGCAAATTATGTTCATATAAAGCACGTACAATGTTACTGAGCTGAATTGGGGAGGAAAACAAAAAATGGAAAACAGGGGTTTAACCAGTGTTCAACTCTCCATGTTCCGTAACACAGTCCGGATTGAAAAAGTACTGGAAAAGAGCTGTTCCTACACTAACTATATGTGAAAAGAGACAAGAAAAAGTTTGCTGTAATTTAACAATTAAATAATGTGGTGCGTCCCCAGGTAATAAACAGCGATAACAATTGAGAAGTGTGACAGAGTAAATGCATTGTTACTAGTGAAATCGTACATGGCGTTGGATTTTAAAGTGTTGCATTGCAATTAAGAGAATTATGAAATTATTATAGTAATTGTACAAAAAGTTTCGATAGTAAATTTTCTGAAGTGCGTAGAAAGTTGACAGAGAAGTTCCATCATTTTTCAAACGTTGCCTACGTTTTGGAGGCTATGGAAATTATGTCAGAACAAAACTTCAGGCGTGATTTAAATCGTAAGTTAGAATCACATGATTCGACCAAACGTAACTGGGAATTTAAACTACTTTTTTTTTACTTTCTTACTTTACCTTTGCAAAACAATAACAAACATCAGCGCCATCTGTGATTGTTTCGTAACAACCAGGCCAAGGTATACAGGAGCCTGAAGTGGGTATATTCCGGATTGTTTCCTTTTAGTTGAAAGGATTTAAAGCATGAATAGATACAGATCACGATATTTTTATAATTCGCTGTTCCTTTTTAAAACTTGTTTAAGATTGTAAAACTTAAATTAAACGAAAACTTACACAAAAATGGAAAAAGTTTTAGTTTCTTAACGCTCGACTTGGAGAATAAAACTTTGGCTGAAAAAGACATTTTCTTTTGCAATCCCCCGATGTCCAACTTCAAGGATGAGTGTAAATGCCCTGAATTACAGAAATCTAGGTTAGGAAACTCAAACCCCTTTACCAGATGCTATTTGACACGCGAACTTGGTATGCAAGGTCGCCAAATGGAGAACCGAATTCGAGACTTTTAACTTCATTAGGAAAACAAGCTGGGCAATAAAGGAAATTGAGAAATACACACTTGGGACACCACCGATCCTATACTTCAATGTCATGTGTATAGTCCTTCTCCCTTTTTACCGTTTTAAATATTTTGAATTTAAATTAAAGAATTTAAATTCAAACCATTAAGGAACTTCGAGTTATCGGACATACAGACTTGTTTAATACACTCGTGACTATTATCCTTTCGCATGTTTCAACAATAGCTCACTTGATACAGCAAGTGTCGTGAGAGTTTTTTTGGGTAAAAAAAACTTTCTTCCAGGCACTTAAATAAAATAAAATAAAAAAATGCGAACTCAGCAGTCGCATTGAAAGTATTTCCCTGCTCATTAGCCTGTGTAAAAATAAATCATAAAAAAACGTCACATCAACGTCGGAACGTGCTTAAAGCGGATTCTCCACGCCTTGGCCTGTATCTTTGCATAGTCGTTAGTAAGGTCACTGACCACAAGTAGAGGAGAGTGTACTTCACTGCTTGCTTCCCAGTTAACTTTTCATCGCTGCAACCAGCCGCAGCTTAATTAGCTGAAAAAATCTAAAAAAAACTGCGGCTCAATTGGGTTTATTACAAGTTATGCGTTTGCTTGTAATACGGTATAAGCCTGGTACCCTTCATAACTACTTATTAGCACCCTGCTAGCTTTGTTCAGGCATTGTTGCGTTGTACAGTACACTACAGGCACCACAGGCAGTCAGTAGCGATCGATTATCTGTCCCTGACCTAACTCGGTTACCGTGAGATAGTGACCCTGGCAAAGCCTTGATTGTCACGGCGAAGGTCATCATTACGTTCACTGACCTCCCCCTGGTACATAGCGCCAGACAAGTGTCGCCTTGGAACTTTTTTTTCTCATTTTTTTTCGTCCCAGATATGTCACGATTTGTCAATTAATTAGTTCATTTGACACCCGATATATGTATGTGTGACAGCTGGCCTCCTACACGCGAGAGCCAGGCAGTGCCATGAACCCGAATTGGTATTTATTTTCTTAAAACTCTTTTTTTTATTATTGTATAAAATGACTTTAGACCCGGGTACTGGGAATTCGTACCGAAAAGAAATATTCTGGCACTTGGCACCGTTTATTACAAGAGAACGTGTGTAAAAATTACAGGGAAAATTGTCTTTAAATTGTTAAATTTAAAATTTAAAAATTTCAATTGTGAAAATAGTCACAATTGAAGAAACAATTTGGAGGCAATTGGTCAAATGGAAAGTTGAAATTTGCCAAATTACGGTAATGACTGCAAACCGCGTCAAAAGCAGAAGGTTATAGCAAAAACTTACTACATTTATTCTTAAATTATTATACTTTTTAGAGTTTTTTTAAGGGGGGGGGGTCTCGTTTCTTGTTTCTCGGGCAACTAGCCTGGAGGAATCGGGTAGTGATTCCGACAAGTTTTGTAGGACACACTTGATGGACCCATAAGCATCTTGTAAGAAGAAGGGTCTGAAAAGATGTGCAAAGATTCTGCTACTGCCATGTCATTTGGCCGTAGCAGTTTGTACTTACACAAAAGCGATGGCCATGGAGGACATCCATTTTTCAATCACTGGTTTCCCATCATGACCGAGTGTCCCCGCTGAGTTATTGTTGCTGCAGCTGCACTACTGCGTACTGGGTCCCGGTATATCTGTGTACATTCTGTCGGGGGGCTTCTGGCTCATGACAGTGTACACAAGAGAACGAGAAAAAGATGGATGTCACTTGCAAGGAGAGACCCTGCCAGGCCCACCATCAACAACAGTAAGAAAGCAAGCTATAGCTAAAATTCCAAATCTCTGGTAAATAGAGACCCATGCAAATAAACCTATTTCCAGCCAGCCCACGTTCCCAAGTCCATTTTTTTTACCGAAAGTAGGCTTAATAAAATTTGATGTGTCGCCTTTTGTTATGACTTGGCTTAAATCAAGGTCGCAATAAATCTGTCAGTCTTTTTTAAATAAAGCGTGGACCTTTTTTTCTTATTTTTTCTTTTTACCCGTTACTTAAACTGCTCACTTGATAGACCTTGGAACGTTTAGTAGTAACCCGTGAAAACTCGTCTTTATGGTCCATAATGACATGTAATCATGTAGGGTGGGTGTAAGGAGTTTTGCAAGGTCTGGGGGAAAAAGGAATCCTAAACGTGTGTTGTCTGTTTTCTGGGGGTATTTGTTTTAACACATGCCTCCCACGAAACAGATTTTTTTTTCTGGCGGGAAAATGGTGTTGATACAGTTAAGTCACGGTTAAGGGCAATAGCCATAAAAAACAACAGCTTTGTTTTTTTATAGTTTAGCAAATAACCCCTTTTCTGAGTGATTTCCTCCTTTTCATCATGTGCAAAGAAGGGAATGAAGCTATTAAAGAAAGGAACTGCATCACGCGGCTTTCTGACGTCATAGACGTATCAGTATATCCATGTACACCCTAGAGCTTTCTTTACTTTGCTTTAAGCATGGGTAGTAAACAGTAACCGTGCTTACATGCGACCTAAGTGTCGCCGTGGCACCTCTGTGACGTCATTTTTTTTTTTTTTTATATAGTGGGCTTTAAGGCCTGTTGCTTCTTTTTTTATTTGCCAATTATTTACTATTATTATTATTATTATTTGCATAGGAAGTAAACAGTAACCGTGCTTCTGCTTACGACGTAAGTGTCGCCGTAGCACCTCTGTGACGTCACTTTTTTTATATAGTGGGCCTAGGCTTTAAGGCCTGTTGCCTCCTTTTTTATTTGTCAATATGTACTATGATTATTATTATTTACTGTTATTATTATTATTATTTAGTATTATTTGTTAATTAGTAATTAAAAACCTGGTAAGAATTGGGAGGGGGTTAGGGGAAAGGGGTGTAGATGTGGATAGGTCGGTGTAGAGTTTTTGTGCTATTAAAAAAAGTTTTAAAAAAGTTCGTCGTTCCTATAGGGAATCGTTGAGTGGACTACAAGCATTAATTCCAAATATCAACACGTGGTTTGGGTGCTATTGCCCTTTTAAAAGGCATTTCAAGTAGGACGGGCGTTAAGCTTTTAACTTAATTTTCTTAAAAGCGGGACAAAATAGAGGAAGGAGATTTTTTCATTGTATTTTCCTGATAAGCCAGGCCCAGCCCTATGGAAACGGTAGATTGAAACGACGATGCGCTCCGACTTCATGAGACGCAACCCGAAACTCTTGTAATGCGGCAAGTGTATACCTTCCAGAGGGTAAATGCCACACACGCAGAAACTCGTCTGTTTACCAATAATGTATTAAGCTAGCGCAGCACTATATACTGTCTGCGTACTACTTGGCTCTCTCCCCCCCCCCAAAGTCGAACCAGGCTAAGTCAGCCCCCCCCCCCACAATGCTGGGACTGCTGTCAGGGGACGTCCCTACACCATTCTTCACTTTAGGCCTCGACTCGGATCATTTCCCCCTTTTTTTTCTTCACTTTTTTGTGTTTTGTACGGAATCTTGGCCCGGCCAACGTTGGCTGTGTAGAGCTTCTCAAACAGCCCCTCCAATCTTCTGCATCTCCTGCTAGGCATGTACAATTTGGAACTAAAGAAAACAAAGCGAAAAGAGACTTATAGGGCTCCAGTGCGTTAAGGTCTTGTTTCTATTCATCCCCGCAAAGCCGACGAGCTCTCCCGAGTCCCCTCCCCCGAACTTTTGCCTCAAGTTTTAAGCCAAAGCATTGTCTTTTCGTTTTTCCCCCAAAAAACTCTTAAGAAACTGTCTTCTCTCTGTCAGTGCGACGGGCACGAAGTTTTTATTAAATTCCGGGGTTAAGAAACGTGCTGGTTCTCAAATTTCGTTACATGGAAAATGAGAAAAAGAAAAAGGTAGAAGATGAGATGGGACTGTATGTATGAGAAGCCAAATTCAATGTCTTTTAAGCGATAAAAGGGGAAAACAGGTAGTGTACTGTACGCACAGGGGGTAATTTGTGGCAACCGCAAAATATAAGGTTGGATCCCCCTCTTGTGATAGTAAAAGTAGGCAAGTTGTGAGGGAAAAGCTATCGGGTAAAAGCGTGAGTCAATTATGCGGGGATGGTTTGCCTCCTAGGTTTACTCATTTGTAGCATTGTGGGTGGGTGTGTACTTGGCAACTGGATTATTAGCAGGCCAAAAGGGGAAGTGTTGCGTTGTCTAGCGTTGCCTTGTGTTATGTTGGGTTGTCTTGCTCAATGTATTTAAAGAGGCAGACAGTTACTGCGTTGGACCACATAACAAATTATACTCGTAAAACCGCGTTCGCCTTCGTTAGTCTTCCGGACTGGAGTAACTTAAGGACTGCTATTTGTGAGCATAACTCGGTGCGTTAAAACGGTACAGTTATATTATGACATCCATCAACAGTTTACCGTTTTCTGCCTCTTCCGTGTTACACTGCACGGTTATAGTCTCCTAGCCCAAGTTTCGCAGACTTTCCGGGAAGCTTATTAGCTTTTCTTTAGCATGACAGCATGCGAAAGATCAGAAACATGCTTACTTACAAAAAGCAGGGAAGATTTTTTGTAGCGTATAACACAAGTGCTTGACGATACAGTAACAGCACAGGTTATTTTTCTATTTTTTTTAGAAAATTAAATTCAAAAACGGCAAATTCATTTTTCAAATACGCCCGAAAAAGCAAAATCGCGATGGTGACTTTCCTCCCACATATATTATTTTTTTAACAATTTTTTAAGAGAAGTTGGAGGCAAAGTTATCCTTGCACCATTTCATGCGCAGAAGCGATGCGCATTCATATACACCTATACAAGACACGCGCGCCACCTAGCGATAGCTAGGGTGTTGCAAGCTAAGCTTTACGGGAACCGAAACAGGACAAGAAGTCATATTATAACATATATTAGTCATATATCCTCCAGTTGTATATGCTTAGCTTTTTGAGCATATAACATACGTGCTTGACAAGGTAGCTACCAACAGAATATTTTTCTATTTTTTTTAAATACTTATTAAATTTAAAAACTGCACATTTACTTTCCATATACGCCCAAAGAAGCAAAATCGCGTTTCGAAGACTTTCCTCCCATAACAATTTTTACTAAAACTTATCAACAAAGTTATCCTGTTCACCATTTCATGCGCAGAGTCAATGTGCGTTCATATGCTCCCATACAAAACACGCGCGCCACCTTGTGGTAGCTAGGGTGTACCAAGCTCAGCTTTACGGGAACCATAAAAAGCAAAAATTCATATTATGTCCTCCATCTGTATATGCTTAGGCTTTTTCTACGACATAATTAAACAGCCAGGCTGCCAGTGCCTATTAATTAGGTATACGAGGCAGAGTATCTCATTTTTTTTTTTTTGCTGGTCTTGCACGGCTGTGTGCACTTAATAGGAAGCCTACGCAAAGAAAGGAGAGTCATGATTCATGACTCTCAGTGTTTCTCTGGCCCATCCAACATGATTAGCTGAGACAGCATAAGCATTTGTGTCTTCCGAGAAGTTGGCTTACTTTTGCTGGTTATGCAGTTTGCCCTGCACTGGTTTCTCTTTCTCCGGGCTTGCCTTGATGGGGTTGACGTGAGCCGTTATGGACTCGCGAGGATGAGGAACATTCCCAGTTATTGTGTCAGCAAGGCTGTTTATAACCAACGACATTTGCGACCGGCCGGAACTCCGTGGCGGAGGGACTTTTTAATGCACGCAGCGGCCATTTAGAAGCATGCAATTAGGAAGATAACGTAATCGTTCCCCAAACAGCTGTCGTGATCGGCGGGAGGGGGAGGAGGGTGAAAAAAAATAAAGAACCTAAAATAAATAAATAAGCAAGTAGGTTTACTTTTCCGCTGTCAAATCCAGTGCTTTGGGTTGGTACAAATATTGGCTCTGATCTGATATGCCCGTCGTTACTTAACGAAGAAAAGCTGAGCGTGATGGACGACAAAAGCCAACACCAAAATCTCCCAGCCACTTCTCTACTTTTATTTATATCCTCTGAGCTTAAAAGAAAGCTATACGACTATATTTACGACTGGAGGCCATAAAAGGGGTTCAACTCTTGACTTCTTGACAAATGTCTGGAGAAAAAAGGCGCAAAAAGCAAAAAAATTGGGAAGCGAACGGCCAAAAAAAGAAAAAAAATAATGGCTGGATGCTGTTTTTGTCTATAAATTGCATGGCTATGCTAAGGATGCTAAGACTGGTTTGTCTCATTCGTGATTTTTGTTTTTTACGACTTGCTACACATAACTGATTTATCATAATCAGTAACAAATCTCTTTCTCGGTTTCGTTTTCGGGGTAATTAATTTTCCCCTATTCTCATGCCGCTCAGCATGCCAAGTGTCGTCCTTGAGCTTAGCGGACGACCCATTCTGAATAGTTGGCTAATGAAGCTGTACTACAACTCAACGGCTTGGTGGGGTAATAAAAATCCATCATCCATACATTTGAACAAGTTTCTTTGGCTGAACTTCTCTTCGCTCTAGCGGAGCTTACGGAGTGCAAATGGTCGAGAAGGTTGGGATTCAGCGTCCCTCGACTCTACACTTAAACTTGGCTTGAGCTGCTTCTCGGTGTTGTGATGGCAATTAAATTAGACTAAGGAAAACTTGGTTAGGAGTTCTGCACTCGGCGTAACTTCTTGTGCATCCCCCCAAACTCATTGCGTTTCCATAATAGCGTGTCGAGTGTGCAACTCACCCCCGGGAAAGTTTGAAGCTTGCTCGACTCCGTATCGTTGCTCAACAGACATGCTGATGCTGCCTCCAGGTCAAATAAGGTGCAAGTCATTAATCTGCGTAAGAGGAGAAGCTGAGTGACGAAACTGCGAGGGGTTGTAGCGAGAGAATTGGCCTCGTTAACTTGCACGGCCCCTTGCTTGCTTAATGATCTCGGGGGTCCCGGCTCCTCTTCCGAGGGTCTTCCGAGGGGTGTTAAGAACAGTTCAAGGGGGTTTTTGAACGTTTCGAACCTTTAACAGACTGTCATACATAGACCGTATACATCGACCGAACCTTGCTGGCGGCCTTAAGGGGGTTAAAAATGGAATGCGGGGTGAACTTGGCCCTGCAAGAAATTACGTCGAGTTTAAAATTCATAGAAAAAAATGAGAAAAAAGAAAGGGGCAAAGTTCAACAATTATACATCCCATTGTGTCAATTAGGGAAGACATATACTTGAACTCGCCATTTTTGCGCTCTTATGCCCATTCCCTTTTGCACCCCATGCTCCCCATCATGGCCAAACTTTGGAAGCAAGTGGGCTGTAAAATGGCAAGAATTTCTTATTGGGGCTTGCTTGTCTAGGCTGGGAAGTTGAGCAGAAAACTTGCAGAGAAAGAGCTGCACTAAAAACCGGGGTATTTTTATGTCGGGTACAATAACGAGGCTCTGGTTTAGCGACATGGTGTAAAAAAAATAAAAAAAAATGGCCGAACATTCCGCAGATTGTGAAGCTGCTCTTAATGACCCATGACGCTGTTGAACGCGAAATTTTCCTGTCCCTTTTGTAAAAGTGTGCAGCCGCAAATTACTTTTTTTTTGTAACTTTTTCTTCTTCTTTCACTCTCGTAGATACTTAACTTATTATATTTGTCCCGTGCCAGAAGAAAAAGTCGGGAGCCAAAGTTCCCTTGTCGCGTGATGAGGCGACAGTGATCAATTACTGTTCATAAATATCCGTCACAAGTTCCGCTTTTCACTCTTTTCACACTGACAGGACCAGTCTTTTTAGGCCTGTTATATATGTATGTGTAACCTTTTTAGATATTCCTTTCGGGCCAGTTTGGTAACCAGTTTGACTCTTTTTTTTTCCTTTTTTTCTTTTTTCCTTTTTTCTCTCGAAAGTTCAATGGGCCGTTAGCCTGTCGGAATTGAAAAATTTCCGTCACGATCCTTTTTTTCTTATTTTTTTTTTTTTGCAATTGTCACACATCGCCCTATCTCGACATTTTCTGTTGTACCAATGTGTTTTATTTCTATTTATTTATTTTTTGGGAGTAGTATGAAAGAACAGTCCGCAGATAAATGAGTTGCTTTGACTGGAAACTGAAGCGGGAATTGTAAGCAAGGGTGATTAATAACATGGCCCCTATGCCAATGTCTATTTCCTTTGCATGTGGAGGATGTTCGAGTGCTGAAGTTCCATGGGCCGAAAATGCTCAACTTTTTTTCCCTAGGGTCAAGGGAATGCATGGAAGGGAAATTTATGGCCCTTGTCGAGAACAAATGCAGCCTTGGATAAAAAAATAAAATAAAATGTAAAATAAAAAAATAAGAAAAAAAAGGCTAAAGGATCTGCAAAGCTATCTCGTAAGGACAGCTAACATCCCAGCCAGTAATCTGGTGGTCTTCATCAAGGGTTTCCATATTCGTGTGGAACGAATGTGAGAAGGAGTATAAAACTTTTTTTGGCTGCTGTTGCTCTACTCTTATGGGTTGTTAACCACGTCTCGTGTTGCGCTGGTTGTTGACGATACATGAGAAAGCTTGGCTGCTGCTGCTACACCATTAACGCAATTTACGGGTGCCGTGCCTCCCAACATTTGACTGTTGCCTCTGTGCCTTTAAACACAGCCTAGTTAGCCTTATCCGAGCGACCCATCTCGAATCTCGCCCTCGCTGTTACCAAACATGCAGAAGCACCTTACCGTATTATATTAAGACTCATTAAGCCAGGGTTGTTACTTTATTTTTTAAACATTTTTTCTGTATTCCTTTCTTTTTTTTCGTTTTATAATCGTAAATTCAGGTTATAAAAGCCGAAGAAGGCGGGGACGTTCGGTAATGGAAAACGTGGAACGTGAGCAACAAGAAAAAAAAACTTAAAATCCTCTTAAAACTTTGCCCAATAAAGTTGGCTGTGGGAGATAAACCATCGTGTTACGATCTATTGTGGGGGCATTAGTTCTGTAATTAACATGGAAAATGAGAGCCACTTAACTTGTATAGAATCATGGAGAAAAGCAGCTGCAGTGCATGACCCCATGCAGCTTTTTTTCATTTTCATTTTCTCTCTCTCTTTTTCTCGCCCGTTTATTTTATGAAAGTATGATCCCAACGGTTTTTTGTTTCCAACATCCTGGTACTGATAGTTCAGTTCATGATCTATTTATACGTGGCGTGATCCATGCATAAAAGATGCAAGCAGGGTTTTTCGCACCCCTGGGTTATTTCAACGTGAAGCACTGGAATGAAAAAGAGGTGATTTTGTTGGCTTCTCCGTCGTTTTCACCAGCGTTTTCACGCTATGCACTGGTAAGAACGTGGATCTTGATAATAGACGAGTACCCTTTCGAGGCACATGTACTGTACGTGTACTGTACGCTCTATAGGTAAAGCTGGCTCTCTGTTACGTTACGACTTACGACCATATACTTTGCGTGACAAACGGGTTTAAACTTTGACCCCCTTGTGTTAAGGCTCCAAGGGTGGATAAAAAGTTGGCCTCTTCCATGGCGCTGGCTTGTGTGGGTGCTTAAATTATACCGTAGGCTATTATACCTTCATTTTCAATGCCGATGGACGTGCAGGGGCAAATGGAGCAACGACACGCGGTATTAGAAGAGCTGCTCTGTTACGTTGTCGGAGCTGATGCGTTTTTAACATTACCAGGGCTCCGTATAATAGTTCACCCGAACACAATTCCCGGTTTCTTTTTTTTATTCTTTTTCCTAGACAGTTTTCGGTGACGTGCCAGCGGAAAAGCCACCTTTTCAGTTAAAAGACTTTGTGGGGAATATAGGTTACGAGCCGTATTTTTTTCGGAACGGGCGGAGGTATATTGAAATTGAAAGCTCACAAAGTCGAAAAGAGCCTGGATGTTGTCGCATGCGGCCAATACATAGATACCAGGTGAAAAGCGTCAATAGAACATGGGGGGTTTTGTTCGAAAGTTGGAACTAGTGGGTCGGACCGAATTACCTCGGGATACTCGGGAATATGTATTGTTACGCGCTGATAATTCAAACGTTGGGTTTGGGATATTCGTGTAATGTCAGTATGCCAGTATGCCAGTATTGCGTGACACCAGTCATGTATTTTCTTATTTTCTTGAAAGGCTCCTTTTTGACCTTCGGATACGTAGTCCGGCAGTGTCTTGGTACATTAATGAAGGGGGAAAAAGGGAAAAGTTTGGGCCAAGCAATACTTCTTTGAGTCGTGGATATAATACGTACTGTACTGTACCCCATGCAGGTCACCTTTCACAAAATGGAAGTAATAAAAAATGGATAGAAAAAAGGAAAGCAAAAGAAATATTGGCTCTGGTCTTTTTGGCTAGTACAGGGCGTTTGCTGCAAACAGTCATAACACGGCAGGCCGCTGGGGCTTATAATGTAAAATGCAAAGCTCTTAGGTCATTGAGTTCTGGAGCTCTTTTTTTTTTTTTTTTTTTAAAGGCTCAAGTTTTTATTGGATTCGCATATATTCATAGGCAAGTAGGGTGAAAGCCTGTGGAAATCAACATGAACGACGCCCCTTGCATGAAGTATGTAATTTTTTTCTTTTTTTGTTCTTTACTGTCAGCTTTCAAGAATTCATGAATGATATTATTTAGTGTCACTCAGTGTCAGTGCGCTGGCCCTGCACGTTTCCTCTGCGGTAAACTGTTGGACAGAACGGTGAAGGCTACGTTTATCATCAGGGGCTTAATATGGCTAATGTCGCATGAATTTTCGAGCGATCTGCGTTCCCATTGCGTTGATTTATATACTGCTTCAAGTCTTTGGACGCAAATGTGGCTTCGAACCAAAAAATAAATTAAAAAAAATATAAGCTCCTCCTCCACCTTTCAAAGAAGAAGCTATTGACGCAAGATTCAGCAGATACTACTCTTAAAGAGCAACAGCCAAAAATCCTTTGGAAAAGGAGTAGAGCCAAATCTAGTTCCATCGTATACGAAGCAGTACTTTGGCCATTCAAGAATATTTTTTTAATAATACGATCACGTGGGTTTTGACGTCACAAACGTGACATTACCTGGGAGCTACATTTACTGTTTCACGCATTGTTAAACAGTAGCCAATGATAAGGATCGTCCATACAACACCTCTATGACGTCATGATTTCAACTTTATATGCCAATAACCGAGGCTTGCAAGCGTAACATGAAGTGCGTCGTTCTTAAGAGAAATGGATACTAAAAAGGATCCTTCAAACTATCAAAAAGTGATTTTCGTAGCTGTTACCCTTTCAAACACACAAATATGCTAATAAACAACGCGTGCAGTTCCGAGGATTAAGAACATGGGCTTAGCAACAACTTTCGACGTGGGATTTCTTCAAGACTGAGGGCAATGCAATAGTGTTTTCACTTCGCTAAGCAGGCAACGCGACACAAGGACGATTCGACAAAAGGACTACGGAACCCGACAGAAGGACGCCAACCTAACCAAGTCCTTATGATGTACTTTTTCAATACGGCTTAAGCACTTTATAATCTCGCTGGCGCTTAACCAATGAGCTGGGACTTTTTTTTAACTCGAATTGCTATTGGTCCCTTAGCAGATTATGGACCTGGCGTCCTTCTGTCGGGGCCTGACGTCCTTGTGTCGGGTACGCGGAGTCTTTTTGTCGAGTCGTCTTTGTGTCTAATTCCCCTGAAGACAGTGAAGTTGTCCTTTTGCTAAGCAGGCAACGCGACACAAGGACGACTCGACAGAAGAACTACGGTGCATCCGCCTTAAGGACGACAAACCCCGACTTAAGGACTGCGAGCCCCTACATAAGGACGACAAACCCCGACTTAAGGACTAGGTTAGGTTAGATAAGGGCTCCGAAGTCCTTAAGTCGGGTTCACCGTCGTCCTTATGTCGAGGCGTCCTTGTGTCTGCGTCCTGCTAAGCATACATAGCGTTCGGCTAAATTGGAACCCAGTTGCCCTTTTACGTAACTTCTATTTTTTATATTCATTTTTCCTTTCTTTTCTTTGTTGCACTCGCCACTCTTAGGTCCTGGCACAGTGGCTTAATGGTTTTAGTACGGCGTGTGTTACCAAGAATCGCATTTGGCTCGGCCCTCACCGACTCTGTCACGTCATTATTAATGAAAGCATAAGTCCCGTGGCTTGCCACCGGACCCGAACAAAAAATCTTTTTTGGGTAGGGAATTTGGATCAGACAGTGGCTGGCTGACTATCCTCCCATACTTTTGTGTACTCAAGCAAAAAGCTCGTTAAGCTTTGCCTTAATTCTCGCTTTATTTCTCTCGAGATGGGGGAAAAAAGCGGGGCGGACATGAAAAACGGTTTTCTTGGAGGTTTTAGGTTAGGCCTGGGACTTGCTTTGCTGTTGGTCGTTGTATCAAAGGTGCAACTTGGAAATAGCTATAATAATAAAATAAAAAAGGAGTATGATGGGACTTTTTTTTTTTCGTGGAAAACGATGCGTGCCGGGTCCGCCCTGATGTTGCATTTCTTTACCGAGTCATATAATATCGGGCTTAGGCTGTTTTTGGCTAGGATTTTGGTATGTTTTTTGGCGTTTCGTGTCAGCTTGGGGGAATCCAACGAATGACAAAAGAACACTAAGCTTGATGGGGCACCGTTGTGTTGACGCAACACTCTGGCGAGAACTCTGGCGGGTACGAAAAAGGGACCGAAAAAGTTGTTAGGAAGACATTAGAGGGACAGGTGAAAAATGCCAGCTTGCTGTATATCCAGCCAAAAGTTGAAGGGAAAAAGTAGATCATTAGCTGCTCCATGCAATCATCAATCTCGGGGCCCAAGTTGCATTTTTTGGCCTTACGTTTCGCTCTCTTTCCACGAACAATCTTTTCCTTTTATTTGGAGGCTTTTCTCTTTATTTTATGCGAGCTGCAATCATCATGTTCGCGGGCTTGCATCTGCACTCTCTTGTGTTGGGGGCTATATAAAGCGATTTCACGGTGAGTCTGATTAACGTAGACAGTAGCGAGCTGCAAGCTCCAAGATCAATAAGGAACTCCACACAAGCGAAAAATTGGTCTCCCAAGGTATAATGACAATCCCGGCCCAAATTTTTTCTTCAACTTTTTATTTTTTTATTTTATATTTTATGGGCGAAAAGAAAGGAAAAGGGGCCAAATCAAAAGAACTTGGGTAATCTTGATGTATCCCTGGGGACATACACGGCCATATAGCCACCACCATTATGTCTGTTGGCATGCAAACTTTGTGTTGTGACGCCACAGACGTATCATGGCGTGGCTTAACCTTGGTTGCTGTTTATTTCCAAACATAATTCATTATTTCTTAAATTATATCTATCTATAGCTTAGCTTTCTATACTCGATATAGTACGGGGAAGGCAAATGCAATCTTGCGTAAAAACAAGTACAAAAAGTACGTAAAAATGGTAGAAAAAGTACATCTTTACAAAACTTCTGGGTTAGGTTAGGTTAGGGTTCGGGGCTAGGCATCCTTCTGTCGGGTCCGGAGTCCTTGTGACGTATTTTTTAATACGGCTTAAGCACTTTCCAATCTCTCCGGCACTCAACCGATAAGCATAGACTTTTTAAACTCGAAATACTATTGGTCCCTTAGAAGATTATGGACCTGGCGTCCTTCTGTCGGGGTCCGGCGCCCTTGTGTCGGGTACACGGAGTCCTTGTGTCTACTTCCCCATATAGACACCCCTTTGCGGTTAGCCCCGTCATTTCTATTTATTTTTTTTTACAAAATTTCTTTCTTTAATTGCTGAACCACTACTTCGCGTATGATTGAAAGGAAAATATAACTAGAAACTAGATATTTACTAGATTTCTTAAGACGGCGTTTTTTTTTGTTTTTTGCCGTTTAGAATAATCTTGGCTCGGGTTCCCCCATCTCGAATGCTTTTCTTGTGCTGTTTTCTTCGCTGTGACTTTTTTCGTTCGCTGTACCGCACTCTTGCACCGTACTGCGTGCGTATATGACATATGATTACCATAATTTCAGCAATTGTAAAAATGGAACATAAATGAACCAAAAGTTGAAGTTGTTCCCAAAGGGATCGCAATAACTAATTCTTTTTCCCTTTCTAACAGGTGTCGTCACCTTCACGGTTTACTTTTGTCCACCGGAATCCTCTTCGCTACCTGAATCCATTCTTTGATGACCGAGGGTGAATCTTATTGGATTGTCAATAGCTGGGTGAACATTCGTATATAAATACTGTATATAATTCCCGTTAAACTAGGTGCGATGCAGGGCTTTAATGCTTTTTTTAAGGCTTTAAGGGTTGTTTTTGCAGAAAAGGGTTGTAGTAGTATATAGTAGATCCGTCTTGCCGGAATTGTCATTTGAATGTAAAATCATCAAAAGACAGAAAATTGAAACTCCCCAAAAACATGTGGAGCACATTATAAGGTGCAATTCGGCTTTTTATTTAATTTTTAATTTTTTTACATCATGATGGGCCGTCACGTTTACGTTTTGGCACTTGTCATGTTTGGCTTAGCCACTGCAGTGCAGGGACCTGGTTTTCGCTTATCTTCTTGTTGTTATTATCTGTTCTACCGGTCTCTTGGTCGTGCGTTGCCGACAAAGAAGAAAGCAAAACGAAACATACAAGTTTTGCAGCGACATAAAGATATTCTATGATGTATAAGTGTGAGGTCTTGACGCATTTCACTTTGCCAAACGGCAGGGGGTCCCTCCCTTGTGTCTGTACCAAACTCTCCCATGAAAGGTGAAGTAATATCAAAACTGTCCGTCGTCGGCCCAGTATAACTTGCAGTAGAAGGGGCGTTCTGTGCGGTCTAAAGCGCCCAACTCGGCAGAACTTTAGACAGTTCGACTTTTTTTCTATTTTATTTATTTTTTTTCCCCGTCTTCATAACCATCTCATTATTTATCAGACAGAGCATCACGACCAATAGGGGCCAAAAAATAAAAATGAGTGGCAATTTTCCAGCGTTCTCATTTCGTCTAGTTTTCCTTTATTTTCCTTTCCTTTTTTTTGGCTTGAATAATGGGACCTGCGAAGCAAGTGAAAAATAATAAAGAAAGGAAGACAAGAGAGCAGGGCTTTGACTTGCCAGGGTGCACTCTAAATAATGAGGCAGATAAGCCCTCGCGAGATTCTTATGAACTATAGGCACCTTGTTCTAGAAGAAATAGAGAGGCTTAGGTATATAATCTCCCTGTTTCTTTTTTATATAAAAAACTCGAGCAGAAGAGAATCCTCCTGAATGTCCTGATTGATTTTTCCCTCTATATTTTATTTTTATTTTATTTTTTCTGTGTAAAAACACGAAATCAGAAACCCTTAAACGATTGGCGTACTTCTTGGCTAATGGTTTATTGTGTTATTGTCACTTTTTGTTATAACTGTTGTGTGAATGAAGTGCTTTGAAGCAAATTCTTTAGGGCGTTTTGGTGCAGCTTTGAAGCTGAGGCAAGGATTACACGTAAACTTCAGTTTGCGTGTAACTGAATGCCCCAGGTGTTTGCTTATGACTCGTAATGGGCATCTCGCGTCGGGACGATGCGTATGGCCTAATCTAGAATAGGGTTACCTCGGTTGACCTCCACGTTTCTTTCTGCGCTAAAAACTTTCCACCTCATTTGCAATTTGAATTATTTTTTTCCCGTTGTGATGAGCTCAAACAATAACTTAGAACCCAAGTCTGGCTGCTATGCCGCTTATTGTGATCACTGGTTATTAGAATCAGCCGCTTTATGGAATCAATTTTTAAAGTGCCGATTCAAAGTGATTAAATTCGTAGCATTTTAATCGATTACTAGAATCACAATTTTGGATATTCGAATTCATTTCAAAAGAATCTTCACAGAACAGTAACGAGACTCCATATAGCTACGTGGACTTTGCATATTGACCAATGACATTGCTTTTACGTCGTTTTGACCAATCCGGTCATTTCCAGCCTACTGTTATACGCGTAGGAGGAAATCGCTTCTAAACTCCCCAGTCAATTAAATGAGCAGGTTATTTAATTTAATGACCAGTTCCTTTAATTGACTGGGAAAATTAGAAGGGATATCGTGTAGAGAACCCTTCGGAGTCTTCTGTAGGCTTCAAAAGCGCATGTTAGTTGTGTTTTAGACGTGTGGTTATATAAAAATGTCGGCGATCAAGAAAAGAGTCGGTTTAAATGTAAAAGAGAAGTTGCGGCTCATGGAAACTTACGACAATTTAAATTTAAAAGATTTGCCACAAAGGGAAGCGGCCGTTAAGTTAAGAATTCCTCAATCTTCTCTATCAAAATTATTGAAAAATCGTTACAAAATAAACAGTAGTGGGTGTAGTGAATCTATGAAAACGAAACGTGGGGGAAAATGTAATAAAGTAGTTGCTTTGCTTCTTTGGTTAAAAAAACAGTTCGTTCCACGCGCCGATTAATCGTAGCATTCTATTGCACATTTCCAATTTTCGGTTATTAGAATCTCCGCTTAATAAAGTCAATATTCACCAACGTGATCACAATAAGCGGCATCTACAACATCCGAAAACTTTCTTTCTTTCTATTCTTGTGAACAGTCTTGTAACAAGAACCTAAACTCGGTTCATGTTGGCCCAGTCAGCAATGTTACTTGTCGACGATTTGTCATACATGGTGCTCTATGGTCTCAACAATAATTCACGTCATTCATTCCGTCCGGTCTGGGAACGGAGCAAAGAAAATTCGGTTATCTCTACTTCCATCGTTTTGATTTTCTCTCTCGCTCTCTATAGTTTATTCTTTCTTATATTATATATATTAACTTCTTCAGCCTTATTTTTCTTTTCTTTCTGGAGGTTTTTTCTTTCTTTCCAGAGGTTTAGCTTCCCTTTGGACTTGATTTGGCTTTTGATGTTCGTGTTCTCCCGTAGTGTCTATCCTTGTTGGACAATATGGGCCCAAGCTAGGCCTATTATGTCGAGTGCTGCGCACAACAGAAGGAAGAGCCCCCAAAGAATACATACCAAGGGTGAAACGACATAGAACATCGGGAAAAAAAGGATAAATAGCAACTATGAGATGCTGTTTTTGATATTCTACTTACACAGCTCAAAAGCCACCAGTGGACTAAGGATCCTAGAACAGTATAGTCACTGGGGGGGGGGGGGGGTTAAAGTAAATTCTAGATTCAACGTGAAGATAGTTCTTCAGTTTGTCAGTGTCAAAGAGACAAGAGGAGGCATTTTTCCCAGGACTTCCTTTTCATGGGAGATTGACCTTTTTTTTTTTTTCTTTGGCTCGAAAAGCTAGATAATTCTCGCAACTCATTTACATTTCAAGTAGTAGTGGTATAGTGTACGATACATTGGTTGTTGTTCCTGAACGAAGAGCGAGCATCGGGGTTCTTTGAATATGCAAGTTGCGTTCAAGAGCTGCGAGGTCTATATTACACAAACATGAAATTTGGGGAATCGTGGCATATCAACAGCAGCAGCAGCAGCCTTATGTAAATAACCGTATAGAGGGGGATGAAAAATGAACGGGAGGGATGAGGTGGTGGGTGGCGGGAATGTTCACCGTAGCTAAATAAGCTATATGTTATCTTTCACTGCTTAATGTAGCATCTCAGGACTGTGCATATATTCCCCCTGGCCTCTGGGGTCTATAAATGTGCGTGGTGCATGTGTCACATGATAAAGCCCCCCCTCTTCCTCCCCCTAAAGGCAACAATAGGCAAATGAGGCTGTTGCTTTTCGAGTGCGGAGATGCCGCAAAAGATTAGATGATGGCCAAAACCAAGTTCACTCACATGGGACTCCCATGGGTCTCCCTGGGTTAGTTGGCGCGTAAAGTAAATTTCGCGATGAGCATCCCCAAGACTTTTTCTGCTTAGTCAAGTCCAATCTCCCTACGATTTTTTATTTTTTTTTTAGTTTTATAGGGGGGTTCCTGTCGTTTGCATCGCGTCATTCCCTTCCATTCCAAGTCCGTGGGTAGAGTATACCGGGGAAATAACTCTTGTGCGCTACGGGTACTGTATCCTAAGAGAAAGTTGAGTTTTGCCCCGTACCGATGGTAAAATACGACGTATACACTCCGGAAAGCATTAACGAATGATTTATTCGTCTCCATGACAAGTTTATAGAGCCCAAGTTTTCCGGTTTCCGGGACTGTGTGGTGCATATATTGCTCATGCAAACAATCCCTCTCCCTTTCCTGCCATAAGAAGACTTTTTGGTGATGGTGTTCAAAACCCTTGTCGCAAGTACTGTATATCTGTCCGCGGGGGTTTCTTTTTTAGCAAAAGGGTTCAGCAAGGCCCCTTTCCCTTTCCTCTCCCACTCGCCATAAGAAGACTTTCTGGGGCAACGCGACACAAGGACGACGGTACACCGACATACGGACTACGAACTTCGACTTAAGGGCTGCGAACCCCGACATATGACACCAAACCCCGACAAAAGGACGACCAACCCCGACATAAGGAGATAAACCCCGACATAAGGACGACAAACCCCGACATAAGGACGACCAACCCCGACATAAGGGCTAAAAACCCCGACTAAGGACGAGGTTAGTTGGTTTCTGAAGCTCTTATCGCAAGTACTGTGTATCTGTCCTCGGGGGTTTTCTTTTTGGCAAAAGGCTTGCAGGGTAGGTTTTGTCCATGTGCAGTGAAAGAAGAGTGGTTGAGCAGGAGTAGCAGTGGTAGCAGGAAGATATAAGAGCTGTCCCGATAATAAAAGTGTTGATGACTGTTGCTTATAGCGTAAAAAGGGGTCACCGGAAGGCACAGACAAGTTGCGTTACCTCGTAAAAAGCGAAAGGATTCCGTTGTTTTTTTTTCAAGATGAAAAGTCCATATGAATGTCGGTTTCTCCGAGTCTTGAAAGGCTTCCTCGGGACGTGTATAGCAAAAGGGGGGTTGGATGTCGGAAGTTGTGCTAGAGTCGTTAGCCGATTTCTGCTTTTTTGGCAACTGTTTTACACAGCATCCTCTTTGACTGGCTGCAAAAGCCCTTTTATTCGAAAAAGCATTGTTCCGTAAGGCACATACACACCACACATTAGCGTGCAGAGCGTCTGCACTTGAGGAAATGTTGCTATAATGGCAAACTTAATGACTGAGGCGGAAAAGACCCCAAGGTTTCTCCTTCCGTATAGATAGAGATGCTGCAACTCATCATCGTCCCCGCAGAACAAGCAGAGTTGCTTCGGCAACAGTGCAGCGTTGCACTTTTAGTGCTGCAAAAACCTTTCCTTGCAAGACTGACTTTTACGATCCGAGTTCAAAACCCGAAAGGAAACAAGAAGTTATAGAGGGTACTCAATACCCCCTTTCCCTTACTATGCAGAGGACTCGTGTAGAGATATATTTAGTTTTATTTTAAGCTTTCCTGGCTCAAGACTGGGGTTAATTATAGTAAAAGAATGCCAGAATGATTTTTTGAAGAGAAACATGCGTTTTCAATGTCAGTTGTAAAAGGGAGTTTTAAGTTTTAATCTTGGTTTTAATGAAACGGGAAGTGGGGGAAAAGGGAAAGGCACTCTTCGAGAATCGTTCTGTTAATGTAATGAGAGCACACTACACCCAGTTTTGGACGAGTGGGCCCATAACGGTGTCATCAGGTTGTTTAACCACCTGTGTGATTGCCCATGCCCGCCCTCAAGGTACTCAGTATCTCGCCCTGGCCACAAACAAGCCCCGGCAACATTATTACAGCGTTAAACATGTCCTTCCAAGTGAGAGAATTACTAACGCAAGAAAGCGTGAAATCACGAAACCACACTTTCCGGTTATCTCACATATAAACGAGCGTATACCGGCCGAAAGATATTCGAAGAGGAACACAACGCTTGTTGCTGGCTTGATTTTTCTTTCCTTTTTTGGGGGGGCCCTGGCTTTTTTTATTTTTTTGCATTTTTCCCGCTTTGGAAATTAGTATAGGGAAAGGTAATTAGATTTGCTTTTATGGCTTACAGGGGGGTCATTTATACATTTTTATGGAGCAGAAAGAACAGCACATCAACGACCACAGCAAATACCCCATCAACATGCAAGGCCCCAAGTGCTAAGTACATACGTACTTGGGACTCGGACGTATAAAAGGGGGAGGCGGGAATGGGATTTTAATGTTTTTGAAAAACGACGACGGCACATTAGCATTAAGCATGAAACCCCGAGCAAGAACTTTGCCCTTCACCAAATTTGTACTAGATTTTCTTCCAGCAACATATGGCAGTGAAGAAAAAGACAGATATACATGTTTAGAGGGTTAGATGGATGTGTGTGTGTGTGTGGAAAAGTCCCCAACCGAGGTTAACATTTCTGTGCGGAGAAACGAAACGGGATCGCGTTTTGGTTTCTATTCTATGACATGTGGTGTCACATGAGAACATAACGTACTCAAAACTTTAAGCTTGAAAGCTTTCGCAATGAGGCCATCAGAGGTCAACAATAACCCGTATACCTTAGCTCGGGATAGGCGGTTAGCACGGGTAATTTCGGAACAGCTTTTTGAGAAAATCAATAGATTTAATGAAAAAATTGTTTGGCAGTAATTTTGAGCTTGCTAACAGACTAGCTACCTATTTCTTTTGTGCTTTCTTACGCAAGGCTTCGGCAAAACAATAACAAACATCAGCGCCATCTGTGACTGTTTCGCATCAATAAGCTACGGTGTACGGGAGCCTTAATTTTTTTTTAACATCTATCTCCTTTATATTTTCTTACGTTTTTATATATAATTAAGTATATTTTTACATATTCTAAGCTTTCTGTGTGTATTTCTCAGGTTGTTTTACATATTTAGCCGTTTCAAATTCAAATTTCTTGTGTATTTTCAATTTTTAGGTTCCTTCTTTTTTAATATTTTATTTTGTTTTCTTATATTCGGCTTTTTTATATTCAGGGCGTTCTTTTTTATTTATTTGTATTTATTTTTATTTATATTCAGATTTCTTAAACAGATTCAGGGTGTTTATCTATTTTTTTTTATTTTTTTATGAGGCCTGGAAGTACCAGTTTCGTGTCATTTTGATGGGTTAGTTGTCAAAGATCGATTGATTCGGGCAGTAAAATGCCTGTGATTGGTTCCCTTTGGTCCAGTCAAAGGGGAGATACAAGTATGCGAAAGAAAATGGCAGACAAAGTGGTTCTGTATCGCAAACCAAATTTGTCGGTTTATGGGCCTAAAAACTTGATTCGCTTACACGGCCGTTCGGTATATAGATTTCCCTCCAGACTGCGAGGACACGGTAGTTTTTAGCGCCTTATTTGGCTCCGATTTTCCTTCAATATCTCTCAATTACATTCCACTTTTACAGCTTTTCTTTGTGGAGTTCTCTGTTGGACTACGGCTCTTTCATATCCCAAGTTGGCCATCACACACGTCTGCCAATTGACAGTCCAGACTATTCCCTTTTTCTCCAATGTTTTTCTCTCTCCTCGCAAGGATTTGATGACTTGAAATCCCAATAGCCTCATAATCCCGACACTTATTTGGGCGTCCCATGTGTTAAAAAATAGGAACTAAAAAAACTTTGATGTGGAGGTCTCATACTTTTTTTCCCATATTTTTTCATATTTCCCAATCTCATCCATAAAGTTTGGGGGAAGTGCTAGGTTGGCCCTGCCGCCGGTTTTCTCATATATTAAATGATTGTGTCGCTTGAATGGTTGTTGGATTGCTAATATCTCTGTAGTGCTGTTCTCTGCAAGAACTTGGGTGGGGAGTTAAAAAAAAAATCCCCGTGGCGAAGATAAAGTTCGCTCCGGGAGCAAATTCAATCCTTGACGGGGAAACTCGGCAGGAGCTACATAGTTGTATATCGTCGTTGCGAAACACGGAGATGAACAGATAACTGAGCCAAGATTGCCTACAAAACACCCTCTCCCTTTTCTCAAGTGTCTGCGTGTATGCTCTGTGTGTACAATGGTGGCATAGTGGAGAAAAACAGCGTGTCTTTTTTTTTTTCTTTTTTGCAATCCCTGGAGGATGAGTAGGTGTGGGGTCGGATGCTGTATTCGTCTTCTATGCGCCCAGCAACGTAACAGCCATGATCAAGAGGGATTTAAAAGAAGTAACCCGCAAGAGGACAAAAAATTCCTATAAAAAAGAAAGAAATGGGGTGGGGAGGGATTGATGCTTTGCTCTCCGTGATTGTCAGCACGCGCATGGACCCATTCGTCAAAGCACAGCAGCACGCAATCTTCCAGCTCTTTGCTATGTCCCCAAGCCACCGAGTGTCATTATCGCTCGAGTGGATTTTCCAGCACACGAATTTGGCAAACCGAGTTAGCGAACATGAGCTTGATGAACAATATAGTTGCAAATCCGTCTCCCTTTCCTCCTCAACTTTGTGTCCCGACTTATCCCAGGGACTTGAATGGCAAACATGAATTTAAAAAAAGAAATAAAAAGAATACGAAAAGCTGTATCCTTTGATCGGCGTGTATGTGTGTGATGTAAGGGAACAGCGTCGTCTGATGTTACCTATAAAAAAATATTTTAAAAAATAGAGAGGGTTCTTGTCTCGTCTGAATCCGAGCGAAAAATTGGAAAGAAGAGCGAGAGCGCCAGCACCACATGCTCATTAAAGGGAATCTGGGTTCTTTTGCATCTCAGCTGCTGCTGAGCTGTTACTATTGCTGTATTGTAACTTTGTAAGCTTCCACTTCGTGAACAACATTTATGACGAACGTTTCAGTTTCAAACTCCCCGAAACGTTCGCTGTGTTGGGGCCAAGCACGAGTTCTTTTGGGTCTCTCTCTCTCCCGCTCTCCCTCTGTCTCCTCCCATCATTCTCTCTCCTTTCGGGAATAAACAGAGTAGAAAACCGAAAACAACTTTAAATAATAAAAAATTTGGAGAAAAAAATACAAAAAATATAGAAAATGTGACGCTCCAAGTTTCTAGTCACGGACATGGCATTAAGGTCAGTGCCGTACATTTCTGACGCCCCTAACCTACCGCTCTTTTCAACTGCCGGTTTTCTCCTTTTGCATCTCGCATACGAGCCTGAATAACAATCACTTTTTTTTTCTTTTTTTAAACTCTTGCTGGTAACGTCCAGTTCTTGGCTATACGAGTCTCCAGTGTAGCCAAGTCGTGAAGTCGAATTTTTTTTCGAACCCTACCCCCCTCTTCTTCCATTTGAAAGCAGGGCGTTTTTCATAACTCACGCGGGACTATGACGCTGCAGGCGCAAAAGAGTGAGCCTTGGGAAAACTGATTACAGCAAAAACAGGACTAGTTCGCTCAGGCAAGTCCGAAATCCATCCTGGGTTGATTGTCTATGTGCGCGCTAATTTTTTTTTTTTTTTTTTTTTTTTGGTACACCAGCCCTGGCATTGAATTGAAGAGTTGTTTTGAAAAGGCCAAGACATAAAGGAGTCGTTTGCAGTTATGTTCTTATAGTTGGGGCGTAACAAATGCTTTTCTTGAACGTTGAATTGGCCCGTTTTTATTGTTGCTGTTCCATAATGACAGGTTTTTCCTGTTGGTGCCGAGATGACGAGGAAAGATGAGGGCAAAAACCGCCAAAACTCTGGCACAGTTTTTTCGCGATTTTTTTTTTTTTACATGTATAGTGTACTGTCTAAAACGCAGAGTTGTTCCGACACAAGACGAGTTGTAAAATGCAAAATGCAGGAGAATTCTAAGCTTTTTCGGAATTGAACAGGTTTGTCTGGGAGAACTTTGAGTTGGGTTAATCTACATACATTAACTACCCCTTATTACTTAAGTTCCCGCAGAGCGAAACGGAGTATGTATATAGGAACCTCTAAGGGGCTTGTCAAAGACGATGCGGAGAATCTAGGCGAGTCCCCACAGCTTCCAAGGGACGACAAAAAGGGACAACGTTACACTTGAGCATCTCATTATGGAACACGGGGCTTTGTAATTTTCTTACATGCCTTCCGGGAGTCACAAAAGTCGCCTAGGATAATGAGGACCGAGGGCGTGTACGGGATAGGGTTTTTCTAAAAAGTGCTCTTAAAAAGGGGAAAAGAGCGAGTGAGGGTGGAGGCGACTTAGAAGATTTAGCGTACTATATAACGGCCCAAAAGAAATGTAAAAGGTAGGAATTTAATAGGCAGGAAACCTAATTCTGTTAGGCCGGAGAAAGACAAGACCTTTGTTTTCTTATTATTTTTTTTTTTAAGTTTGACATGACTTCGAGTATTGATGGAAAAGAGTGACAGATGGCGCTGATGTTTTCGAGGAATCTTGTTCCGAAATTTCGACGACTTGATTTGGGATATTGTGCTGCTACAGCTAGTTGCGGTGATAAGTTGTACTTTGCAGAAGCAAAACAAGCCGGCAATTAGCTGTTTCTTTTTTTACTTTATTACGCGAGGCTTAGGCAAAACCACAACAAACATCAGCGCCATCTGTGATTGCTTCGCATCAATAAACTAAGGTATACAGGCCTTAACTCTTGTATGGCAGCAGCAGGAAACTCGGGGAGTTTTTGTAGTAAACGGAGGTGCAGAGTTGGTCAAATCTTGGATCTTGGAAATTGGTTTCCTTTATTTATTTTTTGAGTTTTTACTGTGCAGAACTGGGATACTTTCCAGGACAGCACGAAAGCAATTCCCCCCGATTTTTCCTCTGACCAAGTCATGTTTGTTATTTTTCGATTTGAGTCATCGGGCGTTTCTGGTACTTTTGTGTTATCCTAGAACGCTTATTATTGATTCAAGTTGAACGAGAGGGGACTATTTGCCGTGTGTTGTCCCTCCCCGTCTCTCTATTTAAAATACAAGAAAAAAAAACAACAGAAAAGTCAACTTAACCTTGGCGACTCTCTCTCTCCCTCCGTAGTAAAGTTAACTTTATCTTGCTTTAGCCAACATGAAAGTTAAGGTCAGGTTTTTGTTATGAAAAGGCGTTTTTCTTTGACTTTTGTCGCAGAGGTTTTATTTCTCTTTTTCTTTTTAGTTCTTTTTACGACAAGGGCGGTCTGCCTGGAAAGTTACACATTTGTTGGGCATGTTTTCGCAAAGCTCTGCTGGAAGGAGAGCGACACAGAAAGGGAGAAGAACATCAAAATTGACGGTATGGAACTTATGCAAAGGTCCCCCCCTTTTGCATATATGTCAGCTTTGTTATTTCGCCCTCGTGAGTTTTTGGCTTCTGTGTATTATGTGCCACAAGGCAAAAGGAACAAGGGGGGACCCTTTAATGTCTTCTTAAAACCTTCGTGTACCCAGGAATGCCTCGTCGCTTTGACTCAACCCCCCTCCCGCTCCTTCGCTGCGTCAATAGAGGTCAAACGCTGGTTCAGCGTTTGTGCAGTTTCAGTCACCACGTGGCCCGTTCTCCCAGCCGCCAATTAAGCCAGTACCAGGCACCACTTAACGTCACTCTTTTATTGCTCAGGCTCAAACTTTTTGATTTGCATGATTGCCTCCCTACTACTTTGGCTTCTTTTTCGTTTTTAGAGAAGTACAGCGAAGTTTCTGAGTGCCAGTTGCAGTTGCTTAAACTTTTTATCCCTGAATCGGGATCAAGCGGCACTATATATAATGTACCCGGCACACAAACAAAAATAAAGTAAAAAAAATTAGTCTGAGAATAAAAGAAAATTACGTGTTGCCTTCACGCATGACAAATCGGACGCATTTAGATTGTGTACGACAGAGCCATACAGAAAGCAATGTAAACCTTTTTTTTATTAATTTTTTTATTTTTTATATTTTTATTTCTAGTTGAAAGACTGCGACTAAAAGTTGATGCATGCTGTGTGAAAAACTTGGCCTTTCCTGAAGCAAGGGTGTCAACCTGTCACTGAAGGGCTTAGAAGAAGATCGTCGGATCTGCCGTGTTCGTGCCAGGGCAAAAAAAAGGAAGGTTGTATAACATTTTTTCTTCTTTTCTTTTAGGTTCTATTTTTTCTCATTCGTTCTCTCGTAGTAGCCGCTGGACTCATTCTGTGCACCTTAATTACTCTTCCTGAGTTAGCTTTAGTAGATTTTTCGATTCTTCCCGTTCGTTTACTCAGTTATACCTTATTCGTGAGGTTCGTGTAGTTAGGGTATAGGAAAACGCTCGAGAGAAAGATCGAGCAAGAAATAAATTGGGTTATTTAATCACTGCCAGCGTATGGCGAAGTGATAACAGCGTAAAATTAAACGAGCTTCATCTTCTTCCACAACAATAGTCGCTGTACTTCGTTCTTTATTCTTACAGGGCGGGGAGAGTTACTGCATTTTAAATCAGATACTATGCAAGCTTTTTTTTTCTTTTTTTCTCTCTCCCTTTTCCCATAGATGTGCTTCACTTCCTTCATTCTGTCACCGTTTACTCGCTTGGGCTTTCTGGAAAGTAGGGAGTATTAAAAAAAAGAAGCTTAAAAAAGAGAAAGAAAAGAACAAAGGGGAAATTTTAAATTAAATAAAAAGGAAAAAGAGCGAAGTAATGCTGATGTTTGTTATAGTTTTGCACAACAGGTTTTCCGGTTTAAAAACCGAGAGGTCAAATGACACTAGTTGTTTCACCGTTCCCAAACGTTCTCCGGGAAAAGAGTGACACACAGGTGTCATTCGAGTTGGAAATTGGTAGTTGGATTGGAAATGAATTAGGTTAGGTTAGGTTAACGATAATCTTGTACTTTCTTTCACTCGCTGAAAAAACTCATTGCTAGAAAAGTGACACACTGGTGTCATTTTGAGACAAGGATACACTACACCTGTTTGTCACTAAATCCGGAGAACGTGTTGTGTTTTACAAAGGCCTTGCGTAAGAAAGTAAAAAAAGAAAGACATAGCTAATTGCCCTTAATAAAGAGAAAGAAAAGAAAAAAAGAAAAAAATTTAAGTAAAATAAAAAGAAAAAAAATGAAAAAAGAGCGAGATAATAATATTTTCCCCGTGTGCGTGTTCGCTATTCAGGCCTAATACAGCAAGAGTAAAACCCTGCATGGTTGAGTATTGTTCCGAACTTACGATCAAGTTATCTTAAGTTTCCTTCCGCTATAAGAACTCCTCTTTTTCTTATTGTAACAAGAATGATCAACGTAAGCACCCTTCATCCATGCACGGTCGAATTAGCTGTAGAGGGGTAAAAAAAGCCTCTATTTTCCCCGTTTTTCTTTCTCGTCTTTTGCAGGTTTTCAAGAAGGCCATACATTGTATAGTAAGGCTGTCAGGCAAGAATTTTTATGTGGGTTTTTTTCTTTTCTCTTTGCCTCAACCAGGCTTAATTAGCCTGTTTAGTGTGTGAGGTATTTATGTTCTGACGGTGAGGTGACTTGGGCTCTTGCTGTTCTTCTGGCTGCTGGGGGGTGCAAAAAAAATAATCACCCAGACCTCCCACGATCTTTTTCTCTTGACCGTAACCACCAAGCCCCATTATATCTCACCTGCTTTATTGGCCACACATGATTATGTCCTTCTGTTTATATATCCATAAATCTGGGGAAGCGCACGTTGCGGAACTCTCACCCCCCAACGCAGGCAGTACAAGCCGGGAGTTGAGAGTACTGTAACCAAAGTTGGCAAAAGGCACAGGAAGTGCATATATCTCACCCATGCGGCGGAGCGAATGATGCCGCAGACATCCTCAGCTCCTGCGATGCCCTTGATGTATATTTAGGAGAATGATGATTGGAAAAGCCAATTTGGCCTGGCCAAAAAGCAAAAACCAAGGGAAGGGATGAGCTTTTAAACCCCCGGACGGGAAATCAGCAGCAGGGGGTTGACCAGCGACACCGTCATTAAGTTTTGCGGCTATAACTGGGATGATATGTTGATGACATTTCGTGCCCTGCTTGTCTGGACATATGGGACATAACCTATATGTATAATGGAGTTCATTTACCCTTAATAGTGCAACTTTATGTGTATTATTCCAATGGCTAAGTGGGAAAAAAGGTAAAAAAAAGAAGTCTGTCTATGTAGAAAATTAGTTTTTATTATTTTTATTTATTTTTATTTGGGGGGAGTGTTTTGTCTGTCCTGGAATCATAATAGAATCTAAGCCTGGAGAAAAGGACTCTAACTGAACTCGGTGTAATCGTGTGTGGTAAAGCGTGCAGTTGCCACTTGGTTATTAATTATGAATATTGATCTCCACAGGGAGCCGTCTGCTACTAAAACCTTGGGCGATTATGTCTATCCCGCGGTGGTTGGTGGTTTACAGTTTAAAAGAATTTACGGGGTTAATTTTCCAACTTTATATTTTACGCCGTGCCAAAGCGGCGGTTTTGCTCCCATTCCCCTGCGTGATACACTGCCATGTTGCTAGGGAATACTATGGAATTTTTTTTATTTTTTTTTTGTCGGTGAATAGCAGACCGTTAATCACTGATGGCAAAGCGAGGCTTTTAGAAGTAAAGCACGACATACAAGCTTCACTAGTGAAAATTTCCGGAGTTAAACGGATAATCAAAGATAAAATTGATTTCATTTTTAATAATTTATTTTTAATCATTTTCATTTTTAAGATTAAACGGATAATCAAAGATACAATTCATTTTATTTTTAATATTTTTTATACAATGGTACTGCAAGTAGTTGATCACTTTTTGCCAAAAGAGGGCACTGATGTCACACCCTTTCTCAATCTAATTTCATGTACTTTTAACAAGAAATGATGAACGCATTTTCAAGTATTTCTACATTACTGTCAGTCTAAAATTTCATTATTTTGCACCGAGAATTAGAACGTTCGAATCAAAATTTGCCTGCTGTAGCGCCATACGGGGTTCAAGCCTGGACGAAGTGTATAGTAATGCAATACTGCACATTAAGACTCTTTTGGTTTGGTTGAGTTCGAGAGGCTGTCTTCGCATAAAAAGTATAAAAAGTTGAGCTGCAGCCAGTCTGTAAGGTGTCATATGTGTTCCACGGCTTGTTAGGGAAATTTCTTCGTACTACCAGCATGAGGTCCCCCCCTTTACCCGAACGCCAAAACAGTTATTAGGTTTCAGGTGGGGAAAGGAAATTTAAGGAGAGGGAAACGCCTACTTTGCTTCCAAAGTAAACCATTTCGCCTGGTTTTCTTTTCGCCCAGAGAGAAACTCGTTCCAGGTCTCTTTTTTCGTTGGTTTGAAGTTCGTTTGAACGCACCAAGTGATTCCGAGACCTTATTTTAGGCCCAGAAATGTTGGATACTTACCAAAGTACCCGCATAAAGCATTACGACTGCCAGCATGGAAAGTTAATGGCTGAGAGAAGAGAAGTTTGAAAGAAAACGGATTCCTTTCTTTTAAGGTTTTGGCGTAAGTTTGCCTCCCCAAGACCAAAAATGTACGTCTGTTTTCGGGGGTGGATGCCTCGTCAACTGCCAAGGCATCTCTCCACTTTTACGAGGATCGGCCTCCTCTTGGTTTCATCCCCGATGGAGATCGTGCGGAGGCGTGGCTAAGGATGTTGTAAATGACAACAATAAGGAGAGGCTGATTTATGTTCCAACTAGATGAGCACGAGTCAAAAGGGTTAATGAGCTCCTCTTCAACATCCTTGTTCTATTCATCCAGCAGCTCTCCAATAATACTTCCCCCCTGTCTGCCTTTTTCTAAACATTTTTATTTTTTTATAGCGAGTTACTTTCGTACTTTTACTATCTCTTAAGATCTTTTTCCCCCCTGAAACAAGCCTTGTATTCACTTTTTATCCCATTGTATTTTATACTTATACGAATTACTTTCTTACTTTTACAATAGTATACGTATATTTTATACTTACGAATTAATTTATTACTTTTACAATATTATACGTATATTTTATACTTACGAGTTCTTTATATCTAATTATAATATTAGATATAAAGAATAGAATATTTTAGAATATTTTTTTTTGTCCAGTCCCTGAGACAAATGCTGGTACATTAATATTGAGCAGATGCCGTTTCCTTTCCTTGACCTCCTGCCAAGCTCTCCCTGGATAACAAGCAATACTCTCTTTCTCTTTTTGTTTCCCCCTGTCGCGAGAACTAATTCGAGCTCGCTTTAACAACCTTAGAATGTATTCTCGTAAAAACGATATGCCTTACAATTATTGGCCCCTTTGTGAACTCATTGTCGGACAGTAAAACACATGTTTTTCTGTCACGGCAACAATTGGTTTTTTCTTTCCCTTTTTTTTACCTTCCTCGCATCCTAGCGAAAGGATGTTGCATAACTAAGCAGCGTTTTACATTTCACAGTGGAAGAGTTTGGCCACGGTAATACGTCTTGTGTTAGCAGTGTGTCGTGGCCTGGCTTTAATTTTTTTTTATTATTTTTTTTTTTTGAGTCCGAGTTCACTAGCAACTCTACTACGTGTAAATGTATTCTTCCGTCCCTTATTTTTATTTTCTAAAGAAAAAAAGGGTGTTTGTGCATGAAGGAGGTTCCGCAGAAAGTTGGGGGTGGTTGCTGGTTGGATGGTGAAACTGTAATGGCTGGATTTGGATTTTTCCCACCATCTCGGTTTTTGGTCAAACTTTTAATGAGGGAAAAGGAAGTTGGGCTGATAGTCAATGGGTCCCAAGCAAAGCTTTTCCAGCTGCCATTTGGGCTGTATAACATGCCTGCATCGAACACTTCAGGTAGCCCGGCTATTTACTTATTTCCAAACACCTTGTGAGGGCCTCCTCTCAGATTCAAATTGGCTGCTCATAAAATGGAGATGAAGTGGAAGGGCGAGGAAGGATTCCTGACACGTTGGAGAAGTCCCCTCATCCATCTTGGCGCCCGATCGACCGAAAGTACCAGCCACAAGGCGGATTTCTTCACGCGCGACCGCCGAAGCCGAAATTTTCTTGATTGGAAAAACCCCAAGCATTATTATATGGACTCACACGTATCTGCTCCTCGCGAGTTAAAAAGAAAACTTTTTTCCCCCTTGATCTTTGGGGGCAACCTGTAGGAAAAACTCATTTGAACGTCCGGGTCCTTATTGTTGCACCTGTACCAACCGAAAGTCATGTTGGAATGGATCGATCCTTAACCCAAACCAGACATCCAGTAACTTGAAAACCGTCACAGAACCTCGCCAAAATTTCCATAAAATCCCCGAACTGAAACCAAAGGTCATCGCCATGGACGTCAATGATCTTCCTCCCCTATAGAAAGAACCTAGAATGATCTCCATCCCCTATAGAAACGGTCTAGAAGGTCCAGCACTCAAGCTCTCTATATAAATATAGAAATAAAAATAACACCCCTTAGAGTGGGGGTGCAAAAGCTGACAAACGGTGTCTCCCTTAATACCGGCACAACTGGCTTGGTCACATAGCAATCTTTAGGGATAGCCGAATACCCGCAACTCTCGATATCTCGATCTCATGAGGGGAATTAATGCGTGGGCTCTTCTCTCTCGGATCCTTCCGTATAGCCCTCGGTTGGTGAAAGTCCTTCGGACTCATCACCGCGTCCTCAACGACTCCTATTTCGCGGGCGTATTTAACCCTCTGCGTAGGAAGCCCATGTAATTATCGTTCATCAAGTGGCAACCCCCCCTTCTCCCGTGTGCTCCAGCACACACACGTACACACACCCCCCTAATAATATGGCCCTGATGCAAAAGATCACTGTCGTGTACAGCTTTTAATGCAGGACGGAAATCTCAGTCCCCCAGCACGCGACAGGCACCACTTATGAGTTTTCCCTTTGGCGCCTTACCAACAACAATGGGTCACACAGCTCCGCATGTTGCCCTCTTTTAATTCGTCCAGCTTTTGTGAGGTCCGAGATGCAAATCTTAGGCACTTGGGCTAAAAAAGCCACGTTTTCCCCGCAGACGGTCTACACGTTGTGCACTTGTTGTGTGCTGTTGCAGAGGTCCCATAGGGGATCTTTTCAAGCATGTATAAGACCTTAGCATGGGCAAGGGGAATCTGATAGTCATCTGGGTTTGGTGCGTTTTTACCCGTTGGGCTGCAATGTTTTTTCCCTCTTTGCAATGAGATGCTAATTAGATGCAAAAGCTACGCAGCGAGCTCAGTTAATTAATAAGTATGAATTTACTGTAAACAGTGTTTGCTCGCGGAACTCCAACTCCAGGGTTGGTGAAAGATGGGACGCGCAGATTGGAGCCGCAGAGAAGAACAGAAGAATTAATGAACACCAATTTTAAAAAGGAAAAGGTCGCAGGGAACTGTACTCCACTAGGCGCGGCAAAAGTAAGTTAATGATATGATATAATGTGTTTTTTTAATAATATTTTTTGCGTTACAGGGTATTGAATTAACCCGGAGTTTCCTGCAAGAAACATTTACTGGGAAATGATGATAAGGAACCTTGAGCGTTTTCTCATAGAATTTGACAGAGTACGTTGCATATCTTTGGCTACAATTTCGGTTTAACATGCAATCCGGCGATAAAATCGGAATCCGTCCACAAAAAACCAGAGCCGCTGTGATGAAAGGGGTTTTTCTCGCGGATTCAAATGGGTTTTAATGTAAATAATAGTTCTGTGCCAAGATTACTTCGCCACCTTTAGCGGAAATTCTCTAAAGTAAAACGCCCCATATGCGAACTGTTGAAAGATTACACGTTTCGTTTAGGTGTTGCAAACTCACGCGATCGCGTAATAAAGTCCAAATTGCGAAAAAAACGCCAGGTTGTCACGGAGTAGAACGATCAGCGCAGAAAAAAAAGTTGTTTTCGGAAAAAGATAGCCTGCAATCGTCTTTTTCTTAAGGGCCAGACATAAATTTACCCGGCAGACGTATTTAAACCTTCTGTTGGGTAACATTCGTGTGTGGTTTGACGTCTGCAATTACTGGGGTCCTTGGCATTGTCTGGGAGTATTTCACAGTACCGTAAATGACCTATAGCACGCCATATTTGCTGCTGTACGGAGTTTTGCCGCGCTGACATTTGGGGAATCTTTTCGTACAGCATTTAGGAGTTCTCGCCTTTCCATTTGAATCCATTGCCAAACCATTAGTTGTTTCGGGGATGATGTAGACCGATTTGGGGGTTTCTCAGGGATTCGAATCGTTTTTACCCTTTGGAAAAGGAGCAAAGTCGGGGAGCGTGCTCGCCTCATTAAGTTCCACGAGCTAACAATAATGAACCCCACACAACAAGGAAACATTAAGGTTCTTCACCTGCTCTGTTAATTGGAGGTTGCTGGCTGGGTTTTAATGTTCCAGTCTAAAGGTGTAGTCAACCGAAAACGTACCTGCATTGGGTGAAAGACGTGCCAAGAATATGTTATGCTGTTTAAGTTCGCCTGCATGCTACACAGAAGAATTGTTAGATTTCGGCTTCCATTTCACGCTGCATTTCACTAGGATACCCACAGCAGCCTCAGAAACATTGGAAAGAGCAGTTTACCGGCTGCAGGAGCGTTTATTGCGGGTTTCCTATCAAGTGGTGGTCGTGTTAGGTTTTGTTTCCTTAATTACCTTTTTTTTCTTTTTTTTTTTGGAGAAGTGGGTTGGCTTTGGAGGAGAACCGGCTAGGCAGTTTGTTGTGATGTTAGTTAGTCACGAGAAATCTGAAATGTCTTGAGCTAAATCTAACCCTAGTCTAACCATTCAACTCTGGATGATTGGGGGCGGAGCCGAAGTGTATACGAATGGATTCTTGACATGCAGGCTCGGTGTTATGTATATACGGTATCGGGAGCATCGGTATACTTTATTATTTTGGGGTAAAAAACACGTGTTCGAGGTGTGCTGTGATTGGCATCGGGTCAGATAGCCCACGACTACTTTCGTGTAATTTTTTTATCTTTTTTTTTCGTTTTTCCAGGTGAACGTCACGTCTTGCTTGTTATTTCTATCGCATGCGGCTGTTTCATAAGTGGTTTCCTCGCCAGTGATGGGGGCGTGACGTTCGTCAGGAGATAGACTACATCATTCACCTTGATGTTGGCTTGTGATAAGCGTTAATTATTCATCCGAGTGCGGGGGACTTTCACATAGAAAATAAAAGCTATAGTAAGAGCCTTCTTGACTCTTCTCATTAAAACGGAGCCATAAATCACGCGACCTTATAATGTCACGTGCTCATTCAAGCATGGTTAAGTTGCAGTGTCCCATAGATTGGGTTCCCCGTATCGAAGCGTAAATGAACTGCGTCAAACTCAGCTTTTTCGCTCCGAAAGTATAAGGGTATAAATTATCCCATAGAATAGCGCTCCCTAGAGCCCCAAAACCTAATATGTACTTAAAATAATAAGGTATCATCTGTCCAACGCAGCTGATGAGGCTCTTTCATACACTTGTCGACCCAGAGTGGAGCTTGACCCGTTTCTACAGCAAAGTTGCGGTCGCAGAAACCTGTTATTATGCTTAATAACACGTTTTTGGTGAACACATCCTCTTTAAATCATACGCGTTATGTATTTTCGTTTTAGAAGGTAGAAGTAGGACATAGTAATGCGAGGTCTATTGAAGGAGATGAAGTTATGTGGAAACCATACACATTAGAGTACTTCCTGTTAAGTCGTCCGTATTAACACAGCCATGATTTCTGAATAGACAGTGCAGAAAGTAGGCGGGAGGCAGAGGGGAACCCTTCTATTCCACCCCAAAAAATCTCAAGGGGCCATGTGGCGGTGCGAAAAATAGTCCAAGAGTTGGCCAGGATAACGCCACAGCAGAGGAAGAACAAATGAAAAGTTAGGTTCAGCCAGCCAAGCAGCGGCTGAATATGTCAAGCTCCCCTTCTTGGCGCGTCCATTAATCACCCGCATCGTTAAGCACTTCCCTCCATTAAACTTTCATCCGAACTGGATTGCCCATCAAAGAAAAGAGATGCGCAAAAGTCCCAACCTCTTGGTGTATTCTTGAGTTCTTGAGTCCATCATGTCTCTCCCTTCCCACAAACCACTGCGAAAGCCAAAAGTGAGCTACTGGGCATTCCGAGCGAAAGAAGCCCCCTGCTAGTCTCTCCAATATGAAGGGTTCCCCTAGCTTCCCTGCGGGGTGACAATTGCGATTCTCCGTGTTCCCAAACACCTTAATAAGCAAAAACCTATCTTTATTTCATAGCGTGTATGGCTTCCCCTGCGTTGCCCCAGATTATTTAGGACGTGGTTGCGAGCTTGGGGTTGTTATTATAAATTGCTGTTTGGGGAACCCAAACTTTGGACTGATTGAATTCGTTGCTTGAAAAAGTTGAGCTTTTACCTTGTTGTCATGGTCTGGCAAGACGGAACGCCTTGTTTGTTTTAGATATAGCTCTTTTATTTATAATTTTCTGGGTTCCGCTTCCCGTACAGTCGAGCCGTACTGGGGAAAGTTTGTCGATTGATGCAAGAGATAGAAGCCAAAGCTCACCCATCAAAGTCGACTCTTTTCGCCGAGTTGGGGCTCCTAATTGCATTTGGTGTTGGAGAGGGAGGGAAAGCCATCGTGCACTCCATTGGAAAAGAAAAGAAGGGGAAAAAAGAGTAAATAAGGTGGAGGGAATGTTATAGAACATCAATAGATAAGATAGGATGGTGAAGTGGAGAAGAAAAGGGGCGGGTTAGGCGAAAAAGCGTCGAGGGAACGCAAGGGAGGGTTGCTGCCGAAAGTGTAATTCTCTTTAATCGAAACTCATCTTTCTTTGGGCTATTGTCTGCACCAGAACTTGCAGGGGACTCTCTATACAAGACGCGTGGCTCCGAGCCTGGTGTTTGATTGAGATCCCTTCCCTCGTTAAGCCAGAACACTTCATCAGGTAGCGTTGCCAACCAACTTAACTTGCCTCGGAAACGAAGGAGAATTGATACGTCCTCTTTGCAGCGTATAGGTAAATATTTGAAGCCACGAGATTGCTATGGCATGTGGCCCGGTGCAATGCGACAGCAAAAGAAGTCAAGAGATTGGAGGTGAAGGCGTTTCCTATGGGATGTTTGAGCCCTTGTGAGATGTATTCGAGCAAATTTTGAAAGGAAGTTTGACAACTTTTGGCCCAAGTTAAATCCACCAGGGAAATCAGACTCAGGGCATCGACTGTGCCCAAACACCCGTAATACGCCGAGGAAGATCTAACGTCAAGAGGATGTTTTTCGTCCCGTTACTGATGGCATGAACTTCTAAGCCTGATAAGGTATTTATACGCTATTTTCTAACGTACTGTACAGTGCCAACTGCTGGGTTTTGCAAGAGGTTTGCCCTCAAATGTGGCAGTTCGATATAATATTATAATAGAACCGAAGTCTGAGATTCTTCTTATAAAACAAAAAATCCTATTTTTAGATTCTTTATTTACTTGTTTGGTTTACTACGTAAGAACAAAAGTGTCTTCATTTTTTATGATCTTCTCCTTTTTTAGAACTGCACAGAGTAGTACGTTACCGTACTGGTACTGCATACGTTTGCGCGTTTGAATAAAAGGCGGGAAAACCGAAATCGATTTCTTACAAGAAGTCGGTAAGTTTTGGCGCAGGGAAGTGTAAGTTCAATGCAAAATGAGGCAATTTCTTAGAAAGGCGTTTGACGTCTTACCAAAATAGGATACCGTAAAACGGGGTGACTTGGGTAATTAAGCTTCTAATTAATCTGTAGGTGTTTGCTGAAAGATTCCTGTCTTGTATGGCTTAAATGAAAGCTCTCGTTAACGGTAATTGTTTTTTATGACAAGATGGCGTATGCGTTCATTTACAAATTTTAATTGAATATTTTTTGGCAAAAGTAAACAAAAGTTCCTTATTTGTCAACAAAATGTGTGTTCTTTTGACTTAGGCTGTTCGTCGTTAAATACGTTTGTTTTGTGTTTTAGAGATAATAAAAGGTAAATAAAAATAAAATGATCCGAGGCACCCCAGTTTACGAAATTTGAAATGTAGGGCTTGGATATTTTATTTTTACTCTTAGTAATTAATGTCTTCATTTATAGTTGAGCTCCAAAACGACAAGAATCTCGCGAGAAGTTTCGTAATTTCCTGCTGTTGACACATTTGACAGCTGGGGCCATAATCATTCAAGAGAGACTAATATCAAACGCTGATTATCTTCCATGTTGAAGCACATAATATAAATAACGAAGAACCATGGCTGAAGAACCTCCAGAAGGCCCTGAAGCATTAGGCAATGCTTCAGCTCCCCATTTCTATGCCAGCTTATGCTACGTTTGCAAAGCTTCGTCCCCTGCCTTAAAACGCTGCGGACGTTGCAAATTAATTGCTTATTGCAGCACTGATCACCAACGAGAACATTGGGCAGCACACAAAGCTATCTGTTATTGTGTTGACCAGCTCGTCAGGTCCCGGCATCAAATTTCGCTCTTCCAAGACGCTCCAAAGTTAACCAATCTCGAATGGAAACATTTTCGAGTCACGCTAATAACCATCTTGGAGCAGAAATTGGGCCGTTGTCTCCAGATTGACGAAATGGAGATGCTGCAATCCCCTCGCGTATGCGAGACCTGCCATAGCGACGTTCAGTCAACATTACAAGACTGTTCTCGATGCTTGTGCGTAGCATTTTGTCCAGAGCATAGCGTAAACCGAGAGCAGCATGATCTTTGGTGTTTCGCGTTACGATTAGCTCGTATCATGTACATCAATGAACTCCAGCACGGCTTCCAGTTCCCCGCTTTACCGGATCGCATTGCAGCCTCATATCGTCCATTACCTGCCGACGTTTTCGCACTCATAAACCAAGGTTATTCCTACAATCTAACGTGCTGCCAAGCCCTCAAGCACCAGGAGCATAGTCTCTTAGATATACCGTCGTATATCACGCCTCTAGTACAACTAGCCTACCTAAGTGAACGTCTGAGTTTTCCTTTATCTGTCCTGTACGCTTTAGAACAAATCATTGAGTCGCATTACCCATTTGCGTTGAAGACCAGCAGTGAGCTGGTCCTCCACATTGTTGGGTCTGAGATAGTCATTGAAGGTGCAGATCTCAAGAAATGGCGCGTATTTCTTCACCGATTACCCAAGTTAAGGCATTTGAGGCTAATTTTCATTGGACCCGAGTTGTGCTCAGAAGGGGCCTATACATCCACGCTGGATCGACGCAAGATCACTTTTCAAATGATTCACGGATTCTTGTACCACGATTACGCTCAATCGCCGATATATATTCGCCCGAATGCGATAATAGCGTTCAATTGCGGCATTCACGAAGCAACTTCGTGTAATCCAATCTCTTGGTTACCGTCCATACCCTTCTTGCTCCATCCTAAAATTCCATTCATTTTAACATCCTATAATCAGCAAGAATGCCTGGCGGATGTAGCAAAGATTTGTGAAACAATTGCTGAAGCCAAAGTCATAATATCCCCCAGATGCAACCCATTTGCAAGTCAGCGTCCTTTTCGTGATTGGGCTGAAGATGATGACCGCCAAGTCTTTTACTTGAACGGGTACATAGCTGCTTTAGCAAAGCTAGTTAAAAGCTGAAATGATGGTTAGAGCATAAAAATTCGTTGGAGAAAAATTCTTTATTTACATCAGTTCCAGAAACTACAGTTTTTAACTTCTGTTCTCAAGTAGGGTTAATAAATACTGGGACAGAAGGGAAAAAAAGAGGCAAAAAGAAGGCTGCTATAGGACATTGATTCGAAAGAGGGTTATTATCACACCACTGACATGGTCCATTAAGTGGGCTGCCTATCGTTCAGCATATAACTGTAGTTATTTTTTAAGTATTTTTTTTTTCTTTGAAAAAGGCGATTCTTTCAGAATTCCGGAGTTTCGTCATCGCTGCCCCCGCGTAATAACGCGTCCCGAGTTAAAAAGCTGGTCGAAGACCGCAGCCGAGTTTGTAAATGTTCCACTTGAACAGACAAACTCTCTACTTGCTCCTGAAGTTCCTCATTGGTACGCTGCAGTTTCCTACAATGGATTGGCTTGTTATTACAATGTGATTGATTCATTTTTGGGATTTTTTTCTTTTTTTTTTATTGTTAACCAGTAACGGGTTCCAACCTTATGGAATTGCTGGCAGTATCAACTTCATCTTCGGCCGTAGCCAGGTCCCTTTTTAGTTCATCAATGCGACTACGTAATCGCTTAACTTCAGCTTCGGATTGTTCCGCACGCCTCAAACTGTGGCCTAGCTCCACAGACTTTTCTTGCAACACTTTTTTCAGCTTGGCATGTGCATGACGTAATTCCGAAAGCTCCTGGCAGTGGTGGATGAATGGAAAAAATGTTTAAATCGCTATTCAAGTTGGGTTCTTTATTAGTTTTACTTTGTTGCGCTCTTCCATGTCAGCTTGCAATTGTTTAATCTCCCCATCTGTCAAAGTCACGGTGGATCCCTTGCTACGTTTCTCAAGCCTTTCTTGCATGTCTGCCAAAGCAGCACGTAATTTTTTATTATCGCGTTCCAAAGCCTGGCGCTCGGTTTCCAAGCGTTCTCTTTTTCCCCATTCCGCTGCATTTTCGGCTTGTAGACGCTCCAGCTGAAAGAAAAGCCATGAATAGAATGTAACAAACCAAAAAACTTAAAAGTCAGCACAAGAATGTACTTCTGCTCTTAGGTCAGCAAGCCGTCTGTCCAAGTTCTCTCGCGTGTTCGCCTCATCCTTGCAATCTTGCTGCAGATTATGCAGCTGCTGGCGATGCGATTCTTGCAAACACAACACTTCCCTTTCCAACTCTTGGCGAGCCAACCGTAAATCTTCATGTTTGTTGCGAAGCTCGAGCAATTCCAACTGCAAAGACTCTAAGGTGCGGTGCAAACCACACTTTTCACTAGAACCCGAAAGAGTTTAATTAAATTAATGAAATCGTTCAGTTAATCAAAGCTTTTTTGTACTCTCTCTCCGCTTGAATGGTTTTGCTGGCCTCATCCAACCTAAGCTGCAAATGGGACAGTTTTTGTTGCAAATACTCCACATCTCGAGCTTCCAAGGCTTCTAGAAACTTGAGTGGGGACGCGCAATCCGCTTTTTCGTCGTATTTGTCTGAAGAATGTTTTTCCAGACTGTCTTTCTCGTTATCCAGTAATGAATTCCTGTCCCCGGCCACACTCGAAGAGCGTGGGGATTTATATTTGGGTATTACGCCCTTGTTGCGATCTTCTTCATCTTGATTGTTTTCTTTAGCAATGGGAGTTGTAGCGAGAGGACTGTGGGTAAAGCTCAGTTCAGATTTGGAAGGGGAAAAGCTCAAATTGAGGTTGCTTTCAACATTATGCAGCGAACTGAGCTGATGATAGTTGCCAGGCTGAGGACAATCTTTCTGCAGGCGTTCAATCTCGCGGCGTAGAAGTTCATTCTCGGCTTCCAAGTTTTGCTTTTCACGCTTGGATATAGAACAGTCTTTTAAGGCCAACTCAAGCTTGGTTCGCAGTATCTTAGCTTCTTCCCGAGATTTGTTACGCTCAGACCGGACCTACACGAAAATATATTAATTCCTCAGCTTTGTTTTGTATTAAATTATACCTTGCTCCACTTCTCTCGCCAATTTGCTGTACAGTCAGACCACCACCTCATGGTCTTTTCCATCTGTGCAGCTCTAGCTCTAGCTTCTTCTAGTTCCCTCTGTAAAACGAAGCATAATGTATTAGTTTATTACTGCATCTATAGTGTTCTGTTACTTCTTTGGCTTCCCAGTCAATATCAAAGCGACTGGAACTCATAGAAGCTGAATCCATATCAGGTTGCATGTGGCTATGGTGGATGTGATTGGCTCTGGGCACATGTCCATGCTGATGAGAGTGGGGCGAAGGATGGTTACTACTTCCACTTGTACCATGCCTCCTTGCTGAGCTACTGCCGGATGGATGCTGCGACATTATGCTTGCTAATCCTATAGAGCGCAGATTAAATTAATATGTTGTAAGCTTCCGAAATGCGATACATACACACAACGTTAAACGAGAAGATAATCTTCCAACGTGGCGAAAATGGTTGTTGGCTGCTGGGAATCCAATGTTGTACAATACAATGATCGGGTCAAGGAGGGTAAGTAAATTGGAAGTTTCGGAAAAATTATACCCCCCTTGAAACTTATCTTTAACAACAACGAGCAGAACTTGTCGCCAAGTAATTGTCAATCTTGTCATTAAACAAACAACGTTGCCACCTTACACCTTAGTAGTTATATTATTTGCATTGCGAGAAACACAACTGAAGTTATCTGCGCATGATTATCCGCAAGGATAAACTCGGTTTGATGCGAAAATTTCTGAAACAGCAACGCTGTGCTGCTTGAGGAAAGAAAGTGGTGGAGGCGTGTCCATTGCCTACAGTTTAACGCAGCTGCCATCTATGGTAATTCATAAGATCTAAGATTTACACGCTTAGTACACGCTTGCCTTGCCAACATCATACCGAACCCGTGTTATCAACCTCGGTGATTTCTCGACAATTTTGGCGACTTGGGAGAATGGTTAGGCGGATATTTGAAGGCATTTGGCGACGGCCATTAATTTAGCGATTTATCTGCTCCCTTTTGTATGATAAAGATTTATTGCTTTAAGGAAAACGAAATTCCCTTGAGTACATCTTCTGGCTGCTTTCATTTACGTTCCCCTTTCCAACTCAAGGTTGGAGTCCTGGTTACGGTCAACGCGAGTTCTTAAGGGGTCAGTCTCCCCACTAAGGTCAACTAAAACGCTGAAGTCTCATTGCATTTACTACCCGCTCTTCTTCCTCGTGGCTCCCAACGTTTGCCTCGCGTCACGTCGTATTGCCAACGTCGAGGTCGAGGTTCCCCCAAGCTGCTGGGGCCAAACTTGGCTCATATGCCAACGCAGCTACTATACGAAAGTGAAACACCACAATATTTTCATTACTGCTTTCTGATTAAAAAGTCGTGAACAAATTGGTAGAATTTATTTGACATGGAAAGTGAAGAAGTTCAGGTTTCTTCGCAGAATGATCTGCCGAATGTTGCCTTTCCCATTATGGAAGAAATGCGTCAAAGAGGCAAGATGTGTGACGTAGTTATCAAGGTTAGTAAAATAACACAAAAATTACTAACATACAATATGTAATATGAATCTCTTGATATTGCTTGTTGAGACAGTCCCTTGGTGTGTTAAATTTTCACACGTAAACGTGATGTATAATTCAAGTTAAATTTTTCGCTCGATAGGTCCGTGACAGCGAAACCAGTATTTCAGCTCACCGCATAGTATTATCAGCCACCATACCTTATTTCCGTACCATGTTCACGAGCGATATGCTCGAAAGTCGCCTCCATGAAATCGAAGTCAACGGAGTCGAACCCATGTAAACTACATAACATTTTATTTTAAATGTTATGTATTTTTCTAGTGCTATGGAAGCTCTTATTAATTTCGCCTACTCGGGAAAGATCACTATAAATACCAGTAACGTTCATTGCCTCTTGCTTGGCGCCTCGTACTTGCAGTTAGGCTATGTGAAAGACGCTTGTGCCGAATTCCTCAAACAGAGGTACTTAAACGTTACAACTTCAATTTTTTACCTAATTAAATGCATTTAAGAATTCAGCCGAGGAACGTTTTTAGTCTACGCTCACTTGGAGATACGTTAGGATGCTATACACTCATGGAAGCGGCAGACTTTTACTTTCAAGAATATTTCCATGAAGTTTCCATGGAAAACGAATTTCTGGAGCTGGGTGTCGACGAAATCCGGGACATCATTTCTGATAGATTCACCTTCACGTAGATTCCGAAAGTTTTGTTTTTGAAGCAGTCATGCGTTGGGTAAAAAAAAGACGTCGAGTCGCGGGCTCAGCATTTACCTCTTTTGCTCACCCGAGTTCGAATGCATTTTCTGTCTCTCCAATTTTTAGTCGACTGCGTAGCCACTGAAGAACTCATAAGAAGCTCTCACAAATGTCGGTAAGTAGGGGAAAAAATAAACTGGAATCGTATTTTTGATACGCTTTAAAGAATTCTTGTGTTCTTGTTTTCTATATAGGGATTTACTGGACGAAGCCAAAGATTATCACTTGCTACCCAAACGCGCCCGTCCTCCGTGTTGTATCGAAGTTGTTAATGTGATTCGTGCGTTTATAAAAACGCACTTTTCCCCTATAGTTGGTTTGGCCGTAAAGCAAAATAAGTACGTATAAAACATATATAGTCTTTAAGTTCTTGTATAGTTCTTTCGATTAAAACTTGTAATGTTTGTCAACAAGTTTTTTTTTATCACTAAATGGGCAATTTATGAATTAGTATTTCTCTTAGCTTTAGAAATGTAATTTTTACGTTTGATTTTACCAAAAAAAAGCTTAAATACGCTTTTGCACAGAATATACGTCATTGAACGGAGTCACCAAGCAACCGTGAAAATATTTTATGTAAAATTGAAAGTCTGGACCCAAGTATCCCCTTTGAATCCCACGCGAAAGTAGAAATATGTAGTTTCTTCAAAAAGCACAGGAATAAATTTAAGATTTTGTGTATAGATGTGTGGGAGCTGCGGTATTAAATTACCAGCATTTATTTGTGATTGGAGGATACGGTGACGGCAAACACCTGAATACGGTGGAGAAGTATGATGCTATTCGCGATAATTGGTCTTCGGTTAGAAGCATGAAAATTGATCGTATGGATGCAGGTGCGGTCCGTTTTGAAGGATGCGTCTACGTTCTAGGTAATACTCTCCTTTTTGTTCCTTTTCAGCATCTGACCATTTTTGAGTTAAAGAGATTATTCTTAGACTACGGTACTAAATTTTTTATTGCCTATAAATGTTCGATTCTGTATCTTTTAGGAGGTGGGGAAGGAAGTAGCGTATTGAATTCGGTCGAAAAATACGATCCGCGCACAGATCAATGGACTTCATTCACCCCGATGCAGTTTAAACGTAGTAGACCGGGCGTGGCCGTCTTAGGCGGGAAGATTTTTGTCTGTGGGGGCCAAGATGATGGATCCAAGGATGTTAATTCAGGCCAAGTATTGGACCCAGTCTTCAGAAAGTAGAAAACTTATTTGCATTCTGTCCTGCATTGATTGATATCAATGTTCTGCACCTTATTACTTTATAGGTGGACATCCGTCTGTCCAATGAACGACTTCCGAAGTGGACTGACTTTGTTAGCGAGCAGGGGTAAATTATTCGCCATCGGTGGTTGCCGAATTGGAAGTACCGTGGAAATGTACGATCCCGAGTCCAATACGTGGACCTTTTGTTCCTTCGGAGAGCGCATGGGGTCCTTACCCAAACCTGTAAATTTTTAACGGTACGCACTTTACAGATTTGGTGCCCTTTTGGCGGTCAATTTTGGCGCCCTAAGATCAGTTTAGCGCCGTACATTTATAAAATTTTGGTACGCACTTAAGTACTGTGCGTATCGCTGGCTACGCCACTGATGGGGTTCCCCGATTATTATTGACAAAACCAAGCAAATTTTCGATCTTGAGATTTTTTTTTTTCTGCCAAGACAAAGTAATTAGAACGACGCACACAAGGCAATTTTTTGGGGTTATAACATGAAGTTAGTTTCTTTCTTTACAGCATTTCTTGCTCTTCATAGAACTGTTGAGTTTTGGGATGCAAGGGACGTCCTTGAGCAGCAGCCATTTCCGGCGCAGCTAATTACTTGTACGTGCTGATGTAAGGGAGTTTGTGCTCGACATGGAGCGGCGAACTTCGTCCAATATCTCCAAGTTGGTTACCATATTGCATAAATATATCCTTTCCTTATAGCCGCAACTGTATAAGAAATACACAGTAATTAATTTTTTCTCTTCAAACGAAGGAGACTAGATAGACCCCCTAATCGATATTGTACCCAAACTTAACCTTTTCACGACGATTCAACTGTTATTCCGGCGTACCCAGAAAATCGAAGAAGTCGATGACTTGCATGGTGAAGACGGATACTACCAGCAGTTTGAGAGGGTGCGTCCTGATTTTCTCGCGGAGAACACCATTCACGGAACCCTATCAGCAGACCTGCCTTACCCAGCCATGTCATCATTTTCCGAAGCGGAGACGACCACCGAAGCGATATTTGAGGGCCGTCCAGAGGAGAAGTCGTGACCCGAGGAAGAGACCAGAGTGATAATCCCACTGAGAGGCTGGGAGTCATCTAGAGTTCGGGAGTAGTCCGCCGTGGAGCGCATCACCCAGTTGTCCGGAGTCTTGGATGAAGACGTAGAATCATTTTGTTAGGCACCTCAAAATTGTTTTTGTAACAACGTCCACTCTGGGACGAGTGGAAAGTCGGGAAGGACCGAGTAGCAACGTAGGCAAAATTATGTCAAGAGAATGTAAGGCATGCAGATGTCTGTCAAGGTTATTTGGAGAGAATGTCTAATCATTAACCGTGCTCATTTCGAACCGTTTTGTAGGCCTCCTGACTAAAACCAAACCCAAACTTTGGAAAAGTGGAATCGTTTCGACTCTGAGCTCCAAGGCACAGAAAACGACCCCACCTCAGAGTAAAGACGGATTATACTTTTTCTTAGTTTTGGTTTGGTTTTAGAGGTGCAGGTTCGAAATGATAAAGCTTTAGTTAATCCCATGGGTAAGTATTAGAAACCTGAGGTTTCCCTATACCCATTTTTTTCGAGGGTATACTGGGGTATAGGGGTGTCGAAGGTGACCTTTATGGGATATAAAAAGGGAGGCAAGTACGATAGGGCAGTCTGGCTTTGACAATTTTGGCGACTTGGGAGCATGGTTTGGCGGATACGTGAAGGCATTTGGCGATGGCTATTAATTTGGCGATTTATCTGCTCCCTTCTGTACGATAAAGATTCATTGTTTCAGGGAAAACGAAATTCCCTTGAGTACATCTTCTGGCTGCTTTCATGTACAGTGGTGAGCAGATAAAAGTTCACCGAGCAAACCACAGAGGTCTAACTAACCCTCTCGAGTCTGATTTCCCTTCAATGAAGGTATACCCAGTGCCGCCCAGAGGGTGGGGCGATTTGTCCCGGGCCCCGGCTGCTTGGGGGCCCCCCGTTGGATTTTTTGTACACAAAAAACTGCTAAAAAAATATTTTTCAAAACTGCTCAATTTTTTTCAACACTTTTTAAAGCTTGTGAAACTTGTCTATACAAGTCTGATTTAATCAAGATTACATAAGGTTTTCAATTTATTAAATACNGCTCAATTTTTTTCAACACTTTTTAAAGCTTGTGAAACTTGTCTATACAAGTCTGATTTAATCAAGATTACATAAGGTTTTCAATTTATTAAATACTTTTTTACAGTTTCTTATGTGCACGAAAGGGGCCTCCATTTTAGGTTCGCCCCGGGCCCCGTCTAACCTCTGGGCGGCCCTGGGTATACCTTTAATCTAGGTAAACCTGCTTAACAAGGCTTAATTAGACTTCTGTAGTTTGCTCGGTGAACTTTTATCTGCTCACCACTGTACATTCTTCTTTCCAACTCTTAGGTTAGACCCCCAACTTTTGCCTCCCGTCACCTTGTTTGCCAACGTCGAGATCCCCCAAGATGACTCCTCGAACGAGGCAACCGAGGTGCTAATAACTCGCAGAAGCTGCTGGGACCAAACTTGGTTCATACGCCATCGCAGCTACTACATAAAGCCTGATTCTCACAGGCTATCATTGGACTCGTTATCCATACTATCAATTTGTGATAATAAAGAAATTCAAACAATGTTTATGTACAGAATTTTCTATGGCAATGCAGGCATACACTGCGATCACCGCGATCACAGAGTCCGAATTCAAACTACATTTGATAATTGTAATCGGTAATGTAAATTACATTTGATAATGTAATTTTATAATGTAATTTCATAGCCTACTATCACCTGCGATCACAAGTTTTGAACAGCCAGTCCTGCCCTCAAAGTGTGAATTTGGACTTTGAGCACTGATAGCGAGTCCAATGATAAGTCTGTAAGAACCAGGATTAAAAGTGGAACACCGCAATATTTTCATTACCGCTTTGTGATTAAACAATCGTGAACGAATTGGTAGTATTAGTTTGATATGGCAAGTGAGGACGTTCAGGTTTCTTTGCAAAATGATCCACCGAATGCTGCCTTTGCCGTTATGGAAGAAATGCGTCAAAGAGGCACGATGTGTGACGTAGTTATCAAGGTTAGTAAAATAACACAAAAATGACTAACATACAATATGTAATATGAATCTCTTGATTACTTATTGACACAGTACCTATGCTGTGTTAAATTTTCACATGTAAACGTGATACATAATTCAATTTGAATATTTCGCTCGATAGGTCGATGAAAGTGAAAAGAGTTTTCCAGCTCACCGCATAGTGTTGTCAGCTACTATACCTTTTTTCCGTGCCATGTTCACGAACGATATGATGGAAAGTCGCCTCCATGAAATCAAAGTCAAGGGCGTCGAACCCGTGTAAACTACACACATATTTTCTTTATTCATACTTACATAAAATGTTATGTATATTTCTAGTGCAATGGAAGCTCTTATTAATTTCGCCTACTCGAGAAAGATCACTATCAATACCAGTAACGTTCACTGCCTCTTGCTTGGCGCCTCGTACTTGCAGTTAGGCTATGTTAAAGACGCTTGTGCCGAATTCCTCAAACAGAGGTACTTAAACGTTACAACTTCCATTTTTAACCAATTAAATGAATTTAAGAATTCAGCCGAAGAACGTTTTCAGTCTGCGCTCACTTGGAGGTACGTTAGGATGCTGTGCACTGACGAAAGCGGCAGATACTTACTTGCGAAAAAACTTCTCAGAAGTTTCCGTGGAAGAAGAATTTCTGGAGTTGAATGTCAAGGAAGTCGAGGACATGATTTTTGATGAAGAGCTTCTCGTAGATTCCGAAAGTTTTGTCTTTGAAGCAGTCATGCGTTGGGTAAAAAAAGACGTCGAATCGCGGGCTCAGCATTTATATCTTTTGCTCACCCGAGTTCGAATGCATTTGCTGTCTCCCCAATTTTTAGTCGACTGCGTAGCCACTGAAGAACTCATTAGAAGCTCTCCTAAATGTCGGTAAGTCGGAGAAAAAATAAATAAACTGGAATCATATTTTTGATACGCTTCTGTGAATTTTGTGTTTTTGTGTGCTATAGGGATTTGCTGGACGAAGCCAAAGATTACCACTTGCTACCCGAACGAAGACCTCTATCGCAAAGTTGTCGCACCCATCCTCGGTGTCGTATCGAAGTTGTTAAGCTGATTTGTGCATTTAAAGCCATGGGGATCTTACGTTTCAGTTCAGTTGGTTTGGCCGTAATGCGCAATAAGTACGTATACAACAGATAATCTTTTGAGTTCTTGCAGGCCTATAGTTCTTTCCATTAGAACTTGTAATGTTTGTCAACAAGTTCCTGTTTTTTTCTCATTAAATTGCCAATTTATGAACTAGTATTTCTCTAAGCTTTAGAAATTTAATTTTTACGTTTGATTTTACAAAAAAAGCTTAAACATGTTTTTACACAGGCTATACGCCATTGAAGATCGTAGACAAGCAACCGTGAAAATATTTGATGTAAAATTGAGAGTCTGGACCCGAGCAGACCCTCCGAATTTCAAGCGAATGTAGAAACAAAAACCTATTAGCTTCTTCAAAAAACACAGGAATAAATTTAAGATTTTGTGTATAGTTGTATGGGAGCTGCGGTATTAAATGACCAGCATTTATTTGTGATTGGAGGACACAATGACGGCGCACAGCCGTTGAATACGGTGGAGAAGTATGATGCTATTCACAATTGTTGGTCTTTGGTTGGAAGCATGGCAATAAATCGTTATGATGCAGGTGCGGTCGGTTTTGGAGAATGTGTATTCGCTCTAGGTAATATTCTCCTTTTTGTTCCTTTTTAGCATCGGACTATTTTGGAGTTAAAGATGTGGTTTTTAGACTATGAATTTTGTATCGCCAATAAATGTTCGAATCTGTGTCTCTTAGGTGGTCGTCGAGGAAATGAAGTATTGAATTCGGTCGAAAAATACGATCCGCGCACAGATCAATGGACTTCATTCACCCCGATGCAGTCTAAACGTGGTGGAATGGGCGTGGCCGTCTTAGGCGGGAAGATCTATGTCTGTGGAGGCTTCGATGGAGCCACGTCTCTTCGTTCAGTCGAAGTATTGGACCCAGTCACCAAAAAGTAGAAAACTTATTTGTATTCTGTTTTGCATTGATTTATATTGACCTTATATTATATTACTTTATAGGTGGAATTACATCTGTCCAATGAACGACGCTCGACATGGAATGGCTTTGGTAGCAAGTAGGGGTAAATTATTCGCCATCGGTGGCTGTGAACAAGTTCCAAGTGAAGGTCCACGTGAAGTTCCAAGTACCAGCTTTCGAATTACGTGGTTAAGTACCGTGGAAATATACGATCCCGAGACCAATACGTGGACCTTTGCTCCTCCCTTGAGCGCCCATTCTGGCGAAGTGGGCATGGAGTTATCCCTATATGACAAATGTTGACAAAACCAAACAAATGTTCAATCTTGATATTTCTTTTTTTTTTGCTGCCAAGACTTAAAGAAATTAGAACGACGCATACAACGCAATTTTTTGGGGTTAAAATATGAAATTATTTTTTTTTTCTTTACAACATTTCTTGCTCTTCATATAACTGTTGAGCTTTGGGATGCAAGGGACGTCATTGAGCAGCAGCCATTTCCGGCGCAGCTAATTACTTTTACAGTAACGAACTTAAGTATCGTTCTTATGGAGTTTCGAAATTGACCAATCACAGCGCTTATCCCCTGTTTGGATGGGTTTTTACATTGCTTGCGCTCAGGTAGGGTTCTCAACAAGTCCCTCCTAGTCCCCAGTTAAATAAAGGAGCAGGTCAGTCAATTAAACGCTTATCCCCATCCAAACAGGGGATAAGCGCT
>JAGJRO010000107.1:0-140019 GCA_022832285.1 Lepidurus apus apus
TAGTCTAGGATTCCTAGGATTCCTAGACTATTCACAGTTCAAGAACGCACTAACGGTGAAAGGATTATTACTGTTTCCCGATCTTGGCATAGGAATTTCAGTTTGGTGCCTCCAAATCCCCACGGCCAAATGTGAACTGTGAATAGTCTAGGAATCCTAGACTATTCACAGTTCGAGAAAATTTTTGGCATCCATGGGAGTCAGGCCATCCTAGACTAGGATGGCCTGGCCCCATAGATGCCAAAAATTTATCGATGTACTCGTCAGCAATTCAGCAGATTGACTGGTCGCTTATTTCTGAGCTTCAGTTCTTGTCTCCCGAAAAGGAATTATTCGTGCATCTAGTTGTAGAATTTGTCCAAATTGAAGATTATGCTTTTAGCGGTTTAGAATCGGTCCTACCGGTGAACTATCACTGATTGCTTCACTCACTGATTCTACCGGCTTTCCAACTCCTCTCAACAAAGCTCCTTTTTTAAATTCAACATCCGGGTAAGGCTTCAATTGTGGACCACTTTGGCGATTTCCGCCCCTCAACGACGTCTGCCAGCAACGTAGCAAGCTGCTAAACTTCAGGAATTTGGTTTGGGATGGACAAACCAGTGGGATTTCAGTAGCTTGAATGTTCGAAAGTAATGGAAGCTGAAAAAAAAATTTTAGCCCGAGCTCTAAACATCCGTTGTTCAAGTAGCAATGTTGTTTTTGACTTTTATGATTTTGATTACCCGCAATAAAAACTCCCTTGGACGTTAATTTTAAAACGATATTTATATATTTCTAAAATAAAGAGTGTGATCTAGAGAATTCAAAGAAAATTCGTACGCTTCAGAAGTAGACATTTCCCTAACCAGAAATACATTGCGTTATCCGTATAAAATCAAAATCAAAAATGCAAAAAAAATAAAAGTAATGGAGCTGTTAATAATTACATTGATTCCACTGCTTCCATAGTTTGCGCAAATTGCAATGCAGTAGCCATAGTGAGTTTTTCCTTAGTTAATAATTGTTTCTGTATGTTCTTTGAAGTTAATACACATACGAAACGGTCTCGTAAGGCTTCACTTAAATTTGTAGCGAAATTGCACTTCTCTGCCAATCTTTTTAAATCTGTGGCGAACTGAGTTACATATTCCTCTTCCTTTCGATTCCTCTTGTGAAACTTTTACCTCTCAGCAATTTCCTACTGTTTTGGTTGGTAGTGAGTTTGTTAACAACGACTTAAGCTCGATGTAACTTTTCGCAATCGGCTTCTCCGGTATGAGCAAGTTTCTAATGACACTGCACAAACACTTAAAAAGATGGCACGTTGTTTATTCGCCTCTGCAATGTTGGTTGCTTCAAAATACTCCTCCAGACGATCGACATAATCACCGAAATCTTGGCTTTCTTCAAATTCTTCAAACTGGGTTCTTTGATTCGCCATTGTAAGTAAATCCTCGTCGCCACTGTTATGTCTGTGTTACTCTTGCATTATGAAAGCTAACCAGTGAGCTGGTAGGTCTAACACCAACTGGTGTTCTACATCTCTGGGGTCTAGTATATAGGTTGCAAAGCCAGTTACAAACGCATGGGGCGTTGGTGTTAGTCTGGTCATTCACATAACAATTACCGTCCTATCTAAAATCACGGAATTATTATTGTGTCCTCAAGAAAGAGAAATACCATTTCTATCGGCAGAAGATTGTGTTGAAGATCGAAGAAATAAATTGAACTGCATGCTTCGTGATATAATTTACTGGATTCTTTAACTTAATAAACATGATAACTATATGTTATGTTGATTATTTATATTAATGATGCAGAATCACGTAACTGCATTTAAGGAATGCTTGGTAAGTTATTTGTTCTGAGTTGGAACCTAAAGTGCAAGGTAAGGAGTTATAGAAGCTACTTGAAAGAGAAAGCAACAGTTCCGAAACTAGTACTGGTTTTTCCATCCCATTCCAGCTTCTCGAAGGTGAGCAATTTCGCATGTTGTTCGCAGACTCCCGGTGTTTGGGGAATGGCCGGATTGAACCGCCAAAACGGTCCGCAATTAGCATTAAACCCTGTGGGCGCGTACATAAAGGGAACTTTATTGAGTGGAGTGGGAAACCCAGTAGAAATTGGAGTATCGAGTGAAGCTATCAAGGATAGTTCACCGATAGGACTGATTTTGAAACCGCTAAAAGTGTAATCCAGAGTGGTGGTATAGTGTTCAGAGCTACGGATACGATTAATTTCTTTTCAACGGACAATGACAGGAGCTCAGCAATAAGAGGCCAGTGAATTGTCTTAATTGCATCCATGAAAGCCGTTAAACTGCCTGCAGTTTTAGGTGTTGGCCATCCCAGGCTATGCAGTATACGGGAATAGGGCGTTGAGATCGATGTGCTGTTGATTATTAAAGTGGACTGATTTCTGCAGAATATTGTCAGATTTCGTCCTCCTAATCCCCAGGGCCAAACTGGATATTCTACCCATTGATCTAACCAACAAATATGTACAAAGCTCTAATAGACAGAAAAGAATAAATGCTCACCAGAAAAAGTCGTGTTGTAGTCCGAGCACAGCATTGGTCGTAATTTGCAAATGATACCAGTGAAATTCGTCAATCCTCCACAGATAGTACAATAGCGGTGGGCTCTCGCTACGCAATACGCAATACAGGGTTGATATTGGACCATATCAGCGTCCAGTTTCTCCACAATCGATGATAGGGCTTTGAGGAAGTGTTCTGAAGCGAGTTGAAGTTGTAGTTGCGGTCGTTCAACTCATAAAAGTTGATCATAAAAGATCAACTTTTATCAATTTTTAGATAAAAGATCATATAAGTTGATCAACTCATAAAAGATCCCCAGCGATAGTTCTTCCTCCAGTGAAGTCACTTCAAAGGCCTTGCAATATACATATTGGGCACAGCTTCGGCGACATTGTTGCGTAACTGTATCTACGTTTCCTAATATGGGCAGAAATTAAGTTCTGTTAGAATAAATAAGGAATTTTCTCGTATACCAGCCATTTTAGTCGAAGAAATGATAGAAGAATCCAAAGTCGAATACGCATAAGATTCTTGAGATACAAAGTAAACATTTCCAAACGCAGTAATCAGGGATGTTATCAAGACCGACTTTATCGAGACCGAGACAAGACCGAGACCAGAAAAAAGTTCCCGAGACCGAGACAATACCAAGACCGCAAGTTTCGAGACCAAGACCAAGACAATAGTGATCAAAAACCATCGAGACCAAAGACCGGTCTCGAGACCAAGACCGGTCTCGAAATTCTAATCTGTCTTGCACTTGTTTCTGATAAGAAAAAACTACAGATTGTTGGCCGTAAAAGTTATTATATTAGTAATTATTAAAACATAATCAACATTTCGTGACGTCATCGATAACTACTATGAGTTCTAGTTTGCCGTGAATTGTCACAATAGTGCTAGTCTTTAAAACCGAATTCAATGACAGCGGGAACTTTTGCTGGAACAATCTTGCACTCCATTTCCGATCGGCATTCAATTAAAACTAAACTTTCTCAACGCGTTGAATGTTTTGTTTATAGTAGTGAAAGGAGGCACATTTGAAGCCAGTTCCACAGAATTCCGCGAAAATAGCTTTCACGGCATAGCTCTAAATCCGTTCAAAATGAACACCCCCTTTTACATCATAGGATTAGAAAGGTAGAAAGGGCCACTTGGGCATTGCAAAACGGAACTAAATTAATTTGAAACTACAGCGAGTTCCGCTTACATAAAAATTTCACTCAACGTTTAAAATCGAGACCAAAGCATCGATACCAAGACCAAGGCCGGGGTAAATTTTTTAAGACCAAGACCGGCACCAAAATTAGAAAAAAAATCGAGACAAGACCGACGACCGAGACCGAGACCTACATGGCCTTGAGACCGGTCTTAAGACCAAGACCAGGTCTCGAGAACACAACCCTGTCAGTAATATGCAATGTTGTCCATAGCAATTCATAAAATATTACTTTGACTGCCATTACCAGTATTTGTTTATTACAATTGTGTCACTTTCTGCGAATTATAATTAAGACAAAATTTTGCATGCATTGCTCTCTCACTTAGTATCTCTTCTACTGGACCAGGAAAGTCTGCAACTAGCAGTAGTATTCGACTATTATGTATGCTGCATTTGGCTACTCAACTATAGGGGCTCAATTGAATAAAGGGGACTTATTCGCATAGGTCAGACGTCTGAATAGGGCCTTTTTGTTTTATAACAAAGAATAAACATACAGATTACAATATATTACACCATTGCCAAACATTCCCCACATCTGCGATGTTTAGTGAAAGAGCTCGAAAAGAAACTTTCATACTAGAAAATTATTCTTAATATTTTAATTTTATTTTTCACCTTCTGTTTTACTTTTTTAAAAAGCATAGTTTAGTTTAAGGCTCCCGTATACCTTAGCTCGGTATAGGCAGTTAGCATGGGAATTTGGGACAACTTTTCCTTGCTGCGTAACGGTAATTACGTTTCCTAGTATAGCAGAAATTAAGTACTGCTAGAAGAAATAAGGAATTTCCTTGGTACCATTTTATTCGAATAAATAATAGAAGAATCCAAGGTGGAATTCAAGTATGAGACATGTCGTAAAGTAGAAATTGTTGTACTTACAGTAACGAAACTATTGATCGCTACATGGACTTTGCAAATTGATCAATGACATCGCTTTTACGTCATTTTGATCAATCTTGTCATTTCCAGCCTACTACTACTACGCTTAGATTCCTTCTAAACTCCCCAGTCAATTAAATGAACAGGTTATTAAATTGAATGACCTGTTCCTTTAATTGACTGGGTAGCTAAGAAGGGATATCGTGTCGAGAACCCTACCTAAGCTTGGAGTAGGCTTCAAATGACAGAATTGGTCAAAATCACGGCATCGTGGCAAAACATAACTTTACATTTTAAAACAATCGGAGTCATTTTATGCTAAAGTTCCTTGTTTCAATTTCAACAATAATGTACAATATAGCAAAGAAATACTATTTCTGTAACCCGTGTAACCCATGAAAACCTTAAAAGAGGCATGTTGAAGAGTATATATTGTGACGCTGCAAAAAATATGCTTAGCTGTTTCCGCACATCTAGTGTCTTTGCACGTAGACCGGATGGTGTGCCATTCTATTCTATCCTGTTTGCTTCGTGATTGCTTTGCATGGGAGTTTGCTTTAGAATGCCAGAGGCAGTTGGCTTAGATCTTTTGAACACATAACACTTGACCACCTGGTGACCCCTTCGATGTTGTAACTGTAATCTTAATACACCTCCTTAAATACAACGTCAAAATATGATCACGTCTAAAGAATTGTGGCATGCCATTGACTTTTGGCCGTGGGCTTGCGTGACAATAAGGGGAAACGTACACACGCTAGTCCAATTGCTTTGTTTTCTGGAGTTGAAATGAAAACAATACTTGAATATTCTAAACAATAATTTCAAACAGAAATCGATTCATGCACTTGACAATGTTCGTTAAAAGACAAGAAAAACTACGTGGTACGGAATAACAAAAATAAAATAAAATAAGGAAATAGAAAAGGTGACTTCAAAGTATCATTCAATTGTATCGGCAATAAGGGTGGTATCTTATTCTGCATACATTGACAGCCATGTGATGGTGCTAATAACAAGATGATTTCAACGTGTTTTAGAACTTCTAAAAGGATTGGTTTAGCTTTTTTTAAGTTTAATAGGGTTTGAAAGCTAAAGTCTAGTTTACCGTCTTTCAAAGGACTTATATTGATCCATAAATATTTTGTAAAGTAAAAGTGTAATTGAATGTAGCAAAGCGTTGCAATTAGAGTGACTTGTTTAAAAAAGCTTGGGAGTTAAAAATCCGAGTCGAAAAAGGCGAGTTTGGGTTACATTTACTTGAAGGACAAAACAACTTGTTGTTGGGTTGGATACTCTTCGCGTATGTGGTGTAAGTACAAGACGACGCAATTTGACTATACGAGTATGAGTACTTTTTTAAAAATGTATTACCAGTTTAAGTCGAAGCCTGTTACTGGGTCTCCAATTTACAAGGGGTAAGGAAAAGGGAAGGATGAGAAGAGGGTGGTTTGTACCGCCGTTTAACAATGGGGGGTAGGAAGGTGAAGGTCAGGGGGTAAGGGGTAGGGGGAGAAATTAATATAATATACTGTGTGCACTTTACATTTTTGCGATTTCTTTCCTTTTCTTGCCAAACTTGGCGAGGGCTGGGAAGCACTTGGGGTTACATAAAATATTTTCTGAATTGAAAAAGCTCTTTAGTTTGCTAAGTTCTCTTAATAACTTCGCTCTTTCATGGTTGTGTCTCCTGCAGTGCAATAGTAGACGTGGAACATCTTGTTTCACCTGTTCTTGGCAAATGCAGTTATCGTCTTCTATTGTCTTGATTTGTATTAAGTAAGAGCGGCAAGGGAAGTGGGTTAGTATGAGTACTTATACGCAATATGAGTATGCTAATTTTGATCCCTATGAAGTCCTGCAAGTGAACCCAGTAAAGTTTGCTCCTTTACTGTTTTTATTTACATTTCATCGAGCTCTTTTTTCTATCCAGGAAACCTCAACGGTGGATATCAGTAAGAGACGATACAGCTTGACACAATTTGGAGTTGTTTGGCAATCCAAGTGTCCCTTCAGCTACCATATTCGGTATTACCTAAGTTCGTGGGTCGTAGAAAAAGAGAACGCCATTTGGGTAAAGCTTTTTTTTAAAAAAAATACTTTATTAAAGTTTTTAATTATCTAATCTCGTCAACAGGTCCTGGGTGTCTGCGCCAGGGTTTTCGTGGTCGCTTTGCCTGTCGCGGTGGGTTCATGGTGGTACCGCTCCACCCGCTACTCGGGCGAGCTAGTTCTGCTCGACACAACCCAAATGCACTACTATTTTTCCCACAAGACACCCCCTATAGTCCTCATACGAATCGTTATGATCTTGGCGGCCTCTCCAGAATTCCGCAAGCGCCACAACCCGGAAATCTACGAGCGGCCTTCTGACAACTTTGAAGTGCCCCAGCTAATGGAACATAAGCCTCAACTCAACGAGAAGGACAAAAAACGCCCCTTGTGCTTCTCCTACTCGGTTAAAGCACGAGCGCTCCTCCATGCCCACCTCAGCGAATCCCGTTGCCGCCCAGTAGCTTAGAAATCGGCCGTTCCGCTGTTGTGCACAAGGGCCCTTTTCTCCTGCAAGGCTTTCTTTCTTGCTACATCTTTTGTCAGGTATAGTGTGCTAGAATGGTTAGGACAAAGCAAAAAAGGTTTCGATTTTCACCAATAACGTTTTAGGTAAATCCTTTTAGGCGATTTTGACAAATGGCAAACTTGCTGCTTACAATACTGATGAAAGAAGATTTCAAAAAGTAGGCGCGAATACCCGGGGAGGGATCGCGTTATTCCGAATAGCAGTGATCTGTAATTAGCTTTATCAAATTACAGTAAATTAACCACCAATAAAGGTAAACTGTACTGAACCCACAAAAAGAAAAACCTATGCGCAGCTTACTGTCGGCCTGGGTTTGAACTTATAAATAATAAAAGTTAATCATGTAAAACGTACATAAATTCTTGAAAATTGTTGAAGACTGTCAGTTACTATAACAATTGGTCAAGGGCAGACAACATTGGCAGGCCAATCACAGTATTTAAAAACGGAATTAAATAGTGTTCCCGTGCTACATGACTGCAGAATTGCGGTACCTCCAAAACAGTTGTAAAATTTGCTGCAGTCCGTAGGGCAAGCGAATAAACCATCTCCAGGGCAAACGACTAAGATAAAAAAGAAAGTTTTTTACGTACAAATTTGGGTTGACAACAATACTTACAAGTTCCGGATGGAAGTTTGGAGGTTGCTGTAGTAGTTGTAACGGCAGGGACTTTAGTAGTAGATGTCGTAACAGGTGTAGTAGTAGTGGACGTAATTACAGGTTTAGTGGTTGTCGTCGAGGCAGTAGCTTTTGTTGTGACAACGGGTGCAGTGGTCGTAGTGGTAGTCGTGGCTCCGGAATTCAGGGTATTGACAATAGCTGTAAGTAAAGGATTGCTACCAGTACCACAAATATTGTTAAAATCATCCATGGATACGTCCCAAACCATAGCTCCACCAAGGCTTTTGTCCTTTGCATAATTGGCCTTCTTTTGGACCATGGCAACGTCATCGTAACCTACCCAGTTGAGCGTGGCGCTCGAGTACGCATACGGACCAGCATTACCACTGGCGTCCTGCACAACAGTCCAGCCGCCGGCCTTGATGTTGCTGCAAATCTCAGAATATGCCAACGTGCCAGCTTCTGCAATAATGGGTCCGGCAGAACCGGCTCCAGCACCAATAGCATTGGGAGGGGCAGTCGAGCTAAGGCTGGCAAGTTTCCACGTTTTTCCATATGTCGGAATGCCTAGCACGAGCTTACTCGGTGAAGCTCCTTTCCGAATCCAGTAATTAACGGTGTAGTTAACATTATTGCCGTCAGCTTCCCAGGATCGTTTGTAGAGCGGTGCATGCGAATCAGGCTTGTTTTCCCATGAACCGTGCATGTCGTACGTCATGAGATGAATAGCGTCGAGATTAAGACTTATCGTGGGTACGTCGTAAGAGCTGTCAAGCGCTGACGGACTAGCAGGAACAGCCATGGTTAGCTGGTACTTGGTACCAAAACTGGCTCGCAGAGCTTTAACTAAGTTGGCGAAGTTGGTCTTGTCAGCTGCGGCAGGGTACTCCCAATCTAAGTCTAAGCCATCGAAACCATAGGTTTGCAAAAAAGTGACAACGGAGTTGGTAAACCTCGTAATGGAGGTTGAAGACGCAACCATGTTCGAATATTTGCTCGTTTGCGAATCGGACCATCCACCAATAGCGATGAGGACTTTAATATTCGGGTTTTTCGTTTTCAGTGCCACAGCTTTGGCATAGTTGCCCAAGTCGACATCTAGCCAACTATCGTAAGGTTTGATGGTTAAGGTAGCAGCGTCCAGGATAGCAAAGGCGTAGACAACGTGAGTGCAAAGCGATGCATTTATATTGTCGGTTGTAAACTTCGCAACACCTGACCGAATTGGAAAGAATTCCAGTAGCAATAACTAATCGGAAATCTAGTATGAAACAGTACGTACCAGTTCTGTAATAGGCCCAGTTTGGGTAATAACAAACCATTTTTGGGGAAGCGTCAGCTGATATAATAACCACCGCTAACAAAGTAAAAAACACAAAAAGTTTTTGCATTTTTTTAACGGCAACAGGAGAAACACGTACTCATCAGTAAAATTTCTGAAGAAGAGTGCGATAAAACCCGTTCTGTGGGCCGCTTTTTATTCCCTTTCGAGGTCTCATAATTTAGGATAGATGTCTTCATCTACGTGTTATGCAGCTGTTTTTGAATGGTCCAACACATTCTTCGCGTGTGTGTATAAACTAAGTTTGCACGGATTCACTAACTTTCACGAGTACAGCTGAAACAGCAGTGCAACCAGGCTTGTGACAAATAACCGAGGACTGAACTAATAAGTACGTGTGGAACTGTCCTTAACAAGAAATCAACCTAACAGTAAATCGCAACTTCGCAAGTCCAAAAAATAAAATGATAAATTATTATACAGAAACTTGAAGCCACGTAATCCTATAACTTTTTTGCTTCAAAATTGAACAAAAGTAATTATATAAGTTTTCGGAGCCTAATTAGTAAATAAAAATTCTACGATTCCCGTGGAAAGACGTATACGTATAGTTTTTTTTTGTTATACGGTGTGCATCCGTCGCCCCTTTCAATGCAATATTTTTTAAAGTTTTTTCTTCAACAGTTCTGTGATACATTATAATTATATATTGAATTAAAATAGTCTTTCCTGAATTATTTCCTTTTGAATTTACTAAAAATATGTATGAACGAATACTTATTTTGGCATCAAAGCTTAAGGCTTGTGAATTGTCTGCCTTTTTTCTTATTTATATTTGGGCTTTCTTCTTCTCTATCTAGCAGCTACTTGGATTATCCAAGCTTGGACTTGGATACCTGGATTCTCTTCTTCTCTCTCTATCAGTATTTTTTGCCCACGTATATATTTTTAAGTGGTTAAAAAACTGCTGCGATTTGAGGAGAAAAAAGTCCACGAAAAACGGGTAAACGAAAATGCAGCGTTTTCTGCTCACCTTTTTCCGACTACAGCACCCTCTCTATAACTGCTGTTTCCGAACTGTACTTTTAGAAGTCGTCGAGCTTCTAAAAGTGAACCTTCGAATCCGAAGTCTTAGAAGCCGTCTGGCTTCTAAAATTGCAGTTTGAAATCTTCACTTTTAGAAGTCGTCGGGCTTCAATAATGTAAACCGTAATGTGCAGTAACTGAGACGCATTTATTTATATTTTTGGTCCTTTCTATTTTCTTGAATACAAACAATGCAGAAATATAAGCTGAGGTACAAATACAACATGAACGTACAAATACAAACGCACTAAAGTACAAAGGCAAACGTTTCAAATGACACAGATCATGATAACAACGATGTAACGTCAAAAACTGTAGCGGACGACTTCGGACTTTCAAGATGTGCCTTTGCCTCGGTAAGGAACGGCAAAAAGGAGACCAGCGACAGGCACATTTGCGTTTCCTTGTCTTTAAGCCCATAAGACGGTGACTTGGGTCCTTAAGACGGTGACGTTCCTTGAACGTATGAGTTTCCATAGCCTTTCGCAGAAAGTGCGAAATCACAGTTTTTACTGGAATCTCCGTGTTTTACATCGGGATAGTACACTGATGCCCTTTCTGATGGATTAGCAATGGTTGAAGTTCCACATCCGTCAGGATTATTAACATTTGGAACGGTTTTTTGACAACTGCTTGAACGTAGTGAATACTGCTTAACTATATAGCGTTGATTGTGGTCGTAGATTTAGGCTGTTATTCGGAAGCTTATCAAAATCACGAATAACTCTACCGCGGTAAAAATCCAAGTCGTGTGCACTTCTTGTTTTATAGCTTTTTTGCGAACCAATAGTGAACACAGCACTTACGAGCAGTCCTTACAGACTCAAGGCATTTTGTACTGTTCGCTGGTAAAAAGAAAGTATCACTTTGCGAGCGCAATACATGCCACTATTCTTTTGTCTTTATTGATGGGACCTTTTTGTAGAAACCGGGCAGTAAAAGATCGGCTTCATGTAACACTAGAACGAGTAGGCCTACTTTCTTTGTGCAGCGATTGAGTATCACTTCTGAATACCTTAGATAGTTAGGTAGACTAGTAAGGTTTACGACACCTTTCATTATTCTAGCCAAGCATCGATCTATGCCACTGTCAAACAAACGTATCATAATTGTGAATTAATTGCTAAAACTCGTGTCACGAAGACACCATTAAACGAATCTATGTTGGTTAGCATAAAGTGGGTCTCCACTGCTCCGTTTGACCTCCGTTCCCTATTATTGCACACGTACCCGTTAGTATAAGCGGTTTTCGGATGATATTTTACAAAACTATACCCTTCAAGCTACGCAGGGGTAAACTTGAAATCAATTTCGTGTGGCTTGTAGAACGCCCTGTTGCTCCTATCCCTCCTACTAATTTTGTTGGGTTTACAAGCTTCGGAATTTCACTTACGTTTAATAAGCTGCGAAAGGAGTGTGGACCGTGGATTACGAATATGCAACGGAGATACGGGTCAGCTATAGAACCCGCCCTAACAAAAGATTACTAGCGTCTAGCACGTGACGTAAAGCAAGTCTTAAATTAAAAACTTAAGTTCCACTTGAGTGATGCTGCATGGTTCGCTGAGTGAAATCTTGTCCTGAAAACTGAAATTATCATAACAAATTTGCAATAGAAAATATGCAAAAAATCTCACTGTTCCGATTTGCATTTGACCGCGACTAACACTCAGTTCTCCTAGATTTTGCTGTCGAGGTGTGTGCCCATAACTTTTATAAAAAGAGACAGTTCACATACCAGTTTAATACCTTAAAAATAAGCGAAAAAGGATCAAGCCGCAGTAATCAGGCTTTAATTTACAAGCAACATTCACTCTCTTACCAGGGCCATGCTTACAAAAATTCTGCGCCCCCCCCCACCTTGAAAAGTTGATTTAGAATTTATTTGGTTATTTCTCTCTTTCTGCTCCCCCCTGACTGCTGCGCCCTAGGCCATGGCCTAGGTTGGCCTTATGGGAAATACGGCTCTGGCACTCATGCATGGTTTATTTACTTACTGGTTAAACTTAAAATTATTGCAAAAAAGGGCAATAGACAACAACATAGCATATTTATATTTGGATGGATTCTTATTGTATACACATTATTCTAAGAACGAGAAAATTTGTTTTAAGTTTTCTGACTAGCCGTTCCCGAGTTATTGACTTGCGAAATTTTGGCATTTTCCCGCCACGAGAGCTGCGACGTAGGGTACGTTTTAAATTCAACATATAAAGAATGTATTAGTTGTGATCATGCAAAATAAATTCGTCTCGGAATAAATCAAAAGATGCAGGGCAGGAATATAAACACTAAAAACGTAACTTCTTCATTTATAGAGGTAGAAGGGTCAAATGGAATGTTTTTCACTGGCGCTGTGAGACTTCTACTGTGCTTAGTAAATTTTGGTAAAAAATGGCAAATAAGCTGCCATCAAAGACGATTAATAAACGTGTCGGTAACCAGTGTGTTGCTTACGGTTGTAGCAACTGTGTTAGTGCTGGTTTTGGGATGTGTAATTCCCAAAAGACGCAGAAAGAAGACGGCAATGGATTTTGCAAATGCAAAGGATTGGGGCTGATTTTGTGGAAGTAAAAAATAAATGGGTGACTCTTTGTGGTAAACATTTCACCGAAGATCAATTTTACAGTAGTACTGATCGACAATTAGCCATGGGATTTCGGGTAATATGTCTTGGTAGGAGTTTGTTAAAGACCGCTGATATCCCTACGTTCGTTAGGCCGGCAACTGTGTCTGGGCTGCGAAGTCCACCCAAACCTCGGAAAAACTCCGCTAATGATAAAAGACAAAGTCATAACGTAAATATAATCCTACATTTCAAGACCAAATAGGATAGAGACATATGCAAGTTGTAGATTATCCAAGAATTGCTGCTTCAAAGCGAAAGTCCTGTCCAAACAGTTGCCACAAGCGTCAGACTCTGAGCCTGCCTTAGTTTTCTCGGAGTCGCAATCTGCAAGTAATACAGAGTCTCTCGAAGTCAATCTGGAAAACAGTGAAAAAAAAGTGACTCTGACAAAAGCCCACATGATAGATTTCTCTTGTCAATTTTCCGGTGTTGAAATGGAAGACTTTTCTTGCAAGTTCTCGGATACGACGACACAAGACTTTTCTTGTCAATTTCCAAAGGACGGGCTATACTTTTGCCGGTAAATAGGATAGCAATGCATACCAATTTTCTAAAATGGCCAGTCAGAAACTGACGACTCGTTTCAGTTACAACACTACGTGATGTACAAAACTCACACTGCCACTTGGCTCTGCGGCTGCCATTGCCGATGTTTCAGCCTCATAAGGCTCAAACTGGTAGGCCTGGTACTTTGTATTTTAGTAACCGTACTTTTGTAACCCAGTAACCTTCCTTCCACCTGAAACTCCGAGCTCCCTACCTTTCGTTTGTATAACTGCTTTTTGTTTTTAAAAAAGTCTTGGTTCTTATTACTCAGACATAACTCACTGCATAGTGGCTTTTCCTTCTCGCCATCACGCGATTGCCGTAGCTTGCCGTCCTGCCGGGCCGAGAACCGCGCCTCAATCACGGCCTTTGGGCAAGTGTCGGTTCGGCTTAGCAAGCATCCGCGGGCAATGGAACGGCACGAGGAGGTTTGGACTATGCGGCTGCTTAGTCCATGGCGTACAGCGGAGCCTGAAAATCACAACGCGAAGGAAAAGTCACTTTTCTGTGACTGAGCGTGTAAATTAACCAAATCACCCTAAGACTTGTTTCAGCATTCAAAAATTATAACGGTGCCGCTTCTTTATTTGCTTCTTCATATACTTCTTCAAGTCCGTACCCAGGTTGGTTGTTAGAGGGTATTAAACCCTCCCCAATTTTTTTTTCTCCATAACGATATCCACATACCCCCCCTCCCGAACCAAAATCCTGGGTACGGCCCTATACTTCTTTATGTTTCAGTGTTGAGTATATATATATATAATATATATATATATATATATATATATATATTATATATATATATATATATATATATATATATATATATATATATATGTGAACAAGTGAACAAGCACACCAAAAGACGGAACTGAAAGAAAACGTGGCAAAACTCAAACGTCAAAGCCAAACCACAAACCGCGTCTTTTTTGAAAAATTGTAGAGCAATAGTCACCAAAAAATAACTGTCTTATAAAAAGGAATAGAGAATCTAGTTTCCAGTTTTATGTGTCTTTTTATCATACGCGAAAAATCAAAACAAGATGATAAGAAAATAAAAAATCTAACATTCAAACGGGCATATTTTGCCATTGGCTAGCGCGGTCACGTGGGCCCTGTGACGTTTCGTACGCACACCATGCTTTCTGGGCGCTCCGTTGACCGTGTGTTTTGTGTACGAACTGTCAACGGGATATCCAGCGAATAAAATGGGTATGAAACGATTCGCAACAAAAACCCACTTTCACCAGCTACCGCTGGTGTGACCATTCGCCACACGACAATTTGCCACACCAGAACCATCTGTAAGCTATGCAGTGGGAAATCGACCTTAAGACACTCACTTCATTACGTAATAATTTAAAAGATTGTTGTGGCCATGCGTGTATAAATGATCGCTATAAACATAAGATAAAATACAAGGATAAATAAATAATATAAGTTTATTTATGTAAAAATCTTAAGTTTAGCATAAGATAAGCGCTAGTTTGTGGACAGTGCAATGTCGTTGTCTTCTTAATGCAAACTCGATTGTATTACTTGCAGCATTCGTTGCAAATTCATAGCAAATCACTGTTTTAATCAACAAAAGTTATTATTGACGTCATTAAATCATAAAAAATAAAAAAGTACACACAATATAAATACAGCACACAACCACACCGCTACAATATAAATACATACAAAAAATAATCAAATAAATACAACAAACAGAACTATAACAAAAATTTAAAAATTTAAAATTAACGAAAATATTTTTTATATAAAAATGAGACTACATATACGAAAAACTAACGTGATATAGTGCAATGTATGACTTACTTGAATATTTTACAATTTTATTTTATATTCCTTTGTTTTAAAATCGTGTAGTTACTTCAGAGTTCTTCTTGTTTTTTTTAAAAAAATATTTTTATAATTATTTTATACTCTAGTAGTATTTATTCTCTAATTTCGAATGCTTTAGCTTTTACCTATTCATGCAAGCTTTTCTCATAGCGATTTTCTCTTAGCGGAAAGTACAACGTTACGTAGCGCAAAGTTTGCCTTAAGGTGGATTTCCACTGAATAGCTTACAAATGGTTCTGGTGTGGCGAATTGTCACTGTAGTGTTGGTATGGCGAATGGTCAGGATTAGTAAAAGCTGGTGAAAGTGGGTTTTTGTTGTGGCGAATCGTCTCCTACCAACTCCAGAGGTAGCGTTTTTGCCCGGTCCTGACAGCTCTTATACACGTTCGACTTTCAGTAAGGACCAGACCGGGAAGGAAGGTCCAGGCAGGGAATTTCCCCAAAATTTCCAATGTGTTCGGAGGCCTTAAGTGCCAAAGCGATTAAAAGGTGCTGAAGCCATAATACAAAATTGCATAACAAGGACGACGGACTCCACGAGAAGGACGACTCCGAAATATATTATTTATGGATTTTCTAAAATAGCAAGCGAATTGTTTTTTGAAATCGTTGTGATGGTGACCTTTGCCCGTAGTACTTGCGATTACTGTGGTACCAGTGTCGGGGTCCGGCGTCCTTCTGTGTAGTTGTCCTTGTGTCTGCTTCCGGATCATAGGACAAACTGGATTATCTCTCCTTCGGTGGAAAAATGGCAAACTTACTACTTACAATACTGGTAAAAGAAGATTCTAAAAAGTAGGCGCGTGTGTCCGGTGAAGGTTCGCGTTATTCCGAATACCAGCGATCTATAATCACCTTAATCGAATTGGAGTAGAATAACAGCTAATAAATGTAAACTACTGAACACACAATAAGAAAAACCTATGCGCAGCTTTACTATCGGCCTGGGTTTGAACTTATAAATAATAAAAGTTAATCATGTAAAACGTACATAAATTTTTGAAAATTGTTGGGGACTGTCATAGTTTATAATAATTGGTCAAGGGCAAACAACATAGTCATTCAATAAACAATGAATAACTATGGAATAACTTGTTGCGAAATAACGTACAATGTATTTACCTGCCGAAAAACAACACGTACTATTGTGCCTACTATCTGATATAAGGTAAAGCTAACATAAAGCTATATATTAATGAAAGACTTAGACAATTACTCTTGCTCAAGACATTCAACGTATAGTCTTTCAAGGACAGACAACATTGGCAGGCCAATCACAGTATTTAAAAACGGAATTAAAAAGTGTTCCCGAGCTACATGGCTGGAGAGCTGCTATACCTCAAAAACAGTTATAAAATTTGCTGCAATCCGTAGGACAAGGAAATAAACCATCTCCAGGGCAAACGACTAAAGAAACAAAAGAAAGTTGTTTGTGTAATAATGTGTGTTGATAACTACACTTACAAGTTCCGGATGGACCTTTGGTGGTAGCAGTAGTAGCTGTAACGGTAGGGACTTTAGTAGTGGATGTAGTAACGGGTATAGTAGATGTTGAAGTAATAACAGGTTTAGTGGTGGTCGCTGAGACAGTTGCTTTTGTTGTGACAACGGGTGCAGCGGTCGTAGTGGTAGTCGTGGCTCCGGAATTCAGGGTATTGACAATAGCTGTAAGTAAAGGATTGCTACCAGTACCACAAAAATTGTTAAAATTGTCCATGGATATATCCCAAACCATAGCCCCACCAAGGCTTTTACGCAGTGCATAATTGGCCTTCTTTTGGACCATGGCAACGTCATCGTAGCCTACCCAGTTGAGCGTGGCGCTCGAGTACGCATACGGACCAGCATTACCACTGGCGTCCTGCACAACAGTCCAGCCGCCGGCCTTGATGTTGCTGCAAATCTCAGAATATGCCAACGTGCCAGCTTCTGCAATAATGGGTCCGGCAGAACCGGCTCCAGCACCAATAGCATTGGGAGGGGCAGTCGAGCTAAGGCTGGCAAGTTTCCAAGTTTTTCCGTATAAGGGAATGCCTAGCATGAGCTTACTCGGTGAAGCTCCATTTTTCATCCAGTAATTAACGGTGTAGTTAACATTGTTGCCGTCAACTTCCCATGGTCTTTTGTAGAGCGGTGCATGCGAATTAGCATTGCTTTCCCATGGACCGTGCATGTCGTACGTCATGAGATGAATAGCGTCGACATTAAGGCTTAGTGTGGGTACGTCGTACGAGCTGTCAAGAGTAGCCGGACTGGCAGAAGCTGCCATAGTGAGCTGGTACTTGGTACCAAAACTGGCTCGCAAAGTTTTAACTAAACTGGCGAAGTTGGTCTTGTCAGCAGCAGTGGGGTACTCCCAATCTAAATCTAAGCCATCGAAACCATAGGTTTGCAAAAGAGTGACAACGGAGTTGGTAAACCTCGTAATGGAGGTTGAAGACGCAACCATGTTCGAATATTTGTTAGTTTGCGAATCGGACCATCCACCAATAGCGATGAGGACTTTAATATTCGGGTTTTTCGTTTTCAGTGCCACAGCTTTGGCGTAATTGCCCAAGCCGACGTTGAGCACTTTATCGTAAGGTTTAATGGTTAAGGTAGTGGGGTCCAGGATAGCAAAGGCGTATACAACATGAGTGCAAAGCGATGTATTAATATTGTCGGTTGTAAATTTCGCAGTACCTGACCAAAATTCGCAAAATTCCAGTTAGTGTCAGTCAAGTTTGGACCCTAAAATCGTAATAAAAGTACTTGTTCTGTAGTAGGCCCAGTTCGGGTAATAGCAAACCATTTTTGGCGGGGTCTCAACGGCCACAGCTAGCAAACCGAAAAAAGCAAGAAACCTACTGTTTCTTGAATAGAAACACTAGTCTCGCCGTATTTCATCGTCCTAGTCGGCTTCCTCTAGAAGGCATAACTTAGCCACAGGTCTTACCAACTCGCCGGTAGCGGTCTTCACACGCGCGGCGCGTACTACTCCGTCTGGCCCAGGTAGTGGCTTGATGACTCGACCTAGTGGCCAATGTCCCCTTGGCGAATTCTGGTCGACAATGAGGACCACGTCGTCTTCTCGGATGTTGCGCCTATCACGAAGCCACTTACGTCTCTCGATAAGGGTAGGAACGTATTCGCGCATCCATCGTCGCCAGAACAGCTCGACAATCGCCTGGGAACAACGCCATCTCTTTCTCGAGTCTACCTCGTCTTCACAAAAAATGTCCGGCGGTATGTTCGGGTTAGGCCTGCCCAGGAGGAAATGATTTGGGGTGAGGGGCTCGAGGTCTGCGTGGTCCAAGCTTATATGGGTCAAGGGGCGTCCATTAATTAGGGACTCGGCTTCAGCCATAACTGTTGCTAAAACTTCTTCGTTCACGGTTCGCTGATTTAGGGTATAGCTCAACGCGGACTTCGCCAAGCACACTAGGCGCTCCCAAACTCCACCAAAATGTGGCGATGAAGGGGGAGAGAAATACCAAGTGATGCCGCGCTGAAGGGCAGTTTCGTAGATTCGGCTTTTGTTCAGGTGGGAGAGACATTCTCTGAGTTCGCGCTCGGCGGCCACGAAATTCGTGCTGTTATCGCTGTAACATACAGTCGGGCATCCTCGACGGCCAATGAAACGTCGTAAGGCTAAAATAAACGAGTCGGTGTCCAGACTCCGAGCAATTTCAATGTGAACCGCCCGCGTGACTAGACAGGTGAATAAACAGCCGTAGCGTTTGTGTACTCTCCTGTGTATGACTACGTTTAGCGGTCCAAAAAAATCAACTCCCGTGTTCGTAAAGGGCGGCTTAAAAGCTTCCAGGCGCTGTCTCGGTAATGCTGCCATAAGCGGGACTTCGGGTTGTGTTCTCAGTCGTTTGCACATCACGCAATGTCGAATACAATGCTTGACTGTCTGCCTTCCCTTAAGCACCCAATAGTTTTGTTGTAACTCGGCCAGTGTCCGTTCGGTCGAAGAATGAAGCGTTCGTTCGTGACAGTCCAGAATTACTAATCGCGTGAGTGGGCTTTTCGGACACAGGAGTATCGGGTTTTTCGTGTTGGGGTCAATTTGGGCGTGGCGTATTCTGCCATCGGCCCGAATAATACCATCGGCATCAATGTACGGCGTGAGTTTCAGTAGCCGCGAATCAGACCTAATAGGCCTTCTGTTCCTTAACGCAAGCGTTTCTTCCATAAACGCGTTTCTTTGCGCTACACCTAGGCAGGTCTGCAGTGCATTACTGACTTCAGAGTCTTGTAACGGTCCAATGATTCGTGCGCACTTCTCTGAGCGACAGTTTCGGATGAAGTGTTGCACGTAGGCAACGACACGTTTCAAGCGACTCAAATTGCCGATCCTTGAGAACAGATTCAGAAAGGGTTCCTCGACTGATGTGAGTGGGCCGGTCCATTTCTAGGGTACTGTTTCCGGGTCGTCGTGTTCGGGAGTTTCGTCCAGCTTAAATCCCATCGGCCAATCTTCGGGGACCCTTTTTAGAAATTCGGGGCCTTCGAACCAAAGACGCTGATTAATCAGACTAGTGACGGACGTGCCTCTGCTACAGAGATCAGCTGGGTTACATAATCCAGGGATGTGGTTCCACTGGCCCGGTCGACTGGTCTCAAGTATCTCGCCGATGCGATTGGCTACGAAAGTTGTAAATCTACATGTGCGAGAGTTTATCCATTTGAAGACTGTGGTTGAGTCCGTCCAGAAAAATACTGCGTCCAGCTTGATTCGCAGTTCTGTAGCGATGAAGTTAGCCAGTCTAGTGGCGGTCACAGCTCCTAAGAGCTCAAGGCGTGGTATAGTGACCCGTTTTACCGGGGCCACTCTTGCCTTGGACATGACCAAGGACACTACGACTGCTCCGGCTGTGTCTGCGAATCGAAGATACGAAACGGCTCCGTACCCCGTTTCAGGGGTACGGAGACATGTAACTCTTCTGTATGATGACTGGATGATGACGGTCACAAAATCCGTTCTTTTTATGCACTTACTATAGGCCTCGTAGTTTTGTAGAGGTATTGTTATTTATGTGTTAGACAGCTGTGTTATTATGGTCACACAGTCTTCGCACTTTATGTATAAACTAGTTTACATGGATTCACTATTGCACACGACAACTTGAGCCAGCAATTGCAATAAGGCTTATAACACATGGCTAAAGACGAATGTAAATAAATACATGTGGTTTCCATTCCACTGGTCTTAAAGAGAAAATAATATAAACGAACATTATATGGTTAACCGTAATTCGAAAGTCTACCAATTATTGTACGTGGACTTGAAACCATGCAACCCTACGTTTTTTTTACCCATCGAATAATGAAATAATTATGGAAGTTTTCGAAACCTTTATGTTGAAATTACGATTAAGAAAAGTATCCATTTATACTTCAGACAAAGGAACAAAGTGGCAGTTAGTTTCACCTTGGAAAAAACCAACACGAACGACGTCACGTATACTAGGTCGAAGTAAATGTAAGCAAATATTTTGTCATGAAAATAGCCTGCTACCTATTTGATTACACTTTACCCAACATTTAATCGTCACACATGCCTGCGTAGAATACACAACCTTATTTTTCCCTAAATGCTCCTTTTAAGTTCTGTATTTGGCAAAAACACAATCGGACAAACGTTAGAAAATAAAAAAGTAAAGTCGATTACTTTAAGCCATTAATTAATTACTAAATTACTTCTAGGTCTGGAATTCGTATTTGTAGCGAAAAATTCGTGTCTAGACGGCTAATAAGTTTTGACTCACCTCTGCGATCATCGCTTCGCCTGTATACGCGAACTTCGATTAGGTTTAATGTGCTAACAATTTACAGGGAGCAGTTTTATAATAAAAAATTTTATAATATTTTATAATAATAAATTTTAAGAATAAAATTGTTATGCTTGCTCTCGTAAAGTACAAGTACAGAAGTGCAGAATGTTTCAGACAATGGTCAATACTATTACGGATGGGCTTCTCTTTTCCAAATGCTTGATTACTGTCGCTATCCAAAGTCGGATTCGAATCTTCAAATGACTCGGACACCTACGTCGGGCTCTATCGTTTTCTGTTTTTGTAAGGAAAGTTTTGCATGCGTCATAGCACTGTGTAGTCATTGTTGGCGCTAAAAAAGGCGTCAATATGACGGCTTGGAGATAAATGGTGTTGGAGTATATAAAGCAGTAAGTATTTTGGTTTACTTGTTCACAACATTTAATTAACTAATTGTCTCTTTCGTCTAATTGGTAATGCGTCGTCCACTGTCAACACATGACGGTTGGAACCGGCTCAATCATGGGATGTTCGTTTTTTTCAAGATTAAGCTCCTCAAATTTGTATCTACTTGACAAACCGTCTTGTTATCCTAATTTTTGAAACTTTTGACTTACCATATTATTCATGTGTTTCAAGTTTGTCTCTAACTTGTCTAGAAATCATCGACTTAAATAACCAGCTTTACTTGTATGCTTCATTTATATTTAAAGTAATAAACAGCTGCAGCAATTTATAAAGAGCAGATGTTGAACTGTATAATTAAATAATTATGCTTTTTCGGTAAGATTTCAAGTACAATGCTTCATTTGTATTTGAATTAATAAATCCCTGCAGAAATTTATAAAGAGCAGATGTTGGATTGTATAATTAAATAATTACTTTTTTCGGGCAAGGTTTCAAATACAGTGCTTCATATGTATTTAAAGTAATAAACACCTGCAGCAATTTATAAAGAGAAGATGTTGAATTGCTTAGTTAAATAATTACGCTTTTCGGGTAAGAATACAAGTACAGAAGTACAAAAGTCACTATGGTCAATACTAGAATACCCGAGATGGGTCGGACGACGGAAATGCGGTATAAGCATACCAGAGAGAAATGTGGCTATTCGTTTTAATTATATGATTTCTTTTCCTGGCACATTCTCGCTTGGGAAAGCGACATTGTTTAGTTGGTGCATACTACATTCGCTTGCCAATCGCATCCCTTTGTAATAGAGTTGAAATAAAGCGAGCTTGGGCAGTACATTAAAGTAGCCACTCCCCATCCGCAGGAATAAAAGGCTGCACAATTTGTAGGTGACGGGAAAAGGCCATCACTTGGGCAAATAACTGTAAATAAAAATAAAAGTATTGGTCTTACTATTGCGCGAAGCAGATAACCAACTCCGCTCAAATCTTACAAGTTGATCCTTTTGTGGTGGTGCTAGTAGACTTAGGGGTAGACGAAGTTAAAGTCGAAGCTCGTGTCGTAGTAGAGACAGCCGTACTTGTCGTACTGGGCAATGTCGTCGATAGAGTAGTTGTTGTTGGTTTAGTTGTGGTGGTACTTGGTAGCGTAGTTGAGATCGTCGTTGTTGTTGGTTTAGTTGTGGTGGTACTTGGTTGGGTAGTTGAGATCGTAGTAGTCGAAAGAGTCGTCGTAGTCTGTTTAGTTGTGGTGCTTGACGGTGTAGTTGTCGTCGGTGTGGTTGTACTTGTGGTAGTAGGTTTCGAAGTCGTCGAAGTACTAGTCGATGTAGTAGTTGGTGTAGTCGTCGAAGTAGTGCTATTGCCTTTATACAAAGCTTGATAGATGGCAGTTTGAAACGGATTAACTCCTTCCCCACAAACATTGTTAAAATCATCGAAACTACACAAAAATCATCAGCAAACTTACCCAAAGCTTTGGAGTAAATTTATTCATATTAAACGTACCTGTTATCCCAAATCATGGCTCCCCCCAAGCCTTTATCAAGCGCGTACTTGGTTTTGTACGCCGCCATTGCTGGGTCGTCATAGCCTACCCATTCATAGAATGAATACGCATAGGGTCCGATTCGCTTGTCGGGATCTTGGACTACAGTCCAACCGCCTCCTTTGATCTTGGTGCAAATTTCAAAATAAGCCAACCTGCCAGCTTCTTGAGTATAAGGTCCTTGTGCACCAGCTCCAGTTCCGCGGGTAGGAGGAGTAGTTTGGCTAGCATCGGCCAATCTCCAGCTGATACCATAAATCGGAATGCCAAGAACAAGTTTGCTTGGACTAGCACCGCACGCAATCCAGTAGTTTACTGTGTAGTCCGAATTGGCAGTAATGTCAGTTTCGGACGGTCTCTTGTAAAGAGGTGAGTGATGGTCAGCTGCGAAGTTCCAGGAACCGTAATAGTCGTATGTCATCAAATGAATGGCATCTACATTGGCGCTAATTACTGGCACGTCGTAGCCTGCAAAAACAAAACAAAATTGGAGTCGCTGATCTTAATCAAGAATAGAAATAAAACCTAACCTGCAGAGATTACACCCGCACTGGCACTAACGGCTAGTGTAAGCTCGTACTTCGTACCAAATGCTGCCCGAAGAGCTTTGACTAGATTTGCGAAGCCAACTTTGTCTCCTGCATTGGGATATTCCCAATCCAGATCCATTCCATCAAAGCCGTAAGTGTCCAAAAATGTGATTACGGAATTGACGAATGTGCTAATCGTAGCGGGCGAAGAAGCCATTATGGAGTATTTATTCGACAATGAATCGTTCCAACCGCCGAGGGCTATCATCAGTTTTACGTTGGCATATCTGTTCCTTAAAGCTACGAAGTTCTTATAACCACCCAGAGTAATGTCCAACCATGGATCATACACCTCAATTGTATACGAACTCGGGTTCAGAATCGCGAACGCGTAAATCAAATGCGTGTAAAGTTTGGGATCAATCTTCTCGGCTGGGAATGCCCAAACGCCTAAAAAAAGTCCCTCATATTTATTAAAAAGGGGTTCACTAAATTTTTAACATTACGTACACTATTTCAGGTAATTTTTAAGTTAAATATTGTAGTACCTTTTATGTCAATAACTATTATACAATATTTGTTAGATCACAATGTAAGTATAGAATTTGTTGGTACTTTATTTACAGATTTTTTTAAAATCAGAATACAAACATTGGAGTTCCCTTGCGAATAAATATTCCGGTACCTTTATGTCAATAAATAATTTTAAAATTACATAACTCCTTTAAAGTGTACTTACCCGATCGGTAGTGAGTCCAACTAGGATAATAGCCTACCATTTTTTGTGGAGCCACAATTACTACCACACTGCACAGCAAAATCCATTTCAGTATCATGGCTGGTACATTCACGAAATTATTGGAAGGGTTGCTGACTATTGTTCGATTTCGAGAAGCCTACTAGACTCTTTTTAGGCTGACTACTTTTCTTTTATGGCAACTTTCAAACTAACTCCATTACCAAGCCGGGCTGTATATCTCACATTAATCGTCCGATTAGCTGTGATAGGGTATAGCACTCGAGAGACAATCTTTAACCCCAACTTACAATGAAAAATCGGTAGCTATATGCCCGTCTTAAATTTCGCCTATTTAGCTTCTTTAAGATCACGCGTGAGACCTGTCACTTTTGACACTTTTCGATTATCTCTGATAAGCATCGGGCTTCTGGGCATATCTAAATTATTAAATCCGATTAAAAAAATCGTGAACTTCATGACTTCGTTGAATTCTTCATGGCACACTTTGGAAAGATAATGAACACGTGAGTTAAGACAGCACTGTAAGCTTCTAATTGGAATAGGTTAATTTTGATGGTTACGAAGCCTAGTTATGCGAAAATCCTCGTTATCAGCCAGCAATAATTTACCATACATCACTTGAACCCTATACGATGGCGTAGGGTCCAAAGTTCGTGTAGACAAGATATCGAATTTGATTCTGGATCTGATTTCGGGATCTGAATTTGATTTCGATTAGTTTAACAGACTACGGTTTCGTATAATATTGCGAAACTTTTTTCGACTGCAATTTCCATTTTCGAATGATTTTTGCCCCTGCGGTTCACGTGAACCTTCTCTTGTCAACTGCAATATGCACCCCTTGTTGAAAATCTTACCCACAGTATATAGGTTCACAATAGGATAACAAAGTATCAAGTAGCCATTCGTAATCTACTAGAAAAAGAGTTCGTAAGAGAACAAACATTCGCATAACGGGGGGACAGGCGACCTTTTTTCTCGGTTACTAGAGGGCATTACTAGCATTTATTTTTTTTTCAGAAATACTTGGTAATAATTTTTCAGAAATTTATTGGTAATAATGTTTACGCTTTGTTCATATTTCTTGCAATTCCATAAAATATGCGAGCACTCCCTATTTTTTTTTAGTTTCATATAAATAGCGTCGTCATAAGAATAGACATCCGTTAAATAAATAACTCGAATAGACATATGTAAGCAAACTATTGACCGCTACAAGGACTTTACAAAATGAGTAATGATACTGCTTTTCCGTTGTTTCGACCAATCGTGTAATTCCCAGCCCACACTCCCTTCCGTATAATAAAGATTGTTTGCTTCAAGGAAAAGGGAATTCCCTTCAATACGTTTTCTTGCTACTTTCATTTACATTAATTTTTCTAATTCGAGTTAATATCCGGGTTAGAGACAAAGTAAGTACTTAAGAGGTCAATCTCACCTACTGAGCCCAATTAAAACGCTCGAGGTGGAGTCACATTGCATTCCGTTGTACAATCAGATCACCTGGATTCAGGTATTTAAAAGATAAAGCTAGACGGGATAGATCTCCCAACAAACTTCAACAGTCACCTTGGTCTAATCAAATAATCAGCTCTCCTCCGTAATCGCACGCATTTTCTGTAAACCAGTTTACATATATCTTCAACAACCTGTTATATTGATTATAGGATGGATTGCTTCAATAGCCGACGATCGAAAACAGGTTTTTGGCAAGGCCTGCCGGGAAATCAGTTGGGACCCATTTTGGTGACTTGCGAAAGCTGCATGCTTAAGACAAAGTCTCACATTTCTAACGTATAACGTGCCAATGTCACCGGAATGAACGAAAGTTTTCTCCTAATCTTCTCGTATAATATTTCCGTAAATGAAAGTCGACATTCTTTTCAATCCAGGGACAACGACTTTAAGTTGAGTAATGATACTGTGGCTGTCCTGTAAAATATACTGTGGTTAAAACTTTACTTGAGTTTCAAAGACGGATTTTAGTTTGTTTGTTGTGAATGCTTAAATGGAAGTCGAGGAAAGTCAGCATTCTGTTGAAGGTAGTCCATATTTTTAAGAGTATACATTGTTGGGCTCCTTGGTTTGAACCTACAAAAATACCAAGGAAAACAGACACACTGTTTCAAAAGTTGTCCGAAATATAGAGATAACATCGCTTACTTTTGAGTTCATTTTGTCTGTCGATAACGGGTATCTTAACAGTTTCCACAACTGCAGTATCTAACCAACTATTTCGCAGTACTGTCCCGGATCTAACGTCCAGATAAAATACTTCTGAATTCGTTGGCCCATTAAAAAAAATAAGAAAAATAAACAAAGGAATTTGATCAATGAAAATAATGCAGTCAAGAGCGCTGGTATAATTAATAATGTCTTCGACTTTTTGTTAAGGAAGGGTACTGATTATTTCTGTTTTCAGGAAATATATCATGCAAACAAAGGAGGTTGACGTTCTCCCGCTGGAAAACTGATAACCTTTCCTGGAAACAACGGAGTTAACCTTATGTCAAGGTTAACCTCACATCCCTTTGAAACCTAGTGGAAAACCAGTAAAACCTCCGAAACGTCGGTTTTAGCTTTATCTGTATCGATAAGCATAGCAACTAGTATACAGTGGTGCCTTGCATAACGAACGCCCCGTATAAAGAACGCGAGGGCTAGCCGGAAAATGTTCCACGTAACGAACGCGGTCCCTCATTACGAACCGCAGGCGCGCTCTTTTGTTTTTTATATACGAAATTTGTGTAAAGTTCAGTGCTTTTTTAGTGTTGTTAAAATGGCACCTAAGAAGACCGTTAGTAGGAAAGATAGAAAAGCACCTACTATTGAAATGAAACAAGATGTCATGGATAAAAAAAAAGACTCAGGAGCTAGAGTTGAGGATCTTGCACTTGCAAGTGAACATGGAGTGATCAAGTCAACCGTAGGAACAATTTTAACAAATAGAAAATTTTAGCAAATCATGAAAGCTAAGGTGGCCAAGAAATTCTGAAGAGTTTGTTCGCAGGTGCACAGAAAATCGATTAATGATGAAATGGAGAAGTTGCTGTTAGTTTGAATGAATGAAAGACAAACGAAAGGAGGCCTATATAACCACGCAGGAAATAAATTAGTGAGAAAGCTTGGGTCATGTATGAAGAACTTAAAAGATCCACTCCAGGAACAAGCTCACAGCTTTAGAGCAACAGGAAGAAGAGTCCAACGCCAGTAGGGTGTGGTTTCATAGGTTTAAGAAAAGAAGTGCATCCACAGTGTCATAACTCATAATGCAAAATTACAATTTTTCGCGATTTTGGAACGACCTCGGGACGGATTGAAATTAGTTCCATAGTAACTTATGGGAAACGGCATCCGCATAGCGAAGGATTCGCAAAACGAACGCCGTCCTAGAACAGATTGTGTTCGTTACGAGGCATTCTTCGAGCATATATAGATGTGTATATACGGTGCTAATCTAGTTCTCGAACGCGTATAGTACAGTATATAAGCGAGAAGTTCATCCATCATGGTAGGAAATTACGATGCGCCTTAATTACACCAACTTAACTACATAAATCAAACGTCTTCTTTTCTTCGCTTTTTTCCCCAAACATCGTAAATCCTAAAACTCGCCGAATTACCTTTTTGTCTTTACATCCAACAAGTATTCTTATTAGGTTTTTTCCTACATGAGTTAAACGACAGAAACAGACTGGGACAGAAAGGGAAAGGGGTAATTCTCCATTTGAAGCAACCGACCTTGACATCGCCAAATTCCCAAATTTCACCTTTACTTTTTCGCATTTACGGAGTTTGCTAATAGCTGTGGGTTTACTCTGATGCTTCATGCGTTTCCATGCTTTATCGTGCTTTTTTTTCATTACTTGTGATTCGACGATTCATTCAACAGGGGGAGTACAGATAGATAAATTACTGCGATAAATTCAGTTCGCTCATCCGTTAAATTAACCACTTTAAATTAGCTTGGCTGTGAAAACCTGGCAAGCAACCAGTTATCTTGCACACTCATTGAAAGTGCTTGCAGTCTTGTTCTTGTAAATCACAGGGGGAATTAAAGCAGAAAGTTCTTGAACTTGCTAGAAAGAGTTTGTACGACGCGGCTAGGAAATGGTTTGCAGAGCAAAAAGGCAACGTTTGGTAACCTTGAGAAAGTTCGTGTCACCCTTCAATGATGGGGCTGTTGTGATTTTGTTTACCAAATACTAGGAAACATGAGAGGAGAGCTCATTCTAAATCCTGGCTGCTCTTTGATGGGCACAAGCTTCACGTACTCCAAATTCGATATTGTGTCCGTGCTCTGATCAAGGCATACGGCGCTTAATTATTTTAGTGATAAATGGCAAACTCTCGCAGTAGTAGCCGCAAGTGTAGTTTCCAAGGCGACAGCCAAAAATTCGATGAAGAGCGACTTTTGTATGCTGCAGGTTGCGCTGTGGAACAACTGGTGACAATCCAACGTCACCCTTTAAATTGGAGTCAATTACACGAAGAATTTGAATATCAGGGGCCTCCAAAAAAGGGTAACGAATCTACGTGGTACTTTGCTAATTAAATAATCTTTACTAATTATAATGGCCCAAGTACATTTCATATATTCCTGAGCATTACAGATGGATTCTTGGTTTGTGCCAAAAAGAAGTTGTCGTGTTCGCCTGCCTCTCTGGGACTATTTTTTCTAGCCAGATTTCCCATTTTAACATGGCTTTTCAAATACAATTGGAAAACAAATCTGCTATGGGACGTTGTTTCTGGGTGCACCGTAGCAGTTATGCATATTCCTCAAGGTAATGCGTATCCCTCTTTTCTTGTCCTTGGAATTTTTTCTATAGGAACTAGTATTGTTACTAATTTCTTTAATTTTTTTAGGAATGGGCTATGCCATGTTGGGTAGCGTTCCGCCCATCGTTGGGATTTACATGGCCTTTTTCCCGGTTCTCATATATGTGTTCTTGGGAACGTCTAGACACATATCATTAGGTAAATTACCGTCTGCGAACCCTATAACCTTTTGTTAATGATTAACCGTTTAATATGAAAGGCACATTCGCTGTGATCACTCTGATGTCGGGTCGGATCGTTGACCAGTATTCGTCTCCTGACATTGTTAATTTCGGAGCAAACAGCACTTCAGAATTGAGTCCGATTCAAGTGGCGACAGTAGTATGCCTTGGTGTAGGATTATGGCAGGTAATTTATGGTGCAAAACAAAAGAGGTATGCGTTCATAAAATCTCCCTAGAGTCTGATGTATGTCCTTCAATTGGGGGTATTGGGAATAATTTTGTCGGATCCCTTAGTCAGCGGTTTCACTACTGGTGCTGCGGTTCATGTCCTAACGTCACAAATTAAGAATTTATTGGGCATTTCTGTACCCAGATTCAGTGGTCCTTTTCGTCTTATCTACGTAAGTTTGCATTTTTAAGGTTCAATTTCTTATAATTTGAATATGTTAATTCGTAGTTTATTTATTGAATAATTTATTTATTTACTTGATAATTCATTTACTAAAATATGTTTGCTTTTTAAGACGTACATCGAAATCTTCAAGAAGTTGCCCACTGCCAATGTGTCTGAAGTTGTAGCATCAATTATAACCATTCTGATTATGGCTATCAACAACGACTACTTGAAGGTAATCAATCCATTTTACACCTAATGCCATTAATTTTGCTGTGCTTTAGCCAATTTACAGCAAAAAACTCAAGTTTCCAATTCCTATGGAACTCATTGCGATCATTATTGGGACACTGGTTTCCTATTACGCCAACTTACAGGGTGTTTATGGCATGAAAACAATAGAATATATTCCGACTGGGTATATCAGGTTGATTTCCGTAACCCTAGAGTTCTAGTATTCGTCTTCCTTAGAATTCCGGTTCCTCAAATACCACCAATTTGGCTGTTACCCAAAATACTCGTGGATACTTGCGTCATTGCCATTGTGGCTTACGCTGTGAGTTTATCCATGGCTAAGATCTTTGCCCGGAAACATCAATACGTGGTAGACGACAATCAAGAGTTGTTTGCACAGGTATTCCTAACAAAGTTTCACTTATGTTTCTCTTCCTAACCAAGAGCTCCCATCCTAAAGGGACTGTCTAACATTTTCGGATCGTTTTTCTCTTGCCTGCCTTTTGCTGCATCCCTATCGCGCAGTCTTATCCAAGAAGCAGTAGGCGGAAAAACGCAAATAGCTTCAGTGGTATCGTGTTCGTTGTTACTACTGGTATTGCTCTTCATTGGACCTTTTTTCGAGGCCTTACCATTGGTAAGAAACGTCAAAATTAGTCTTCATTAACATGCCCTCTAATTTGCAACGATTCTAGTCCGTCCTGTCTGCCATTATTGTCGTCGCCCTCAAAGGAATGTTTATGCAAGCCAGGGACTTTAAAAAAGCGCTTAAAACTTCACCTTTGGATGCTGCCGTTTGGGCTGTTGCTTTCTTAAGTGTCGTTTTCATCGATATTGACATTGGCTTAGGTAAGGACAAGATAACAAAAAGGAAGACCTGTTAATTATATTTTTGTCCAGGTTTGGGAGTTGTAGTGTCATTAGGCTTGTTATTGTACCGCAATCAGAATCCGTATTCCTGTTGGTATGGAAATTTGCCTGGAACAGAACTGTTCTTAGACTTGGAAAGATATCCAACGGTAAGTTAGACTAACTATTCGAATTAAATGTAAAATGTGGAAACGTTTTATTGGGACCTTCTGTTTAGGCTGTGGAAGACCCCTATTTCAAAGTGTTCCACTATTCTGGTGGCCTGCATTTTGCTAATTGTGAAAGTATCCGAAGCCGAATCTTAAATGGCGTGAAGAAGCCGTCTCCTTTTAACGCCATCGTAGTAAGCTTTAAGTAGACATGTTCAAAGATGAATAATCTTTTGCTTCTTTTCTGTAGGACGAACCCGAATTAGACGCAGTTGATACGACGGCGCCTCTTAGCCTGGAAAAGGGGGTATATAATACAATACTACGAAGTTGTCTTGTAGTATCTAATTTGCATTTTTTTTTGTATTATTTAGTTAAAAGACCTCAGTTCAGCTGAAAGCTCGCAGCAGTATAACCAGAAGTATTTGATATTGGACTGCTCGTGCATTAGCCTCACAGACTTATCCGGCTCACGCATGTTAACTGACTTAGCGGCAGATTTGCAAGCCCAGAATTATTTGCTAGTATTAGCAAGCTGCTCAGGTAATTTCTGCTAAAAACTATTTGAACTTGAATACCGTGGTATACTATGCGTGACATTTTTTTTTATAGAAAGTTTATACGATCATCTGTCAAGATGTGAATTTTTTAAGAAATTCCCCAGCGAGCGCGTTTTTGCAACAATCTATGATGCCGTCATATTTCTAAAGAAGAACTGCTTGTAGATTTCGACATTGTAGTGCAAAAGACGCTACTGTATAGTCGGTATATTTCCGTGAAATGAGATCATTACGTGCCATGTGAGAAAACTTGGTTGTGAGATGGCTCTTTTAATCAACTTAGGTACAAATACAAATTGTATTTCTGACGTGGTTAATATTGTTTTATTAAATGTCACTCCTCTGCGTACGTTATGTAATAACCGGGATGATGAATGAGTCAACGTGCAGACTTATCTGTATACGTGCGCATACGTGGCACAATTAGCATTCGTGGTATAATTTTCAATTTAGGCGGTGGTGTGGGGCGACAACGCTACCATCTATTCAGGATTTCGTTAAACTTTTCTGTTGACATGCACGTCATTGCATAGCAACAAGGCAATCCAAAGAGAAACTTATATACCGAAAATAGAAAAGAATATGGTGTAATGTTACGGTGAATTAATAAGTTTGATTAGTCTTTGAATCCGGCCATTGTTCTAAAACTATCTCAAGATGTCTATGTCAGCCATTTTCTTACTAGACGTTAAAGGAAAGGTAATGCACATCCCTTTGCTTTGGTTAGATAGTCGGGCCAAGCCTTTTAAGCTTTGACTTTGACACCCACCTACATCTCCATACTTTTCTAGCTAACACAGCGTTAATATTGTCTTTCTAGGTTTTGTTGTCGAGGAGTTATAGAGGCGATGTGGACCTGAGTGTTATAGACAAGTTTATGACGTACCTAATGGACAGAGAAGAAGAAGGCAACATGACCCCTATAATTCAAACCTTGGATTGTACTTACATGTACATCAAACACAACAACCTTTACATAGTCGCTACCACCAAGAAGAACGCCAATACTGCGTTGGTGTTTGTCTTTCTTCATAGATTAGTACAGGTAGGGTGGTGCTATAATTCTCGACATCTTTAACTTCCTAATTTGTTATATACATAACTGTTGGCTAGGTTATGGGAGAGTATTTCAAAGAACTGGAGGAGGAGAGTATCCGAGACAACTTTGTCATCATTTATGAACTCCTCGATGAGCTATTAGACTTCGGCTATCCCCAGACGACGGATACTAAGATCTTGCAAGAGTAAGTTCTTTAACACGGTTAAGTTTTCCGTGACAAACAGGCTTAACGTGGATTTATTTTTCTTCAATGCAAGGTATATCACGCAAGAAGGCCACAAGCTCGAAATTCAGCCGCGACCTCCTATGGCTGTAACCAATGCAGTATCTTGGCGTTCCGAAGGCATTAAGTATCGTAAAAATGAAGTATTTCTGGATGTCATCGAGTCCGTTAATTTATTGGTATGTATAAGAACGATTTAGCTAACAGCGTAAAATTTTTCTTGATAATAACTGCCTTTTCCTGTAGGCTAGCACTAATGGCAACGTATTGCGGAGTGAGATTGTGGGTTCAATTAAAATGAGAGTGTTTTTATCTGGAATGCCGGAATTGCGACTAGGCTTGAACGACAAGGTCTTGTTTGAGAGCACGGGACGAGGCAAATCGAAATCTGTGGAGCTGGAAGACGTCAAGTTTCATCAGTGTGTTCGCTTGTCTCGGTTCGAGAACGATCGAACCATTTCCTTCATTCCACCTGATGGGGAGTTTGAGTTAATGTCCTACCGTCTCAATACCCACGTAAGTCTACTCAGCGATGACTCCTCACTTGGCTCTTAACAATCAAGATAAGAAAACATCAAGGATTGGTTATCTTTATTTTGCTGGCCCTTACCTTTGCACTCGTTGACAGGTTAAGCCGCTTATATGGATTGAATCGGTCATTGAACGTCATGCCCATTCTCGAGTGGAAATTATGGTCAAAGCTAAATCTCAATTCAAGCGGCGCTCAACAGCCAATCATGTGGAGATTATAGTGCCTGTTCCCGCAGATGCGGATTCACCCAAGTTTAAAACCACCGTGGGAAGCGCCAAGTATGCGCCAGAACAAAACGCGGTTATTTGGACGATCAAATCATTCCCGGTATACTACTCCCAACCCCCTTTCAATCCGATTAAGAGCCGCACTAAGACTTTTGCTATTGTGCTTTGTATAGGGAGGTAAAGAGTATCTAATGCGAGCTCATTTTGGTTTGCCGAGCGTTCTTTCGGAGGAAACAGAAGGGAAACCGCCTATTCAAGTCAAGTTCGAGATTCCTTACTTCACTACTTCAGGAATCCAGGTAACGTTGTTTTGGATTATCACTGAAAACTTTTCCTGTGCAATCTTATATTTTTCTTTGCTGTGCGTTAGGTTCGTTACTTGAAGATCATTGAAAAGAGCGGATATCAGGCGTTGCCTTGGGTGCGGTATATCACCCAAAACGGGGACTATCAGCTGCGTACTAATTAGCAAATAAGAACTCGCTAGGAAAAGTCCATTACTTAAGTAATGAATGTGTGAATGGACCCAGTTTAGCAATGGACTTTTGGTTCCGCGTGTGGTGCCACCTTAGCCAGCCAGATTTCAGACAGATTTAAAAAAAATCGGCAAACAGTTGAGCAAATTTTTGTGTACGTTTTTCAGAAACATTGGTTCCAAATCTTTGCCACCCAGTTGAAGAATGGGATGTGTGCGTTATACAAGGCTTCTAGTGTGAAGCCTATTTTGTTATAATCTGCCTTTTGAACAGGGGGGGGAAACATTACAATTACATTCTTCAAAGAAAGCTTGATGAGTTTTTACTGAACGCTATGTTGCTTCCTTAAAAAGTAAAATTCTTTTAGCTTAGCTTTTCCTCGACTTTGCCTTTGAACGACCTCGCCAAAACTTCGTGAGCGATATTTGGCAGCATGAAACATGTGGGAGCTGACGCGAATCGCTGCATCTGCTCTCTGCAGTCGCATATTATGTTGGAGCTAAAGGTGCTGGTATCACGCTACAGCACATGATGCGGCTTCTAATTTAATTCTAGACGAACCATTTCCAAAAGAAAAGTAAAAGCAACCGGAGGAAAAGTTTTGGAGCGATTCGGTTTTGATGAAGAATTTGCTGCTTGTTTTCATAGTACAGCATTTGCTGTCAGAAAGAGGGTATAAACAAAGTAATGTGTGGGAAACTCGAGCTGTTTTTCCGATTTTAGATTCTCCTCTTGCGACAGAGCAAAAAGCAGCCAAACAAGAAACGTTATATTTCTTTAGACACTCATGTCGTAATTTGGTGGCGGATATAGGCCTATATACGATACCTGTGACATAAAAGACGATGCGAGAAATTGCTTTTTCTTTGTGCACTTAGGTGACAACGTCTCAAAACTGTGAGCAGCCCTTTCAAGATTTAAAGCCAAGGCATACGAACAACAAAAATCTAAGCCTTGTACCAAATACAATATAAAAAAAATGGTTAGGAGCACCGCACCTTGCTTTTGAAGCAAAGTTGCCATAATGAAGCCCGTAATGCAGTTCTTAGAACTTGGTATTTAGACGAGAAAAATTATATGTAGACAAGAAAGGGAGGCACCTAAAAAAACGCGGTGACGGAAACAGGCCTTTGGCTAGGTTTCCGAAAAGAAAAGATTAGAAGCTTTTGATGTCAGCCAATTAGCCAGAATATGCAACGTCCTTTCCAAACGAGTGGAGGAGCGCAAAGGACATCACAAATCCGCTTAGTTTCTTTTTCTCGTCCATATTTTGGGCACAGATCCTGCGATAGTCAGGATACTTATAGACATAAACTCTAATATATATTATGCCTGCTTATTAATGTTCCCGAGCGATACTCATTTATTGAGCCTGTCTGTCGTGTGCATGGCGGGAAAACAAATTACAATCATGGCAACCGTGATTAAATCGAGGCCTTCTGACAAGATTTACATGGGCGTGACTACGATGTTGATTATCGCTTTATCGGTGGGTTTATCATGGAAACCTTGCTCAGACATTCCAAATTCGAGATAGGATTTCAGCAAGGGGGTGACAACTCAATTGCATACTTCAATGTGATTACAGCGAAAATACCCCCCTATTTTGCAATGGATTTTCGATTGAAGAGCTCCCTCTACTTTCTTTTAGAGCCTACACCTGACAGTAATGAAGGGAAAGAGCATATGCAATATCGGTTCGGTAAACAAATCACATTCGCTTCTCGTTCACAGTTCATGCATGAAAGGCCTTACGTTGAAGGCGTTTAAATATAGGGTGTAATATACAATAAAATTAATCATGAGACCTCCCAGCTGCTGCAAAGCCTTTGCTTGGCTTCTTGCATCACTTTTTATACTATTATTGGAAGAAAGGAAAAGAAACCAGTATAGAATTGAAAGAGGTTACAAAAAAGGGAAAAAACGTGGGTTGATTTCGTTTTTGCTTCCGTCTTTCTAAAGTTGAAACCCTTCAGGCGTACTCGAATACTTAGTGAAAACCAGAAAGAAAAGCAAAATCTATAATAGTTGGAAAAATAGAAATGGAGTCAAGGAAAATGTAAGTCAACGAGCTTGGAGTAATGGATCACGCTCGCATGGTCACAATTTTTTAGTCATTACTGCACACCCGTTATTCAAGTTGGTGTTTGTAACACTGAAGCTTACCCTCTCCCAGCCTTTTCGCTTTAAAATTTTGCTGGAAATTAATATGAACGATTTTCTTTCAATATACCACTTAAACGTCCTTAAAATGTCTTCACTCTTGTTCTGTTATGCAAAGAGCTTTGGCACTTTTTTCATACGCATTCGAGGTTGCAAAAATCCCAACGCCCTTTTCTACCACACTCCCCAGAGAAAAGAAAAAAGTAGGAAAAAGGAATTAAAAAATCGAATGAAATCCGTGAAAAAAACGATTGACAAAATCGGTTAAAACCAGAAGTGGCCAAAAATAACACAACAAATATCAAAATTCCTACTGGTAAAATGCCAAGACTAATTTCATGTGGAACAGTGTACACTTAATAAGAACTTCAAATTTTATTACTTGGAATAAGAAAGTTTTGCTTGTGCGGTGTTATTTTATGTTAGAAGCAGTTTTTCCTCGCATGAAGCAAGAAAGTTTTAACCAAGATATTTCCTTAATGCTTTCCGGGCCAATACTCCTTCCCCCCCCCCTAACCCTCCGCATCCTATTCTGGGGTCTAATGGTAGTACCACCTCCTGCGGAGCTCGCATTTAACGCGGATATACGACGCCACCCGGGTATACCAACATCCACCACGTGGTAATGATGATGACGATGGGTCGACCCATCTTTTATGCAGCATTCTCTTGCTGTCCTAGTCCTAAAACCTCGTAGGCAGGCGGTTCCTAACCATTACTTCCCATCCATAAACAACAAACTCGAACAAGGAATCTGCACGTTGTACTGGGAGTTTCTTCCGCTTTACCAACCCATAAACACGCCCATCTATGGATTCTGTGCAAGTTTACCTTGAAACACTTACGAAACTTCAAATTAACCCAGGAGTAACAACATCAACATAGTTGCCACTTGTGTTTGGAAGTTTTTTCTTACCTAAAGTTCGCGCTTGTGTCATTACACGCTTTGACGTAATTGAACTGCCTGGTGAGAAGCAACACCTTTTTGTTTTCCACCCTTTACGATCTTCACCTGGCAAATACTCAGAACCAATCGCAAAAGGAAAGTTTTCCTTAAAAGTTAAATAAAACGCGAAAGCTAATGTAGCACTATTGCAAAGAGTTGGCATCTGGCAAAGTTTCTTTAAAAGATACCAACCTAGCCACCATATGGAACGCCGCAACTTTTGCTTTAATCTTCGCTTTACTATAGAGATTTTTGGAATATTTCCAAAACTTTCCTGAAAAAACAACGATAAGCCGAAATCACCAAGTTTGCAGCAGACGGTTGGCAATTATGCGCAAATATAAGAACTTTTTCATCCGACTCGTATACATAATATTTTCCTTCGGATATAAGGAGACAATTCTGGATCTTGGGAGTTCATTTTTCCCTTCTGATGATAAAGCTCCCTTCCTTTTAACGCTGCCAAAGCGATGATCCGGAGGACTTTGTTATTCTTAGCGCACCCGAAAGGTTTGGCTATAACTTACCGGTAAAAGAAGGATCCAACCGAACTTTCATAGCTGTCGCAATATCAGTTTCCTGTGCTCTCGCTCTTTCCTTTCCAAAGATGTACTTTTGCCGTTTCGTGCTACAGTTTCTTCACGAAAACACGACCACATTACACGAGGCTCTCACCCGGTGCACATGGTTTCCGAGGAACAGACGGGAATACGGGATTTATGGTGGCGGAAGTCTGACGGACGTGAATCCCGCCAGGATTTCCCTTACGTCAGTAATAATGTCAATAGCTCAAGAACGTTATAAAAGGAGCTATTACGATGACGGGGTTGTATATAATGAGCTCATTAACCTAAATGTCAATCCTTCCACAGCTCTCGGGTTCAGTGGCCACATAAAGAAAAATAATCTACATGATGTGATAGGGTGTATAAGCTTAAGACAAAAGACTGAGTTGATTTGTCGTTCTCTGAAGATGTCGTAGAGTCCGCAGACACATCCAAGTGATATCCAGGTGTGAATCTTCGCACCTGGAACAAGCTGCATGCACTGCCGTTTTCCATTCCCATAACCCGTGCGGGAGATTGTCCTCGGAATCTAGGTTACCCTTTCTTCCACAGCTGGACATCAATATGAACCCAGTGTAACCAAGAAAATACGGATATAGCCATGGGAAAACGCAGAAATATCCCTGCGACACGCAAATTCAAAAGACCCATCCAACAATGCAGAAAATCGCCTTTTCCTTTGCTAGAAATTCACTTCTGATTCCTTCTTTCCTTTGTTTCGGTATCTAAAAGACGACTCAATAAGCCCTATCGGTTGCCGCTGCTATAATGTAATTAGCGCTATACTCTATAATACTTGCCTCGACTTGCGCATGATTCTTTCTTGATGACCTAATAGCGGCCGCATCGGGGCGAGGATGGGGATTTAACAAGATAGATTGGAAAAAGTCCAAGGTGGAACACGCGGAGTCGTAAACGTCCTTCGTGTCACACACTCTCCCCGTACCCAGAACAAGCCTTGGTGGGGGAAAAGTATAGGGAGAAAAGTGCTATGATGTCACTATCCGCCTTAGAGTGGTCATTCAATCAAGCAGAATGATCTGATCTGATCTGATGGATCTGCAACGTTTGAAGAATCCGGTTAGGCAGTAGCCGACAGCGACACGTGGCATACCGAACTCGTTCACTTCCCTTGCCGGATGTCGCCTTTTCTGTCACGGTACTTATAATTAACTATTTACCATACCTCTACCCCAAAAGGACTGCTCAGCTTCATCTTGATCTGCAGATTCTGGAGAGAAAAAATCTTTTAAGAGGTAATATGCATGGCGTGTCAAGCTCAGGCCATACTTACGAGGGGAAGGTCGAACTATCACTTGAAATTGACGCATTGATGATGACTATATTCATGAAAGGGGACAGAATTTTCTCTTGAATTAAAGGCCCCCCAGCAAGCTGCTCCTTCGCCAGTCTACCCCGGAAAAAAAGTGAGCAAAGCAATTCTAACATGCCACGTACTCACATACCCGCTTCTATGTTGTGTAAATCGTGCAGTTGTAGGTAAAAGCAACAACCTCTTGGATTTCTCAACACGCCAACTGCAGCTCAAGACGCCTAAACAGACGCCTAGTAGAAGAGCCAACGTCAAATAATATTGCATATGGCGCGTGGCATCTTGCTACCTCAGTTGTCAAAGAGCAGGAAAATGTTTACTTACCAGAAAAAGTAGGCGAGAAAAAAATTCTGCCGCGTTGAACGGTACGGTGAACTTGAGATAAGGTATACTCTAGCCTGCTGTCGATCCAATTTCCGTGACATGGTACCATTATACATTTACGAAGACGAAGAAAATGGGTGTGTAAAAACTACAATTACCTTAAAAAGCTTAAACAGAAGTCCAGTCACGCACGTTTGTTTAGCTACTACGGGAATGCCTAATGTAAAAAAACACACTGGATCAAAGACGTGATTACTAAACACTGAAATTTAAAACGGTAGTTGGCTCCTTTTTTACGGAGTCAGCCATTTTTACACCCTCGTTCTCAAAGGTAAGGAAAGGAGGGGTTGTTTTTTCTTTTTCTTTATCTGGAGGTTACTTGAAGGAGCCAGCGTGCAGGTTTTATTACAGTTTTGGGTATTCCATTAGGGGAGAGGGGGGCGATAACGAACGGGGGCGATACCGTTTTTTTCACTTCCTTGCCGTATGACAAGTTGCTTTATTCTTGAAAAAAATATCACTAAATGGCCGAAGCGTGCTTGTTATTTGGCCAAAGTTTGAGCTTCATGAAACGCAAACTGGAAGAGCAAAAAAATCCGAAAATTTTAGTGCAGCTGCTGGAAATTTGACAGTCCAAGGTCGGTGACGTATATCTGCATAAGTTTGCTAGTTAAAAATTCCGCGTTTATAAGAACTTACACTATAGTTTCAAACCTAAAAGTATTGTTTGTTCCATGTTGATAGTGCAACTGATTAAGAAGTAACCGCCATTTTGCCCCCGTCGGTCTGAACGGGGTGATCCCGAACAACGATGGCGGGGCTATACCGAACGTGTTATGAGCATACGGTTCCGCCCGTGGTTCAGAACTAAAGCAATATTAACGTTTCTCCCTCAATCTAGTGTTGGATAATATGTTTTAATTTGTAACTAAAGCAAAAAAACCAAAGGGTAGGCAAAAAAATGACTTTGAAGAAAGGGAATTGACGCTAATGTTCAAGTATTTTTGCTTTAATATCTGTGTTCCTTACATCTGAATACATCCGTTTTTGATAGAAACACATGTAATTTATCTCGTACTTCATTCTGGTACGCATCTCATAAGAAGTTTGAATGTAAAATACACGAAATTTGAATATGTTCGGTTTAGCCCCATGCCCGTTCGGTTTCGCCCCATGGTTGGGGCGATTTCGTCACATGAGAAGTGACTGCCTCGAGCTATTTTAAGGGCACAATGACTTGGATTTTTTTTTTACCAAAAACAGTCGTAGTAAACGAATAGCTATTCTTTCATATGTCGAAGAAATCAACTCGGTAGGCCTAATACCTTTTTCCCTGCAGTCAAAAAAGTGAAAATCGTTCGGTATCGCCCCCCGCTCCCCTACTCGGTGATCATGAATGCTAGAAAACAACAACAAACAGTCTTTTGAAGCGGCTTGATGTTAGGCGTTTAAAGCACACTTAAAACTGTAAGTTAATTGGTTTAGCTGATCATACTCAAAGCTATACTCATACTTTAAGCACTGCAAGAATTGTAATATTACTTGGACTCTTTTCTTATAATTTCAACCTTTCAAGTAGTTAGTAATTACTTGTCATTAGAAGCGAAAAATCATTAATGATTTATCCAAACTAGAAAAAATTGGAACGGAAATACTAATGTGTATTTACAATTTACAAGTACTTTACTGTAATTACCAGGTATTGTTTCGTCCCCAAAAAACTACCGAGCAAAAGCCGCGTTCGTTTTGACAAAAGTTTAAGTCGACTTAAAAGTCTACTTCTTAAAACTTGCGCTTATAAGCGTTTTGTTAGCTAGTCGACTTTTAGTTTTGTTCTTAAACTTTGCTTCGCCCCCTTGACTATTTTTGTTTATGTGTTTACTAGACGGATGCCTAAAATTACTGTGTTTTTAAGAATACTGTATTCTTAACACATTTTAATGTGTTTCAATACAGTAACATTTATGGCCACTCCGTATGTGTTTGCTAAAACGGTGAAGTCGAGAAATATATAATTGTTTGTCGTAATCCTATAAAAGCAAGTGACTATTCAAGCAAAACTTCTTTATCTCTAAGTTGATTGTAGACAATTTTAGTAGTGCTTCCCACTGGACGAAATTGAGCAAGGTAACCTGTATTTTAACAAGCAACCGTAGTGTATTAATTGGTGTGCCGTTGCTATTGCCAAAGCAGGCGGAATAACGCTACGCATCCCACCTGGCCCTATGAAATGCTTTATTTGGACGGAGGTGGTTCGGGATTTTTTTATTTAAACTATTTCTTATGAACGCATTTTGTGTGGAATTTCAGATTCCAGTTCCGGAAATTAAACCCTAAGGTCAAGCTTTGTTGACCTCTGCCCTCGCTGCAAGAAGTGACTTTCATGTTTTTCTCGTGTGTTAGTAAGTGTACGTGTGACTAAGTTCTCTGAACATTACGCTCATCTAGCCGTCCCGTGCTTACTAGTCGGTCACCTTCATTAACCAAATGTCACATCCAGTTAGAAGAGCCCACGAATGTCACTGAGCTGGTTAACGTTCCGTTCAAAGCCTCGTTATGTTGAGAAGGTCTTGCGCGATGGCTACGTCTTCCTCGTTAGGTCTGCAGTCATTTGACGTTGAGGATTTAGATTAACTTCGTTATTTCTTCTGGTCTACCAACCGCTTCAACGGGTAGGAATAGTTCTCTTTAATATCTGATATACGTAAGAGCTTCCTGTCCCTTATTTTAGGTAGAAATAAAGCGCGACTTACTTTGTCTCCCGTTTTCTAAAGCACTTTATACCCTTTTCGTTGGCAAAACTTTACATCATAGACATACACTGATCGATATTAGAACGTTGTTTCCGCTCTCGTTCTTTTCTTTCAACACTTGGGCTATAGAAACCAGTACGCCGAGGAATAAAAGACTGCTTGCGCTGCAAACAAAGCTCGATTTATACGTCGGAAGAATGGTATTTCTTCGTTGCTCGACAACTAACTGCAAGCAACCTGTCGTAAGACTGTCCTTTGTCAGTTAGTAACGAAATAGTCTATAAAAATTTCAAGTGTATTGATAAACCCTATCCCTCACGTTTCATAGCCCCATACTTACATAATTTTATAGCCATTCACTCGTGGGTACAGCCAATCCCTTTCTCCTCTAAAGTAACGCAACGTTTATTGCTTACGCCAATATACACAGAGAGTTTTACATCTGTAGGTCTAAACTGTTTATCATGCAAGCGAGGACATACTTCTTTCGGGTTCCCATTAAAGTAATGCGAGCCAAGAGAGCGGACAATGTGTAGCCTTATCAAGGCAAACTTTCTGGAGCTGAATCCCTCCCGGAGCATTTTGAGAAAGTTTCTTAACGAAAGCTCGAAAAATAGAAAGCGCTTTTACATTTCTGCACCCAAAACTATTTGTCATAGTATTGGACAAAGAACTCCTACTCAAAGAGCATCATTTCGGGAGTTATCTTGCGACATCATACGTGATCCCAGCACAGCTATTGAAAGACTTCGTGCGATTGCATCGTCTCAGCGTAACAACCTAAACTTTTGTACCGCAAATGTAAAAAAGAGAGACAGATAGGGAAGAAAAAGAGAGAGCATTCCAAAATTACTGTTGTTATTTTTCTCTCAGCGGAACAAAAGATGGTTGGCAGTGTATAGTATATACTACTTGTAGGATGGTATGGGAGTGTTACGCAGCATGGGTTCGTCTTTGCTTACGGTTGCAAACCAAGTAATTTGGTAGAGTACCTGCGAAAGCCTCAAAAAATACTCCACCGTCCATTGTGGTTTCTTATTTATTTATCTCATCTTCTCGCTTCTCTCAGTTAAGCTTCGAGTGGTAAGGTGCTTTTACTTGAAATTCGTCTGCTGCTCTTTCCCGCTGGCTATTCTTGCATCCCTCAGCGAAGACAGGTGGACACGGAAGTATCTTGCGAAACTGTTCTTACTTTCTTTCAATTTTATTTACGACCCGAGACCTTTCTGGTGTGTATGTTCAAAGATGAAGTCTTCGTATACATATAAAGGAAGAAATTGAGTTTGTTGGGAGGAGCGACGTGAGGTGCTCTTCAATCGAAATCTTTCGAAAAGCGGACCTCGAAAAAAATGTTCACCACTTTGGTGAAGCGGAAGATTCAACCAAGGAAAAACTAAGGAATTCTTGTAGCGTGAAACTGTACGATTCGACTAAATACTAGAACACAACTCGCCCACGCAGGAGACATTAGAAACCAGTCTTCCATCCATGATTTCAGATGACTCCGGAAGAACAGACTGAAGAGACTGAAGCATAACTATGTTTATAAGTAGGAGAACGCAGCACAACTATTTTAGAAATTCTAATTCATTTTCTGTCCAAATCCTTAAGTTTTTGCTTGAATTTTTTCATTTTAACGCCGATTTATTTTGCGTCTAGTAAGTTCAGCATTCCGCACTTCAGATCTTACAAATAATATACAGTAGGTGCCGCTTATAGTGATCACTGGTTATAAGAATCAGCCGCTTTGTGGAATCAACTATCAAAGGACCGATTCAAAATGATAAAATGCACGTTATCCTAATCGGTTATTAAAATCACACTTTCGGATATTAGAATCAATCTCCGACTTTCAGTTATAAGAATTTCCGTTAATTAGAATCAAAATTGGCTGGACAAACGTGATCACAATAAGCGGCGCCTACTGTACCATAAAGTACTTGGAAGTACTGTACAGTATGTTTAAAAAAACACGACCCCAACAAACCGTACCGTCTAATGGCCCGCAACTGTGCGTCTTGGAACAGCACTACGAAACCGTCATTAGGGCTATTCGCACGGCTGTTCGCAGCACTGTTTCCAGACGTGCAGTTGCGGGCCATTAGGATACGACGGTTTGTTGGGGTTGTTTTTTTTTAAACGTACTGTACAGTACTATAGTACTTGGATCTGTAACGTTTCCTATTTTTAGCATCGTTTATACTATCGTATATTATCGTATCGTTTACTACTTATTAACGTTTATCTATTCAAAGTTACCTCTCCTGTCCATTAAGACACAAAATAATTCTAGTTAATTTTTTCGTCAAAATGCAGAATTTTGCGTTTGGCTTTCGCATTTTTTTTCCATTATAGCTGGCGTAGGCTCTCGCCTGTTGCCGCAACTCTATGGTCAATTCCGATTGTACAAAATCAAAGATAAAAGCAACATTGCACGAGAATTTCGCATTTTTGGTACAAATAATTGTGTATTGCACAAAGCATACTTTCCGTTTGTTGCGGAATGTTCTTGAAGAATGCAATAAGATAAGGATTGGTGGGTTCTCTATTGAGTGAATGTGGAAGAGAAATAGATATTGAGATTTCCCCTTTAAAATGTCTGGCATTCGTGAACGATGTGAAACATGGTGCAAAGACAGCTTCATTTCGTTCCCGGAAACAAGTCTAGCCTCGTGGGTGGAGTGCCAAGTCGCCTTAGCGCTTCGGGAACGCCGTTTACTTGACCCGTAAACGTTACGTTTATAACTCCTTTGAACTCGGCAAAGTTAGGACTATGATTTACCTGAACCGTGAAAGGGCATGTCTGAAATGCAGTTCGCGTGGTTTTCAGTTTGAGTCAGTTTCCCGCGCACTATGATGGTCTTTTCAATTCGGGATCGCTTACAGCGTTTGGACGACGGCTTTATGAGATAGTCCTGGCACGTTCCACCTTAAAACCACTCGCGTCTAAACTAGTTAACTATAACTAACCAACTACTTACGCAAGTTCGGCCATCGATGCCTTCTATGCCTCTCAGCTTTCATCGAAGAAGTAAGCAGACCCAGTTCCATACTTCTAAGAACTAAAAGGTTTAGCATAAAAAGGTATCGACCAAGGCATCTTTGTTGCAACATTCGTATGTATCGACGCTATAAAAAGATATTACGGGCATTAGAAGCTGAACACGTATATCTTGTGGTCCCCAACCTCAAATAGAAAACATCAGAGAATTCATTCTTTTATCTTTTTCGTTTTTTTTCAACTTTCCGCGCGTTGCAATTCCCTTACCACCGTTCTGCTTTGTAACAGTTGAGAAAGAGGCACATATTTTGGTTCTAACAAATTTGCTTGAACTTTGTCTCTGTCTTAGGGAAAGCTTTATGTATGCCTGTGGCGCTGAAAGCGAAATAACTTAGAGCATTACTATTTAAAAGAGGGAAACCCGCCTTGTCGTCGGCTTCTATATACATGTCTGATTTGCACAAGCTTGTTAGAGCCGTTCTTTGCTTTATATTAGCTCCGCGCTTGAAGTTGCAAAAATGCAAATTTCCTTTGTCGTACAGCTTTGTGAAATAGCTTCGGTGGCGTCAAGGGACAAAACTAGGTTTAATTCTGCAGCAATCAACCTGTCTTGAGACACGAGAGATAAAAACTTCCTGTCCGCATGCCTTTTTTCCCTCGACGTAGTATGCCAGCACAAGGGTATGTAAACATAAAACAAAATATGGAAATGTGTTTCCCCAGCATTTTTTTTAAATGAAGGATTGTTTAAACGTTGTCAGCTTGCCTGACATGCTGCGCCGCAGTACAGGCAGCCGAGGAAATTAATGGTCCCCTGGATTTGCACTTGCATTGTAAGGGTGTGAAAACTTCCTAACGTAGATTAAATAGACTGCAGCTTTGTCTAGCGTCTTCGCTTCACAGTTGAAAGTCCTGTTCAGTAACGTACATCAGATTGTACCGAGCTGAATTCTACGCTAGTAAAAACCCTCTCAGTCAAGCGTCAAGCTTCAGGAACAGGAAGTTAAGCTGGAGACCGTGCAACATGGTCACTATTTCTGCCAAATTTCCTTTGGGGGAAGACAGTCTGCGATTGCAAAAAGGTAAAGTTGCTGGAAACCTCATAGTTTTCTTCTTTTTTTGTCGACGTAACGACACAAGTTCCAGTTGAGCGCATTTGGCTGCTCTCGTATGGTAACTGACAGTCACCGGAGACTAGGTATGTGACAAAAGTATATCTTCCGTGTCCGTCTAGAACCTAGGTCAAAGCTGGTTCTTCTACATGACTTGATCTTTTTCCTCTTACTATTCGGGAACGGATATAAGCTTTTCATTCGTTTTTGGCTATTTCCGTGCGGGCATACCATTGTCTCCCAGCGCTTTTGCCCGTAGCTGCCTGTATACCATCCCAACAATGAAACTTGTAAGGCCAGATCCGGACGGGAAGAAAACAAGAGGCATATAACTATAAAACCAAGTTGGCTGGAAACCTAAATAAAAATGAGAGAAGGTAGACCAATGAACATAAGAGTGAGAAAAACATTTGCGGCGAGGCCGGTGGGGTATCCAAACACACCCTTATTTGGTTAGGAATCTCGGGTTGACTCTCTGGATCTATGCTTGTCGTCTGTGGTGTAGCACCTTGAGAAGTGTTTGGAGCAAGACGTGGGGGAAAAAAACGAAGCTTGTATAAAAGAAATTGCTGAGGCTGACCGAACAGAAGAATCGTTCTGCATACACATTGTTACTTTTAGAGCTCCTCCGCGACTCAATCTAACTTTGCAGAGAGAGAGAAAGGTTATCTGCGCTGGAAGTTTTTGCGAACTTTATATTACTTTCGCGAATGAGCTGTTTGAAGTCATTTGGTGGAAAGTCGAGTTCCCCTTGAAGGTTCCTAAAAGCGTACCTTGAGTAAGACAGAGCAGTCCCTTGCAAAAGACAGGTTTGACATTACTTGGCCCCCTTCGTGATGTCTTCATCTTGTAGAAGGCAAACAAATTATTGGCTATTGTCAATTGGGCTGCGCCAAGCATATGAGGCCAGGTTTCAATCACCCAGCCCAGCCTCTTTCACATGCACGACTTGATGGAAGTCGTTAGCTGTCTGATGGAAAGCGTTCGTTGTGATGAGTTTCTAAGCGAAAACGGAGAAAAGATTGCCAATATAGAAAGGGTCCCATGTGTATTAGGCAAAACGGGCCTCTTTAGCATACGAAAATCGTGGCCGGTGGCCACGTACTTGGTCCGTTTTTAGTCCGAATTTGGGGTGATTTTCATAACAGAGGCTAGTTTGGCTTTTGCCTCTAATTCCTTTATGTTAATGCGCAAAGATACTTACCCGACTTTGAGGTTTATCTTTCGCGGTCCGCTGCAGTTTGTAACGGTCTTTGCGGTGCTGACTTGCAGCTCGTTACCAAATTGTCAGGATAGTTTTAACCTGTAATTCATTTAGTCTCCTTCCCCTGGCTATATGGCGCTCGCGAAATTTGGCTAATTTGACTGAGTAAAATTACTGATTTACAGAGGACTTGCTGCTGACCGTGACTCGTATCATTACTATGGTTATTTCTTGCATCTCTCGGTAGCTTGTATTTTGGACAGACAATATCAGTAAAACATTAATTGACATGTAATATAATTAGAGTTAGATTAGTTTAAAGTACGGAAGGGACAGCTTTCATTTTCGCTTTGTTTCAAAGTCACTTCTACTAGAGCTTTCACCCTTCGTCTCTAATTAGAAACGTATGATATGATTGCAGTAATATTATTGCCAGTTTGCTTTATAAAATCAATGTAACAGTATATTAAAGTAATCGGAACCCAACTCATAACTTGATTTCATATCGGAATTCTATAAGACGTGCCAGGTACTGAGTTACTATTTCTCCCACCTTTGAAGTGCCCTTATGCTTTGCATTGTTGCATAATTAGACGCAACATAACTGCTTTGTCCAGGACGATCCGAAATTCGGAGAAAAGGACCGACATTTTGAGCTTGTGTCGGGTTAGTTCTTTTCCTCTCTTTTTGGAGCCAGCGGTTAAGTATATAGAGGGAGGGGTGAACGATCGATGAAACGCTACGGCAGAGACCAATAGCATAAGGTCGTTGTCATAGAAACACCTTCATTTCTTCCATATTTTGTCCAACTATTTCATTGCTCACCTCTATTTGAATGTTTCTTTTCGGAATTTCATGATCAGGAATACCAAGGGAAACTACAATAGAGGACTATGTTTAACGAGGTAGTTCCAATATATGGCAGCAACATCAGACCACCCCTCCAAAAAAAATAAAGAAAAAATGACCCAACTCATTTTGCTGCCACTATCTTGAAACGGGCCAATTTGTGTTCCCGCTTATCCTTGGCTGTCTTGAGTTGGGCTATTTTCTTCTCTTTTATCTCTAGAGAAATTCAGAGCCCTTGGTGGCAAACAAGGCATTGAAGAAATAGCGCAGTTTGCATAGCAAATTTCCATGCATGACAATAGAGAAATTACCTAAAACTTGTATGTTTTCGGAGGTTCGATAGCTTGTAAACCACCTTTCCACGTGCATTCTCTTCTCTGCCATTACGTTAGACCCTGACCGCTAGTTGCATTGAGGCAAAATGAGATGAAGTCTGTCAGCATGCCTCCAAGGTTTCTATAGTTGAATAAGGAAGATTTTCCTCCCTACAATTCCCTTTGGGTCGCCTCTCAGAGTTGTACTTATACCACGCTAACTAACCAAGCTTCTTTTAAGTATAGATATCTTGTAGCTTCGGCTCTTCAAAAGCACAAAACGAATCACACTGAAAAACGGGAAACAGAAAGAAGGCGGTGATACGGATACGGCCTTAAAGAAATTTTTTCTTTGGGTTCGGCTTGGCATTGTTGGAGCTATAGGCAGCAAGTTTCCGAGTTGATGGGGTTTTCTGCAAGGTTCACGTGGATTGGCATTCTGGGCTATGAAGGGGCAATGAGTTTGCAAAGAAGTTTGCAAAGAATGGAGTGAAAGAGAAGAGTTTGACCGGTCAAGCGTGAGCTCATCAATTCCCGGCATCATTATGTAGACTCGAAATTTCGTCCCCTTTTTGCCGGGACGCAACTAAAAGGCACAGTTCGTGCGATGAAGTCTATTGTCCTTTTCTATCGATCCCTTGCTGTAAGCAATTTGTAATAAATTTAAGCGCCCAAAAAACTCTAAAAGGATGAGTGACAATTATGTCCCTTCAACATACTGTCTACCATAAATTCATGACACTTATCTGGTATCACATGCTCAGGTGGGAAACTTTATCCAGTTTCTTTGCAGAAAAAAATAAGCAAATAAAAATAACAGCTGGCAAACTAGGCCGGATCTGTTACTGAACGTCAGAAATCCTTTTTCACCCAATTCATGAATCGTAACTCAGGTTTTTGTGTTTGGATCATAAATATGTCATTTGAGTTAAGACGAATGGGACATGACATCGAGATTTTTGCTGCCTTTATAAATTCCCTAGTCGGACATTTGTCCGCTGTCGTAAGTCCCAACCTGTGCATGCCTATATTGCCGAAACCGCATTTATCATGTTTTCTCTCCTCATTACCTCGAAAAACAACAAGAGTCTGTCAAAAACTGCAAGTTATTAAAAGTTTGGGACGATTCCTTGGAGTCATTTGCGAAATGATGCATATTTATAGCATTGGAAATGTTTAAAAAATAAACGGAAAGGAAAGGAAGACCGGGTAACACGCAGTCTTATAGATTCTAACGAAGTTATTTTACCTGATCTAGTGAAGTATGTTGAGGGTTGGGTTGTTGGGTCATCGCGCGTCTTAAAAGGGGGAAATCTCAGTTTATCTGACTGCGCACAGTAACAGGCATGCATATATGTACGCTAAGACAAAGAGCAGAAGATGCAATCAGCAACTCTTAATTTGGTAGCTCGCTTTCTCATGTACCCTCATCAACTTTTCCAGGAACGTACTTATCAGAAGTTGAAACACCGCATTGCATAAAGGGTCATGGGGTATGAGAAACAAAGAAGCTTCTTTGATTTTTCACATATGCTTTCCTGTGCAAGTAGATTTCATTGGCACTGTTGCGTTTTAGAGTGTCACTTTAGCATCTTGATTCGATTAGATCCAACTAGAGAAGCCGTTCCTATAGCAACTTGGGAAAGAGGGAAACAGTCTGCGGAATGCTACACCATTTCCTTAATAATTATTCCTTTTTGAACTGATGGAGAAATTGAATTGAGTCTCTTTCGGTTCTCCGGCTTCGTTTTTTAATTTTATTATTCATCTTTTTTTATTTAAAAAAAAATATAAAAAGAAACTAGAACGAAATTTTCTTCTCTTTCTAGGCAAAAGGCTGTAGTTTCGGTTGTCCCGACCAACACGAGCCCCATAGGAGATTGAGGTCGTGCTTCATCGACGCCCTCGACGCCCTCATCTTCTACCCCGGCGCTGAGCAATGATGCTGCTCTCCGAAACGAAGGAGCTATGGCGGTGGCGTCGACGGCAGTGTTCCGCTGTACGAATCCGCGCGGACAATCCCAGTTGCGGCTCAGATGCTTGGCACCCGCAGAAGAAAACAGAACCTTCGACTAAAAACCGTGGTGAGCTTTTTGCAGCTTCAGCTAGATTTCAAAGATTGAATTCTTTTTTTTTTACTCCAGTGAAGTTCCATTGCTCTTGCATTCCGACGTTTCTTTTGGCCCTTGTTTACAAGTGAGTTGCTTTTTTCGCTTTTTGTAAACATAATTATAACCAAGCTATATCACTCAAGCCAATTTGTGTCTTAGGGGTTCGCGTTTTCGTATTTACTGCTCTTCCGTGGTGCTCTTGCTCTCACACAGAACCCAGCTAGTGCTTCAAGCATATCGTAAAACTTTTCGCCGTTTCTTGGCCCTCACGGAAGTCGTAAGTGTTCGTGTTTTGGCCATTGGCAGGAGAAAAGGAACCACCGACACGAGAAAATCATGTGATAGCGTTCTAGTTCCGAAAAAGACGTGGAAATTTGTAGGACACTACTAGCCAACCCAAGCGTTACAGAAGGTCAAGGTGTCTTCGTAAAACTCTCATGCATTTTTGGGACCATGGTTGATAAGGATGGCGCGTAATTGGGTTTCTCATCATCAACCTGCTGTACTAACAGATCAACAGTTCCCAAAGTCTTCAAAATTGACGAGGTAAGCGAAAATTGTTCTACGCTCCCCTATCTGTACGGAATATGCGATCTATTTTCCCTGTTGTGAATATGGATGCGTGAGAACAAATGATAGCACCAGGGGAACCTTTAAAGAAAAACTAATTAGTAATTACGTTCTTATATCCTCTGGACCACGTAAATAAGCTCTCACTCTCGTTTGGTTCCACAATTTGCTTTTATCGCTTTGTATATGATTTTTTCTTTTTCTTTTTCCGGGCCTGGATCGAGACAAACCCTTTTCTCCCAATACACACACGGCCTTTCGAGCGTCAGGTCTCCTTTTTCCTGTCTGTCTTCTCTCTGTCTCTCTTTTTCCAAATAAATGTGTCCCATTCCCATCCCGAATTAATTTTCTCCGGTACATTTACTATCTAGTAACAAATAATTGCACACCTTGAACGAATCCGGCTACAGTTCTGCTTCCCATTAGAGATCAAGGCTCGACTCGCTAAATCAATTTCGATGCAATTCAAAGTGAAAATGGACTGCAAATTGCTAATAATTAATGTATCTTCCATTAAGCTATGCATGTTCTCGCAAAACCCTTAACTGCAAAACCGTGTTTCTTGTCGTGTTCTTTTTTCCATTCGAGATTCTTGACATTCATTGGAAAATCCAAGCGTCACCTTTAAAATGAATCGCGCGGAGGGATAGGGGAGAGCGGGGCTTGTTCGGCCATGGGGTACCCCCGGACAGTCGAGTTATCTAGCAACACACCTTAGGAATATTCATAATTAAAATCCTTCAGGAACTTGTCATGTAGATGGCTCTTGTGGGAAAAGAAGAGTAAGTTCTACTCAGCATTCAGAAGTTACGCATGTTTATGTGAAAAACCCAAGCGCAACTAAGAATACCCAACTTCACATCAAGTGTCGTTTTAGTCCTAAAGGTATCCGGTTTTTTTTTACTCTAGTGGACTCTTAAACAAGCTGATAGGATAGGTTATATGTTGACAGCAGTTAGGATTTTTAAATTTTTTTGTACTCCGGGGTTTTGATTTTCTAGGTTCAAAATGGTGTTTGGGGCAACTTCGGACATAAGACTCATGAACGTGCTCAGTATCTAAGAAATAAGAGAAGAGTAGCTTTTGTCTTAAGATGGTGGATAATTTGTGGACAAATCACTAGAATTCGTTTCGATCTATCAAGTTTTGACTTCCGCTAGTTACCTTTGATTCCTTATTACGTCGTTTGATCGATGTAACCCAGTGAATTTATAACAAAAAAACTACGTTTTTCTGGATATTTGACATTAAAAACCTTTGATTCCTTTTTTACCGTTCAATACGTATATAACCCCGTGAACTTATAACATTTTGTTTTTGTTTTTCTCGACATTTGCCACTAAAAGCGGTTAGGTCCGAAGGTGCCACACGCCCTTCCGAAGCTACCCCATGCCTGAGGCACCTTCGGACAAAATGTGACCTTTCGAAAAATGAGAATATCTCCGGCTCTATAACTCGGAGCTGTAAAATACCAACTGAAAAAGTAAGAAGGATGACTTGGGTTTTAAAACGCACAAAAGTTTTCCGTTCCATTGCTTAAGGAGGTCTACAGAAAGCAAAAAGAAAAAAACGGCCGAACGAGCCCCCCTCTCCCCTACTGACTTGTCTAGAGTAACAGCTAATGGACCCTCTCCTCGTCCGAGGAGGCGGGGACTCGTAGTGCTACTTTGGCCTGCCTTATACCAGAGGCGAATCGGAGCAATAATGAATAATGAAAAAGTAAAACCGAATAAATAGTGCTCCAAATGGGGGACTCGGCTTGATGGTCCTGTGTGGTTCGGTAGCTTTCGTAAAAGGATAGGACAGGATAGGAATACATTGTCAGGATTCTCCACTGAAGCAGTGTCGCAATTAGTCGGCCTATTCTTTAAGCGGATTAACTGCCATTGATTTTTCTTCTCCTTTATGATTTCTGCTGTGTAGAATGTTTACGTGTCCGGCACATTGTCAAGATGTCCTTTGTAACTGTTGTTTCGCTCAATGAGCATAAAGTTGAAGGAATATTTTCATCTTAGCAATACTTTCGAAGTTTAGAAGGCTTTGTTTACGTTTTCAAGGCTACAGTACTTTTTTAGTTGCGGCACTTTTTCTTATGTCTAACTAGTTAGAGGATGAACTCGGTATATTGACGTATAATAGCTTAGCGCATGGACGAAGCAAATAAAGGAAAGTTCCCCAAACCCAAGGGATACGAAAATCTGTCACTCGGCCTAGTGTCCCGGAAATCTGCTTGCCTTTTGTTTCAGGCAAGACGAGGGAGAAACTTCATCGTGCTCAAACTACGGAAATTTTCTCCCTCGGCTATCATTTTGCTTGCGGTACACGGAACACGCCAATGGACTGTCCAGTTCAGCATCGCAGCAATGTCCCCCCATAGGTTCCGTCAATTTATAAATTGAATTGTGCCCTTGTGAAGATTATCTTACTGTGTGAGGCGTAAGTCGCTCCCATTTCTCGTCTTTGCTGGATTTGAAAAGAGGAAAGAAATGGTTGTCACACTAGACTCTATGCACTAATGCTGCTGTCAAAAGTCGCAGAGATCAGCAATTGGTTTCCTCGACATTTCAGCTAGTACGTAGCAAAAGGTCCAGAGCCGAGCCGAGGCTGTTTGTCACATGATGACGGTCATGGAGCAAAACGCATCCAGGGAGTCAGGGAATCGTCTTATTCACGCCCATAAAACTTTTATGGGAGCTATGCTATCCGCTTTCCCTCTGCACTTGTGTATGCTGGCCGTACTTCGTACATATCTGTCTGAATTCAAAATTTCTGCCACGCCTCCGGCTTGGAACTTGAGAATTACTGCGGCGTGACTTGCTAGGATTTTCTAACCCAGGCCATATTTCTGTGCCAATTTTGTAGTGATTCTTTGATTTTGTTCTCTCCCTCCCTCTCTCTCTCTGTCTCTCTTTCTCTCTCTCTCCCTCTCTCTCTCTGTCTCTCTTTCTCTCTCTCTCCCTCTTTCTCTCTCTCTCCCTCTTTCTCTCTCTCTCTCTCTCCCTCTCCCTCTCTCTCTCTCTCTCTCTCTCTCTCTCTCTCTCTCTCTCTCTCTCTCTCTCTCTTTCTTTCTTTCTATATATTGTGGTTTTGACTTTCTGTTGTGTGAGCCAAACTCGAAGAGGGATATAGTTTCTTTTCTTTTTTTTTCTCTCCAAGAAAGTGTACCGGTCTCTTAGTCCCTCAACTTATCTCCCTGAGCACAGACGTTGCAATTTTATTTTGGACACCCAGCAAACAGCGGTGTCAAGTAATGGCAGCCTATATTTCAACCCCAATGTATCCTTGAACTCGTTCTGTCGTCCACGTGTGTTCGTATGTGGAGACTACAAACTATGCTAATGACATGCAAATAAGGGAATTATTTGGTCCAGCAGGAGGCAAATATCAAAGCTATGGGGAGTACAAGTTTAATAAGGTTCCCTATATACCAAGATTCTTACAGGGCTCTTACAAGCTTTCCCAATGCTGCAGCCAAGTGTTGTAAACAAGAAGGAAAAGACGACAGTGACAAGCAGCAAAAAGTCTCCGCTGTTAGCCGTGTTCCTTTTATAATACTTGCGGCTTACGCGTTGTGCTTTCACATATATCGAGCTATTGGCTTTCCCGTCGCCTCGACGATCCCCGGTCATATAAAGAAGCTTAGGTTTCACTTGATACGGAAACAATATAGGGGAGACGTGTGTACTTTACGTACTTTTTAACGACACTGTGGCTCTCCTCCCTCATGTAGCCTCGCAGGAAAGGGCAAAGCATGGGTTCGTGATGCCGCAATTTCAACGGAAGTTTTACTTGATAGTTAAAAAAAAAGGGTAAGCTTATAAAAGTACTTACGGACTTCATACTGGCAACGAAAATATAAGTGCAGGACGCCCATTATTGCTCTCAGAAAATTGGTCTCGCCATGTTTCATAAGGAAATAGTTATGGATCAGAGTCCTATAAGAAACACTACCAGAATAATGCAGAGTGTATCAAATTATTACACTCAGTGAATTTGTCTATTGCTTTTTAAATGAAACAGACGACTTATCAGCAATCATCCGTAATAATATGACTTGAATTGGAGAGGATCGTGCAATAAATGGATTTTTCAAAGTATCCGTCGTCGCAATGACGTCTATATAAGCACTGAAGTTGCTTGTCTTATGGCTGCCTAGAATGTATATGACTGTGTTTTTCACCATGTGTTCTATCTTAATTAGGTGCCCTATATAGTGTATGTTGGATGCTGGAAGATGTATGGTGAGGAGATTTCGAGCGACTCCTGACGCTTCATTAGCTTAACGCTTTTGCTTGTGCTCGCATTAAGCATGATGTCTCACAATAACAAGCTATATACGGTCTAGTACTTATACTGTAGCAAGATTCGTCTAGTTGTCTTTCAACACAAATCCTATCAGCATTACAAATAAAACTGGCAATATACCTTCATTAGGGACTCATTCGAATGTGTTGATATTTTGACCTGTGAAATTCACCCCTTTCCACGGAAATCTGCTCCACGGAAATCTGTACAATAAAGATAATCGTCGTAAATTTTGGCACGACTTGGCTGTCATTGTAAAACTAAAGAGAATTATTAAATGTATGAGTTGTATTTTTCTTACATTATTAAAGATTATTACTTTATTATTATAGGTTATTATGTTACTGTATAGAGATTTGTTGCTGACATTTGTGTGACGTTATTGTAGATTACTACTTTATTGTTAGCGATTGCTAAGTTATAAAGATTTATAACAGACATTTGTGTGTTTTTTTTGTGTTTGCAAAGGACTAGGGACTGCAGAATATGTTTGTCGAGTAAAGTAAAAGTTTTAGTAATCGAAGAAGTCACACCAACAAGTCAAGGAAAGTTGTAAAATGCGACGGAAGTGTCATACCCTTAATTTGGTTTTAGTTTCCTGCTCTCACTATATCATATACGGACAAAAAACGACACAAAAATTTTAGCTTTCTGTAGTGTTTGGGTTCGGAACTTCATATCCCGAAATGGATAGCTTCTTGGGAAGCTTTTTTAGCGTTTTAGTCAAAGGGGGCTGAAGGGGATATGAATGAAACGGGCGAAGTTTCGAAGAAGGAAAAAAAGTAAGGCAACTTTTCCTTCTTGACGTTACGCCCGCACTTCTTTACAGAATTCGATTAAACGAACGTCTTGCGTTGTCCGGGGTTCCGCTATGTTGGCAGATAAACTTTGTCTGTTAAGTATTTTTTTTTTGGGTGGGGTACAGGTCTTTTTGCATAGTTGCCAACGTACATGAAAGACACGTGGCATTGTCTGCTGGCTTCTGTTTAACTTTGCTTTTGACTGAAGCTCGAACTAGACTCGGGTTATTGAAGTCCTCCGCTCGGGTTCTTACGAATTGGTTGCTTGGGTAATCCAACTCATTTTCCCCCTGTTATTGTGATCTCTCCGCTCTTGCTTATGGGTCTCATTAATTAACAACTTCTTAACTCTATATAACTGAATGTATACAAGGAGTTCTGGCTCAAATATAGCGACAGTTATTTGAAAACTTCTGTTTTAATTAGCCACAGAACCTCCAAACTCACGAATGGGAGCTGCTAAGATTCCTTTTTTTGCTTTCTAAAATTGATCATAGCTTCAAGAGCGCATCTGTTGCAGATCACTCAGAAAGGGATGAATTTCATATACGTTATAATTTAGTGTCTGACCCCTGACTCAGTTAAACAAATTATTTGACTGAACGACTACCCGTTGCACCTGATGGGTAGTCTCTTCATTGACCGTCAAACTGGTTGGCCTAGGTGGAAGAAACTGTCATAGTATTGTCGCGTGCGGTTCAATTCTGGTCCTGGGTTGATAACTGTATTAAATGCTCTTCTTTAACCGTTCGCCTCTTTAGACTTCAAATCACTCGCGCTCCCATCACTCACTCCGTACCTATATCGCCACCCTTCACGCCTCACGTCTTCCTTCCCCCTCGCTTGCTCTATGACCCCTCTCGCAACGACCACCGCTAACCCGGCTTCCATATCCCGCTCGACCCGCGAACCGCTAAAGTATATAGGTTTCAACCACAGTTTATAGGAAACCTGTACACGGAATGTATACAGTGAGTCGTCTCATGTACATCGACATTTTTGAAAAATGTTTAATTAGCCGTAAAAGCTTCAAACTCATGAAAAGGAGCTTCACACTCACTGTATACAGGAAATCTATATACTGTAGCTAATGCTGCCTGTTCCCACGGAGGCTGGGACCAGAGGTCCAACAACGGTCTACTATGTCGTAAAACTGGGTCGAACATTGACTCCTACCACTTACAGTTAGGCAAGGGGTACCCTTTACACGGGACCTCTTGAGAAGAGTTGTTGCATGCAAAAAACTTAACTGCGGACATATGTGCGAAATATATTTTCCAGATCGAGCTAAAGACAGACTCCGGACTGTTTAACTGAACGTCGGTTTGCGTTTTGACGTTGTTGTTCTCCAACTTTAACAGTGACCACACGTAGCAACGAATTATTGGCCTATTTTTTTCTGTCTTATTCTTTAGCACATTTTTAATTGTGTTAGTGTTCCCTCTTTTTTTCGTGAAAACAGACAAGTCCGTTTTTTCCCTAAAGAAACGATTTTGAAGTCTATTGCTACGCGTTAGAATCGTTTTTGTGTCGTAACAGCATCTTTCAAAGTTGCCAGCTATTTGTTCAGAAGCAAAAGTTACATAAAATTTTCATCCACAAGTGAGTGCAAAATTTGCTCGGAAGGAAAACAAATGTTATCGGAAGCTACTTTTTTTGCGCCTAAGAACGGGTTGACATATTCCGCTATCATAACTGCTGGGGTGCAATAGGTCGTTTTTGGTAAAAATTTATGATTACGAAACGTATACGTAAAAGAAATACTTCGATAAAGTCCCGCTATCGTTGAGCCTTAGCCTAGTTGTCTTGTTTGCAAACTGTCGCTTGGATTTCTTGTAACGGCACCAGGCAGAGATTTATGAGGATTATATTGCCGCTATTGCACCTGAGATTGCTTACTGGCGAATTCCTTTTTTTTCTTTTCTTTTTATACACCAGTAGAAATCAATGCGCTATCTCAGGCCAACAAAGTCTTAATGTATCTTATTCTATTTAGGTTCTGCGAGTCCCAAAATCCGATGCCTGGCCTGGTATTTACTGGAAATCTCATCAAACAGAAGCGAAGCTCAGTCCTGGGTCTTCAAGTTGTCCTTATCATGCTGGTCCTGAAGCTGGGAATAGTTTACGCGGAAGCAAGGTAGCGCTTTTGGTTGGGCGTTAATTGGTCTTTGATTTTTTCCCCCTAATACCCGCTTTCAAGTGAAGTTGAACATATTTACAGTCAAAAGAATCCAATCCTCCCCATTCCTTCCCCTCCCCACCCCTCTCCTCCAATCCTTATACCCAGCTTATCCCTGAAGGAACTGACAGCTTTCAAGAAATCGGCTTTTCTATTCGGACGAGGAGTCGTCAAGGATTTTACAAGTAATCGAAGTTAAAATTCTTTGATCCGAAGTATCGTTCACGGATTTCGTTATAACTTTTGGCTCCAAAAAAGTCGTTACCTCTCGAAATCTTGAACTGAATCGTCTTTTAACTTTTGGAGAGTCCATTTGGCTGTGCAGTGGTGGTGAGCAAGTGAGGTTCCGTTCTGGAATTACTTTTCGGGGGAATCAGAAAATATTTCTTAAATCTTTTCTTCAGTTCCATTACTAGGAAAAGGGGGGAAAAGAACTTGGCAGCTTGCTCCTGCACACGCCCCCCTCGTATAACTTCCGTTCTTCTTTCCTGGTATCCTGACGTCCAGCGATACAGATATCGGATATCACCAGAAAGTATGTCCATAGCTTAGCGTTATTCGAAAAGGGTCGACAAAACCGGTACTTGCCGTGCAGGGCTCAATTGCAAGTTTGAAAAAGTAAAACCCAATAAACGTGGAGGAAACATGGAATAATGAACAAGCCAAAGGAGCTATTGCCAAATGTATAACTTACGGGGTACGTGCAAGCTTTAGATCGGGCAATAAACTCCAGCATTTCGTAGATAAGTATCCCGTACCACTACCCTATAATGGAACCGATTTCATGTTCGAAATACTTTTGGAGAAAGCACTTCCTTATCTTTCTTGGAAGCAGATTTTTCCCTTCAAATTGAGACACTTATCAAGTTTACCTCATGCATTGGACATGACCCTCTCCCTGCTTTTTTCTTAAAAAAGACAAAAAATACTCGTCCAAGAAACCCAATTTAAGCCAGTAAACTTTCCTTTCGCACAAATACGCTCTTTGCCTTGTTTTGGTGACGTTTTTAGAAGAAAAAATGAGAGGATGCAACGAAATAAAGGGGGAAATCCAATATTTAAACGTGTTATACAGCAACCAGGCTAATATGAAAGGAAGCGAAAAGTTAGCAATGGTAGTGTGACGGAGGGGGGGGGGGAGAAAAAAGTGGCTTGGAAGGCATCTTGGGCGTCGTACGTCTCTTAACCAAACCTCGGGAGTGCCGAGTACTGCCGAATCCCGATAAGTTGTCACGCGAAAGGCCGGAAGTCGACGTGAAGAGCCGGAGCTTGGAGACAGGTTCCTCTTCGGGGACATCTTGTCCGAAAAAGCCTGTGTTGTGTTGGTCCACGGAACACCCACTAGCTAACACTGTCACGCTTATTTTTATTTTTTTACTTTTTATTTTATTTCTTCGCTTGGGACCGTTTTATTTGTCAAATTTTGGTTTCCCCACAGCCGAAAAGAATAAAAAAGTAACATCCCTCGTGTGACTGGCAAACTAGATTACAAGTAAAGCAAACGAGTACGTTTCCGGACGTAGAAAGGAGCGAAAATGTTCGAAAACAAAGTTTTCTGTAACTCCATCAGCATTTTCAAATTTTTTTTCTAAACGTGCCTGATTGAGTCATATAGCAAAGATTTTCAATGTATTCATTCTTTTTATTTCAGCTTGACAGAAAAAAAATGTAATAATGGGAGTTTGAGCTAGGAGAAAAAATTATATATAAAAAAGCGGGGAAATTGAGAAGCAAGGTAATAAAAAGAAAAAATGGAGGGATAGGAACGTGACGTGACCACCAATCAATGAATTGATCCAGGAACAGTCCAAGGAGGGGAAAAACTTAATTGACGAGCTCCCACGCTGTAGCATTTCTTTTTCTTGTATTCTGCCCTGGAAGTCTGGTGCTACTGGTGTTGGTTTCGTAGATAGAAGAGAGTATCGTCTTGACTCAGTTGGTAGATGATCGCTTATCGGAAGACTGCCATACCCTACCCACCAAAGTCAGACATTTGGTATTGACATTCAGTACGGCCGTTCCAACGCTCCAGAATCTGATATATAGGTGAAAGAAATAACCTTCTCTTTGCAATGCTGCTTCTTTCTGCACAATAGTTGGTCCTGTTATATAGCCTCGTAGCGTCGCCGAAAAGTCGTAAAAAGGGAATAGTTACTCAGACTCACTTGGGGTTTCCTCGGCGGCTATCCTTTATGTGATTCTTACGGAACTGCAGTAAGAATTTGATCGATTTCGGATGCAAAAAAAGTAGTGCTTAGGACCATTACATACAATACAGCTGTACCCAAAAAACCTAACTGCAGGACTTATCGGAATGGAAGTAGCCATATCCAGCAACGAGATTGATTACCGGCCCCGAACTTTGACAATCGAAAATTTCTCCAAGGAAAAGACCCTTAAAGGGCAAAAGCCGCCAGACAAGAACTTTGTCTTAAAAAAATAAAAAATAGACCATACAATCTAGTTTCTAGTCATGTTCTCTTTCAATCGTGCGCGGACCATTAATTAAGCAATTAAAAAAATAAATTTTTAAAAAAGTTGGGTCACGTAGTTTGCTGACTTCTCGGACGGATCAGGATCCATGATACCCAAGAGCTTTTCTTACTGCTGAAAGCAGGGGAATACAAAGTGGCCATGATAACAAGCCACACAATCTAAAGCGTGATACGTTTGTGACGCCATAACTGAAAGCTTGCATCCCAAGAACTCGAGAACGGCTGGCCAGAGAAACTTGAAACGAAACCCATGAAACCCGGAAAAAGGTCCTTCCTTCTTTGAATAGTGTAGCCTTACAATAATCCGTCCAAATTTCAAGATGTGATTTTGGTGGCGAGTACCTTTTATAAGCGAGTTTGATGGAGGAAGAGCCTTATTTTTCTCAGGAATGAACTTAAAGAACTTACTTTTTTATTAAGACTGGGCTTTAGGGGGTAAAAACGAAAGAGAGAAAAAAATAACTTTCAAAACAGGAAAGAAGTCTTCCTCCAACTTTTTTTTGTGTGTGCTTAAAAGCGGCAACGAACGCGTTCCTTTTCCCATGATTGGTGTGCTCCGAATTGTTGGTGACTTCAACTTGAATTGTTCGTTTTTTGTTTTCTCTTTTATAGGTCACCTACTTCGGGTGATGGACCTTTAGAGTTTTCGGACATCTTGCCAGAAAACCCCAAAGAGTACGATAAAATGCAGCCTCCCAAAGAAAACGGTGAGCTTTCAAGAGTCCACTTTCCAGTGTTTTTTAAGGTTGTAAGTCGAACGGACAGCAAGGAGATATGAGAAAACTCCTAGAGAAAGAAAAACCGGCTAGAAATTGAACAAATAGTTATGTTGGACATTCGTAGGAGAGGTCTGTTATCATTTTTCATAAGATAGTTGTCTCTTTCAGGTCGCCCCACCATGGTCCATTTCCATGTGACGGTCATGAGCCTGGACTCGATCGACGAGAGTTCCATGGTAAGTGATTTTTTTCTCCTGCTGAGCTCAAGTATTTTTTTCCAGTTAAAATATGTTTCATGCTGTTTAAATATTTATCGCTGGAGAAAACTCCTGTGCTTACCTAATGGAATAAAAGCAATGGACTAAATGCATTTTTCACTTTTTTGCTTTTCAAATCTCTATAGAGAAAAAAACGAAAATGGCAAGAAAAAAGTAAAATGTTGAAAAGTTTTTGTTTCCTACAATAAGAGATGAAACCACATGTAGGTTCTTAAGTTTCTTTTGAATTCCAAATACTCTTTTGTGGAAGCATGAGACTACCATGCAGTGCTTTCAAATCTTGAAGATTGGGAGCTTATTTATTATTCCGTATTGCTTGTTCGTAACTTCATGTCCAATACCCCTATTTATATACTGAATGCTCCTTCTTCTTTCCGAGCACGATTCTCATACATACAAGAGCTTCACTTTCCTTTGGTCCTCTTTTGCCTTAGACATTTGCTGCCGACATTTTCTTTGGTCAAAATTGGAAAGACCACCGACTTCGCTTGCCCGATAACATGACGTCGGAATATCGCTTATTACCCGTAAATTGGTTAAAAGACATGTGGCGACCAGACAGTTTCTTCAAGAACGCGAAAAAAGTCACATTTCAAGGTAACTTAAGCTAGCGTCTAAGATAACCTCGCCGGTCTAATTATGGCCTGAATCTAAGATATGACCATTCCGAATCATTATGTCTGGCTGTACCAGGATAAAACCATCCTGTACATGGTTAAACTGACCCTCATTTTAAGTTGTGCCATGAATTTCCAAAGGTAGGAACAGTTTTTCTTGAACTTTATTTGCCTCTTCGCCGAGCTTAATTGGAGACTTTGATTTTTTTTCTTAGGTACCCGCACGACGAACAAGTCTGCGGAATGAAAATCGAATCACGTAAGCTCGATAGTCTATGGTCGCAAGTTTGGAGTTAATAGAAACTAATTTTTATCTTTTGTTTTTTACCTTTTCATTTTCCCCTTGGACCAGTTTCGCATACTACAGACGACCTCGTATTTGTGTGGTAGGTTTATTGTCGTAAGCTCGTTTCGACGCCTAACAAATTAATAATCCCCCTTTTCTCTTTTAGGGATCCACTCGTCCCTCTTGTGGTGGATAAAATTGAACTGCCGCAGTTAGATTTGGTGAATAATGAGACAGCTGACTGCACCCAAGTGTATTCCACGGGAAATTTCACCTGTCTACAAGTCATCTTCACTTTCAAGAGGCGTCTGGGTTATTATCTCTTTCACACATATATCCCGACTTGCTTAATCGTCATTATGTCGTGGATATCATTCTGGATTCGCCCGGAGGCTGTACCTGCTCGTGTCACATTAGGTGTCACATCCTTACTCACTTTATCCACTCAACATGCCAATTCACAAAAAGCTCTTCCCCCCGTGTCATACATCAAAGTAATGTTATCCCTGTGCTAGAAGCTTCTAAGAAAAATTTATAGTTTTTTGTTATTATTTTGTGGGGGTAGGCTATCGACAGTTTTATGTCCTCGTGCACCATATTTGTCTTCTGCTCTCTCATGGAGTACGCGTTGGTTAACGTAGTCATGGGGGATGTGATCGACGGAGACGAGAGTGCAGTCAAACGAGGAATGAAGAGCATCTTTATGGCAACAAGACTAATATCATCAAAACAAGCTACCACCAGGGTAAGTGCATGCAGATGGGGAGGAAGGAAACGGGATAGCGTCAGAGGAAAGTATTTGAGATCGTTCTTTTCGCAGGATATGCCTCCGTCGTTGGGCGTCCCTGGCTCGTGTACGCACAGCCATGTTCCGATGCCTTTAGCGACTCAGCATGTGCCCTCCACATCAAACGTTCCCCAGCAACACACTGTGCAATTGCATAATCAACGTCTGAACCACCGTACCAGTCACGGACAGCGGGCGCAAAATGCCATATCATTAAATGATATTATTTCGGATGTCACCCCCGGTGCTCCTCCGTCAATTACTACGTCTTCTTCGCAGGCTCCACTGAGTGCCATGATATCCTCGTCAGGAGCTACTACTCCCAATCCGAAATTCGAAAACGGGAAGCCAGGGCCGAGCAACAATAGCCCTGCACCTGCGACCCATTCTTCCGACGCTAATGTAGCTCATATTTATCCGACAAGTCATCCGCCTCATTGTCGTGCTCCAGCAGCCCCTCCTTCCATGACGCTGCAGCAATTAAGGCGGGATCGAGCCATTTTTATCGACAGAGTATCACGTATAGTCTTTCCCGCCAGCTTTGCTCTACTCAATGTGGTTTACTGGAGCGTTTTCATGGAATGGTAACACGACAACACACAAATATTCGTTCGGGCTGTGCTAAACACACCGAAGAATAATTCGGATTTGCGGGTTGGGAGTGGTTATTGATACTTAGTAAGCAGGGTGCTAGTTCATTCCCATATCATGAACTTTTCAAGTTCTATTTCTAAGCATAAGAATATTTTTTTTCTTTCATCTTAATTGATCACCAACAATTATTCTCGGCAAACACAGCAAAAAACTATCGTCTTGCAGTTTTGCTACTCACCATATAGTATAGATAAACCGCACTACAGCGTAAAAACCACCTTACACAGCTTCTCATTCTTGCCACGGCAACGAACTTTATATTTTGGTATTCTTGATACGACAAGGATTCGGAAAAGGCCTCGATTCATCTGCTCAAGTTTATAGCAATGGGAGAGGTTTAACAAGAAATTTTTTACGCACGTGAAGGGGTTCGACAGGGAATTCAAAGCGAAAGGGGCCAATTGTCAAGTCGGAGTGAATCTCCTAAATTCGTCGTTTGTACATAAATAATTCACCAAGCATACTATATAGCTTTAATATGGCATGACAATACATTAGTGATAACCATAAACGAGTATTTATTGGTCATGATTGAATTTTTAAGAACTTGATTACAGTATATGACCATTAAACGTAGGAGGGTTCGAACGTCCCAAAATCCTCAGCTTTATAAGGCACTTAGAAAAAAATAACTTTTCGATTTTGGTGAAATCCCAGCAATGTATACTGGAGAACCCCCACAATAAAAATTATTCGTTTGGATTACGAGGGACATCTCTTGACGTTGTTGTGGTATGAAGTTTATTGCAAGCGTCCTAGCGAAACGGACAAGAAAATATTCATTTTATTATCTAAAAGTTCGCAATCGTATTGATTACTGCAGTTCGATTCATTAAACCAATTAAGACAAAATGGCATAAAGTTGGACACATTTTTTAGTTCTCCGAATCATATTTACGATATTTACGATATAGCGATGTACCTGCAAAGTTGTTTGATCCCAGGAATTTTTCCCTTTTTCTTTTCTTAGCAGAATTTTGGTCGCTGCTCAAAGTTTAATCGAAATACAACTTTCCGCCGCACGAGGCGCTGAACATCAACGACTTATCTTCCTTCATTTCTCTCTAAAGTCTCCGTTGTCACTGTTGGAAGTTTTGTGATGTTTTCCCATTTTTGTTGAATTATTTTTTGACTTTGTTACACGTATTAGGTATATTGACATGAGTGATTTTGGTGATTTTGAAGATGGAATGGCACCGCGAGGAGAACGATGGGCACCTGTGGGAGCAAATGCCCAAGACCTAGAAATTCTGGACCAGTCTGTTGAAACATTTGCATTTGGTCGTCAGGAAAGTTTTGATTCCCATGATCATGATGATTGGTAAGTTAATTGAAGGTTGTATGTATTTAAACCCATTAGGGATACTTTCTTTCCTAGGTGGCAAGATTTCGATAAGCTTAAATTGCTTGAAGAAGAGCAAGAGCAGCTTAATTATTCCCTAATGGCTCTCACGTCGCACTTCGGCCAGGTATTAGAGTCGTTAACCTCAAAGGAGAACCATTCTTTTAACACTTGCACTTCCTAAGGTTCAATTTCGCTTAAAGCAAATTGTGGATGCACCTGCTGAAGACAAGGAGAAGTTGCTGAAAGAGCTCGAAGAATTTGCGTTCAGAGGCATTCCAGATGTTCAGTCCACTTTAAGATCTGTTGAAGGAGCACTTTCGCCAGAGCCTACAGTAGAAAATCAATTTGCTGCTTATATATACAATATATTTAGGGCCTTACTTCACAGGATCATGTAGCAAAGATGGAAGCTCATCGCGCAAAGCAACAAGAGCTGATTTTCCAGCTGAAAAGTCAACTGGAAGATCTAGAAAGGTATGCTTATGAGACTGGGGACGCGAATCTCCCTCAGACTGTGGTCTTAGAACGGCAGAAAATCATTATAGGTAATGCATTATTAATATTTATTACGCATTTGCTATAAAACAAACGTACCGCTTCTACAGATCAACTGAAGAACAAATTAAACTTGGATGTTGATGAGCTAGGGCGCCTGACAGTAGAAGACCTACGGAAGCAAGTAGATCAAGCTATTGGGCAGGTAAGAAGTCATTTTATGCCACTACAGATGATCCGCTGTTGCAGTTCTTCTTATTCTTACTAATCTAACCCCTATTAACTTCTTCCGTAGCTTATTAACCCCTTAAAAATGAAAGAGCAATTGGTGGTTCAGTTAAAAACGCAAGTAACTGACTTGGAACGTTTTATTCAATTTCTACAAGGTAGAAGGCTAAACCACAGCCTTTCAGATCCTCTGAATTCTATAATTTTCTTATATTTTTTCTTCTCAGGTGAAAATCCTAGTCAACCCTGCCACTGCAAGTGCAAATGTCCAGTTCATGGCACTATGGTTAAAGCTTCGAAAACGGCAAACTTGGGTTCACAGTTTGGTAGTGAACGAGCCCAGGCATCCAAAGCACCACGTCGCACGCCACAGGCCGAGGTTTTAAAGTGGTAGTATCTCATACGTAAAACTAATAATTCTTATGTAGGCACGTCAAGAGATAATGCGAAAAATCTCAAACTTGCTACAAATGATGGTTGTGGCTCAGTTTGGGTGTGGGTCTGAAGTTCGGAGTAATCCAAAAAAGTCGCCTGCTGCATACAGGCACTGGGGGTAAATCTTATATATGTATTTTGTACCTGAGTGTACTGATTTTTTTTCTTTTTTAGAGATCTGCGTGCAAGACTCGAGTTCGCCATTGGTCGAATTTATGACTTGACACGTTCGGTGGGGCGTAGGCATCGCCATTTGGAGTCGTTTTGGCTTGAAGGTAGTGACGAGTGTTCTTCGGAGCTCGTAGTGGCTGTGCGGAAGGACTTATGTTCATCGCTCAAAGATCTAATGCAGCATGGGCTGACCTTTGTAAGTTAAAACATGTAACATTCAACTAGAAATCATGAATTGCTCTATTCTTCCTGTAGCAGAGAGCTAGTGGAAGTTTGGTTCCTTTCCTGGGTTGTTTGCCCCAGTCGTCTTCGCAGTTAGTGCTGGCCCACTCTGATTTTGCCAAGAACTCCCTACCTTCGTCCGGTTCTCGCTCATCTACCCATCCATGGCAGCTTTTCCTTGCGTTTTATCATGCCAAGAAAGGTCAGGAGTTTAACGCGGCCCCGCAACGATGTTTGGCTAGAAGTTTCCAGTTGGAACTGGATACAGACGTTGGATCCGCTAAACAAGCAATACTTTAATTAAAAAATCATTAAAATAGTAAATTTTATTGTTTTCCTTCCAACAGAGTCTATTAGCTGCCATTGGACACGTAATAAATACACATGGACCGTATAAACGTAGTCCGAATTCCCAATTTAAAGCGTTGGTCTGCGCTGGTCTCAAGTACTTTCGTCTTACAATCGTCGTACACCTCTCACCTTAATTATTTCTTGTGCAGTGGTCGTAAACTGGTTCCGTGGCTGAGACTGATTTACCGTTCTCCATCTCTGATTGAAGACCATTACTATGAGTGGAGCTATGCTGCCAAAACTGGTTATCCAATCCATTTTCCCTGAGATAATTGTTTACTTATTTCTTTGCTCTCTCAGGTTTTGATGATAGCCTGAAGTCTCTAGATAAATTAACACCTCTAAAATTTGATCTTCCTGTAAGTCTGGCCGTACATTCTTTGCGTAATATCAAAGATGCATTCTAAACAGCCGTGAAAAACACACATTTCTGGGTTTCGTGTTGCGTCTTCAAAACAGCGTTTATTGATATGTCGAATGTATACGGTTACTGCAGAATCTTTATTCTAGTCCTACTGTGTCATGCTAAACATGTGCGTGTTAAGCCAGTCAATATAGCTAGATATGTAATCAATTACAAGGATTCAGTCCATCCCATATTGTAGTTTATTCTCACAGTACCGTATAATATATAGTACAGTACCGGGAAGTTGGTATAATTTGATATATTTGAGTCATTCTGTGGTTCAACTTGATTCGAAAGCTAATTCTGGAACCAGTTTTCCCAGATCAGTACATACTACAGAGTGCAGATTAAGTAACGAAATAAGTGAACGCAACTGTAGCGAAAAATAAATCCGCTTATACTTTTCGCATGTTTTTAGCGAATATTTAAACAGCAAGTCCCAGCGCGGTCCGCTCGGTGTCGCGGGCTACACACAATTTACTTTATTTTCGTTTTCTACTGAATAGATCTGTTTGTGGAGTCTTGATCGTGCTGGCTTTTTCGTTGCGATTGGATAATAAAGTATATTAGAGCCTGCTAAATAGAACTTTGGCCATAGACACCAGGTAAGATTGCTTTCCTAGTGTGTGATTATACTAATTTTCACAGGTTAAGTTTGAGCTCACGTGTTTTCTTAATTAAAACTAAATATACCTACTTCAGCGTTCAGGGAAGTTTCTTGCCGCCTTATTCCGCTTTCTTTTAATTTAATCAGGTTCCATACCGCAAACGTCCGTTGCTCTAGCTTTTTTTTATGAGTTAAGTCTGAGATAAAACTGATTGCCATGCACTCTTTTGGTTTGACCATATGTATTCACTTTGCATGGAAAAACTTGTACCGAGTATGACTGCTTGTGTAGCGGACAAGGCAACGGGCAGGGAACAGAATGGGTTGGTGGGGGGAGAGGGCTATAGCTATAGGTATCTGATTGCAAGTGGAATGTGCAAAGTCAAGAGGGGCGGCAGACGTAGTAATATATGTACAAGCGAGTCTGAATTTTGCACGGCGTTTCCTGTCTTGAAAAGCTAAGGAGATAAAATCTTGTTTTTGTATCCCACACGAAAACCGAAATCTTGCGTATCCTGTGGGGCTGTACGGTATACGGAGTTTTTTAAAGAAAGCTCAACAACTCAGTCGCCTTGTCAAGGCAAACAAATTATTCTTCTACCCTCCAAGATTCGGTCTTGCACTTTATCGGTAGACGTCGATGCATCCGCCTTAATGGAAAGAATAGCAGAAAGGCAGGTTAACAAAATTCCCATAATGCTGACATAGAACGGCCAGCCTAAAGGAAAAGAAAAGAAACGTTTGGCGATATAGTCGAGCAAACAAAAACTTGTTTATATTGGGCTGTTTACCCAGTGAGCACTGGCCTGTGTTAAAGGGTTCACTCGCTCCGCATATTTTTTGGGCTCGCTCAGAACCCCATCCAGCTGGGTATAAAACCAAAGCTAAAATGAACAGCAAAACTGTAACAGAGGGGGTAGAAAATAAGCAAATATTATTTATATTGGAAAAAAGAAGGGTGGTTTGATTACCAAAATGTGTTATGATTAAATACGACATACCTGATGTGGCCTGGACGGTGCCAGCTAAGGTAAATAAACTCTTTCGCCGAATGCTTCGGATGCAGGCACTTAAGAGAGCCGCAATTAAAGACAAGCCTAGTAAACAAAGACCGCCTCCGAAAAAGACGAGTGAGGCTTGCCAAGCTTCAGGAAATCCATCGTTGACCTCACTTCCGCCGGACCCGCGAATAAATGGAGCGCAGTGATCCATCGAATAGCCTCGGATTCGCGTGCAGCGGTTGTAAATACCCAATGTAGGCATAAAGATGTCATTGTCTTCCCGCAAAATGACTGTATCTAAGGGCCATAAAAACAGCTTAGAAACCACTTCAAAACCCATCAAAACTAAATAACCGGGGGTGGGGGGGGGGATTATTATTGTCAAAGTACCTTCTTCGAACGCGGTTTCTGTGATTAATTCCAGAATCGGGTTTCGTGTCGATTTCAAACCCAATTTGGTTGGTCTGCCTATTAACCATCGAGGTGTGACTATTGCGGAAAATATGGCTAATGTGGCTATTAAAGTCGTTAGCGTCCACAGAAGCGATCGGACTGTGACAATCACCAGACACATCTGTAACGGATAGAGAGAGAAAGAAAGAAACACGAAAAAGCAAAAAGACGAGGATTACAAACCAGCTTTATTCTTCCTAAGCTTCACTTTTCGTCTTAATACTCATTTAGCCTTGTAACTTAGTATCAGATTTCTGGTTTTGTCACGCTATGCGTGCACCATAGGGAACATGCGAGGTACGAGTTTGCCTGCTACTATTTTTTTATTTATTTTTTTTTATTTATGTTTTTAAAGCCGGTCATCTGATACCCATATTAGCCAAAATAGGTAACTGGACGCTTTCACTGATTTTTTTAATAGTATTATTTCACGGTGATGGACTTACCTTTGTGAATTCACATGTTCGCAGCCAACAGCAAATAGGTATTGTCTAACGGAACTGGAAAACAAAATTAAGTAATTAGCCGGGTTGTTTTTTTTAATAAAAGTCACTATGTTCTCGATGTTCTCACAGTAACGGAATCTAAGGTGTTGCAGTGTTTAGTGTCCGAAGGCCAGAAGACAAGGAGAAAAATTGAAATGAAGCTGAAAGATCCAAATCACGTCAAATTGAATCGAGAAAGATGTCTCTAATAAGACCGTGTCCCTTCTGTTGAAGGCCCTAAGTCTCTCTGTTCCACGGACGTCGTCGTCACCGCCCACTTGAAAATTCTCCAAGACGACCCCCCCTTAATGTCGCCACTCTTTCCCTTGAAGCTGTGCAACTCAGAAGCTGTAAGCGAACTGTGACGAAAGGCCCTGACGACTCTTGGATGATGCTTGCTCGGACTCTCCCTGTCTCCTCCTTTCTTTCTTTTTCTCATGTCACACACATTGAGTTTCTTAAAAATAGCGACCCTTCCTCTCTTATACTCAAATTAACCAAGCCAATCAGTTCTGTCTCTTAACTTCTTCAACAATATGGTTATTCTCTACTTTTTGTCCCCTTTTCTCTAGAAAGGGGGGGGGGGACTTCAACGTAGCCTGTGGAGTTTATTCTTATGCAAATGAGTTCTTCAATGCGGCACTGCTACGGGCAATGAATGTGTCGAAAGGGGGAAGAAAGCTATGTGTTATAGGATGGACGTGCCCTACGATCCCACCAACTCGCAAACTGAGTCACGCAATCGGGTATGTCTTCGCGATAAGGACTTCCGCTATTCAGTGGAATAATAGTAGTGGAATAATGCACAGTCCAGCATTTCAAATTGTTCGAATTGAGGAACACGATAAGGCTTTTCCCGTCGAAAATCCCAGTTTCATGGGCTATTTTGGATCAATTCATCACCGCCAGAACCGTTGCTCCTCTCGTTTGCTTGAGCATGCTGTCTTGTTATTGGGAAATTTAAAAAAGAGCCGAATTGAAAAGTTTGTTTAAGGTTCAAAGTGGGAAGCAGCTCCTGTATACATACAAACAACTTATCTAAATAATGGGTCACCCTCTCTTGAACTTTTTTTTTCGTAGTCCACAAACAAGGCCGTAATGTAAAGTAGAACCGGCCTTTACTATGGCGTTTAGGCTAGGGAAGTATATATAGGACTGTAGTTGACCCATTGATCAGACGCTATAGCCAGCCATAAGAATGGACAATAGATTACTCTCATGTGAGTCATACGAAAAAGGAAATGTTATGTGTGCCCCCGCTAGGGCATGGGGGGATTCGACGGGTCCAATGACTCTCTTGGTGCACGTACTTTCAGCGCATTAACACACATAGACTCGCAATAATGGATTCTGGTATCGGAAAACCGGGACACATTCACATGTTATGGTTGAGCTGAGGAATATGTGTTCGCTATTTATGTTCCTTTCTACCTTGTGCACAAGAACGAGCCCCTTTTCATCTGCCAACAAATGGTCGCCCTAATCATCTATTGCGAGTTATGACAGAGAAAAATGTATGAGACCGTTATGACAAGGAAACCCGGATTTTTGGGGAGGGCAAACGAACTCTTGAATAGCCTTGTGTTTTTTTCTTTTGGTTCTTCTCGTGACCTTTAGCCTCGTGTGACGGAAATATCGTGGGGGAGATGGGAGCTAGGCGTCGTGACGCCTCATTAAAAAAAGAACCCAGTGCACGGTCCATGGGGGTCGCCAAAACGGAACTAGACAATGCCCACATGCCACACATGGCCTGAAAAGCAAGCTCAAAAGTCAAAGCCCAATATTACATGGTGCGTCTGAAGACATCAAATCATTACTTAATTCTCTTTCTGAAGCAAGACAGCTTCAGGTTACTTTAATAGTCCTCTTCGTTCGAAACAAGATCCGTCTATGAATAATTAAACGTGAAAAACTTCTCCGGTATTTTGATTGTGGATCACTAGCAATGCCAACAATGAACAATGATGTTTCTTTACTTACCGAACAAAACTGAGCGGCTGGGTTTCGGCAGGTTTTCTGTGCGCAGCTGCTGGTAGTCCTATGCAGCAATTACACTTAAGCGTAGAGTGTGTCCTTCAAACCGTAGCAACATATTAACGTACCGTATATACACAGCAGTTTTAACAATGCCTCCGGTTTGGAAGAGCGTTTGAATGGGAATAAGACTTACAAGGGGGAGACAGCCGAGCGAAATGCCCCGCTTTTGCTTGCATCCAAAGCTCGTAGGATAATATACCATCCCTTCCCATGCTGGCTTTTGGCATGGGCTCAGAAGGGATAAGGGGTGATGGAGGCGGAGTTGAGTTGGGAGTTTTACTATATACGCCACCTTGCCTTAACCAACGTGGTTCATTTTTCACTCCCAAATGATGCTTTGCGTTGTAGTAAACACATTAAGCATGCCGATCTCCCAGATGGAAAAGCCAATGCAACGACAACATACTGTGCTAAGTGAAGAATATCCGCATCCCTTTTCATTAGCATTGTTATTATTCGCGAGCGAACCCCTAATAGGCATTAGATTAGATATTGTATCGTTTAAAATTATTCCGCGTAAATCGTAAATATCCGCGTAAATACCTTTGCGAGTAAAAGGTTTCGTGTAACGTTTATGTTTGGGGGCTTATTTTCCGTGACAAATGAGTTTTGTGAAGTTTTGAAAGACAATATCACAATTGCGGAATTCACGGAGGGGCGAACCGGATACCGTAAACTAGATATGGGTGGGGAAAGCAAAAGCGACCCTCCGTTAATTGCTCTTTGTATGCTGCAGGTGTGTTGCTGAGCTGCAGCGTTTTGATTCATGGTGGTGGACATACGTACGCTCCGAAATCTGACAAACGCGCCGGGAAAAAAAGGAACAAAACCTACTGCAGGTTATCTAGCAACATGCCGTATACGGTTTTGGACAACAACAAACAGGTATGTCTACTCGAACTTTTTGTTCAAATATACGTTGAATGGCAAAATGTGAACGACACTTCTAACAGCGTCAAAACATGCAAGCGCGAACCCCACGAGGACGGCTGGGCTTCGATTCCGCCGCCAAACAATACAGCACACAAATGTCGAAAAAGTTGCCCCTCTGGATGTGGCTAATTATTGCTCAAAGCTTGGGAATCAAGACGCACCCTATGCAAAGACCGATAATGGCTACGATTCTGTACGCTATTTCGGTTTTGTCCGCCACGGGTAAGATTTTTTTTTTAAATTACCCCGATAGGTAAACCGGTTTATGACCAATTCACCTTTCACGCGCTTTTGTGTAGGTTTGATATTTACAACTACTTGGTTCGTAGCGGGGGGTGGAACTGAACAAGCCGCCTTAGCTGACACCCCCGTCACTCGTGGTTCTTCGAAAAGCGATATGTTGGATGAAACGATTATGATTGCCGTCACGGTGTCGTGGTGTCTTTTGGGCCTGTATGCGAACAGTCTGGCTTACCGTTTGTATAGCTCCAGCAGGTTTCTCGAGATGGTCCGTCTCCATGCCAAGGTGCGACGGTTTGAGAGATGACATTTTTTTAAATTATTTATAGAGGTTTTCAAGTTCATTTAGTATTTTGCGTTTTAGTTTCGATGAATCTAGAGCTAATTGGCTTTTTAAACGTAGACCATCTTGAAAGTGAATGCTGCCTTCCTTATGTTCCTCTTACTGACTGTATTTGTCATCCTGAATGATTATCAAGCTTACAAAGAATGGGTCCTGAATCAAAACAAGTGCCTTGCTGTTGGGATAGATCCTGCCTTATGCCAACTTCGGTTTGCTAGTCTTTGCATGTTCTCAGTCTTAGCCTTATTTTATCACAGTTTAATTGGAGTGGTTATCTTTTCTGTTTGCCGAACGCACGTCATAGGTATGTGTTACTCGGTTTGCACTTCATTCTTTTGTTTTCAGTTACTCATACGCTCTTGTTTTTATATTTCCGTTAGAAGTGCGTCGTTTTATCAAAGATTTGGAGAAAGAAGCCATAATTTACGAGAAGAACCGATTTAGCAACGCTCCTGTTAGCGGTAAAGGACGTTGTTCTACCAATTCAATCACTCATTCTACTGGCTAATCATTTCGTCACATATTCTTTTTCTTTTTTCTTTTTTTTTACAGAAACCATGTGGCTGAGCGATCACGATGCAGATAAGTCATCGGACAGCGACAGTGACAAGTCAAAAGGATCCAAGCCGTCTTCTGTTTATTTGAAGCCTGAAGTAAACTTCGCTGCATATAGTGTTTAGAAGTGTTCTGTGAATATTCATTTTTATTTTTTGCCTGCTTAGAACCCAGAGAAACATGTACCTCAAGAAAATGTTATGGACCCAATCGAACTTAGTTCGAGTGCTACGTTCGAACTTAATTGTCCTGCTGCACCTTTACCTGAAACAGTCATTCCGTCTTGTGAAAATGTGGAAATGGAGTACACCATGAGCACTGCTGTTATCTTACAACGCTACTGGAAACTCTCAGTAAGAACCGAGCTCGTCTTCGAAAAACGAAAAGAAAAACGAGTAGACAGTACTGCGTTTTGATTCCCTTAGTTCTTATTTGTTTTTTAGTGTGCCATGCGCATGGCTTCGTTAACATTCCAACGCTGGACGATGTCGGTGATGACTCTGGCTGTAGCCTTCGTGGCATTAACTTTAATCAAGTGGTTGTCACACAGTCCACATCCAATTGAAATCGGTGAAGTTGTATTGCCCCTTCTATTACTGCCTTTACTCTGCTCGGCCTATGCAGAAGTCAACGTGGAAGGTAAACGCCTAGTTAAGGTAAGCTTTAAAGCTATCTCTTTCGTCTCTTTGTTCCATATTTAAGCTCTTGAGTGTATATATACTGAACGTGCAGCTTATTCTCTTTTGTTGAATCAGTGCATTTGTCCCATGGAAGAGCGTTTAAGTGCCTTATTTGTTATGCACCAAGCGCCGCCCGAAATGACGGTCTTCGGTGTCCCTTTGTCTTACTCTGCCATTGGGACATTCGCAGCTGGTCTCTTACTGGCCTTTTCTTCGCGCGTAGTCCTCAAAGAACTTGGAACCAATCCTTAAAACATATGGGTTCATTTCAGTGTTTCCTTTATTGTGCGAATCTTTCGTATTCCTAAGCAAGCGGCTTATTTATTTGTGTTCTAGCGTGCCGGGGGAATTTTTTGCTTGCATATCGTTAACTAGCGTTGGTGATTTCCTAGTCTTTGAAAACCATCCTGACAGTACCTTACTTAAAATGTTCCGATTTTATATGCAGGAGTAAACAATACATGAACCTATGAATGTTGCTATTTGTTCGGCGTGTCGGTAATCAAGGTGGCTCGTAGTCACCTTTTTTAATTAACGGAAATTCTTTCCCAGCTGTTATTGATACTGAACCCTGAGCCGTGTCCACGTTCCCAAGAATCCAATGAGAAATCGCGGGTATTTTTTCGTTTTCTGTCTTTTTGTTTCTTCTTTTTTTAAGGAACCAAGTTTGTAGCTAAACTACAGTACTAGAGCTCCCTGTAGACTTGAGTCAAAAGTCAAGCTGAGCCTTTGACAAAAACACGTACTTAAAATTTCATTACAGGCTTCTCGGGAGATAAGAAGTTCGTTGCATGGGGAACGACTTGGCTGTAGTAAGAAAGAGAGAACAGAAAGTTAGAAAAAATTTCTACAATTCGCGAGTTTACTCAGTTCCAGTTTTTTGTGTTCACCCAAGGGCGTTAATGTTGCTTTGGACTTGCGAAGTAAAAGGTAGCGAAATTCTTAAGTGTTACATTTCGGGAGTGGACAAAGTTGATTTCCGAGGTGGCGGCCAATCTGAGCACACGAGATTGTCCCAATAAAGGTTGGTCTCTGGGATATAAAGCGGACCGAATTGTAGGATGAGCTGCCATTGTCCCAGCAATCGTACACTAACCAGGAGAGATGGGACAAATTTCGATTCTCTTCTTGTCCGTGGTGTGTTTCATGGTTATTGCCAGCCAGGCCTTGTTACCAGAACTATGTAAGTTAATTGTATTACTTCTCACCGTAAACATATAAGTGTCCATATATTAGTGACTTATTGCACCTTTTAATGTTCTTGCTTCAGTGCAATACCGTGATAGGGTCTCGACCTGGTTGCGGGACTATAACCGAAATTTGGCGTGGTTTGATCGCCGAGCTGCGAGTCTTGCTTGGAATATGAGTGTAGAGACGAATCTGCAAACTGTTGCAGATTTACAAGTGAGGACAACCTAAGTCTTTAGACAAACTGTTGAAAATTCGATAACTTATGAGTAAGCTTCCCGTGTTAGAAATTCGAAATGTGGAGATCCAAGTGGAACAATGTGAAGTGCGGAGAAGTTCGGTCTATTAATCCGAAATGGCTTAATCCTGACCAGCAACGTATGCTCAGCCTGATGTGCAGAGGCCCAATACTTACATCTGAGCAAACGAAGTAATAGCGTACAATATCGTTTTTTTTTGCAAGCTCTCCAGTAACAAAGTACAAACCTATACAGAGAAATACTAAATTTGCTAACCAAGCTGGAATTGATCTATAATACAGCGCAAGTCGAAGTCAACGGCAAGGTTTATTCGGGTGAAACCGAAACCATGCGAATCATGGTCGATTCACGGGATTACGATACGCTGTTAACAACTTGGCTAGGCTGGAGAAATTCTATTGGCCCACGTGCCCGCCCACTCTACAGTCAATTAGTCGAAACACTTAATTACGGAGCCGAAGCGAACGGTAACTTTATTTAGCTCATATTAGTTTATTAGTTCTGAAGGTTAATTGGACCTTTTCGTAAAGGCTATCACGATTTGGGTGAAGCTTGGCGCGAAGAATTAAGGATGAGTAACCTGGAACAAGTTGCTTTTGACATATACGAGCGTATACGTCCCCTTTATCAAGAACTACATGCGTTTGTCAGGGGTCATTTGGTTCAATTCTATGGCCCTGATATTGTGGACCCGGAAGGTCCAATTCCGGCTCATTTGCTAGGTAAGAAATCGAGAAGTGCGTGGTTAGATAAGCATTTATTAGGGTTGTAAAATTGTTTCCCGGTCTTTCACATGTTATCACGCAAGTATGGGGATACTTGACGCTTCCCTGCGTTGTCCACTAATCTTTCTAAAACACATGGGGGAGGTTTTCAAGATTCCCCTTTCCACTCAGCATTAATGATTTTCCTTGTCACGCAGGAAATATGTGGGCTCAAAATTGGGAACCGTTATTGCGGTCCATGCTGCCCAAGAAATATCTCGACAGCATTGATTTGACAGCTATGTTACGCCGAAGTAACTATAGTGTCACTGATGTCGTGGCTTTGGCTGAGGACTTTTACGTTTCCATGGGTTTTGCTCCTTTACCAGCTAAATTTTGGACCAACTCGCAGTTTATCAAAAGGCCTGACAATCCCAACGGTACATGCCATGGTTCTGCAGCTGACATGTTTGATACGGATGATTTCCGGTACACACAGCCAATCGTTTTACCTTGTCTTTAAATTCCTCTTGTTAGAATGCTTATTTGCGCTGAAGTAAATGAAGAAGACTTCTATACCATTCATCACGAGATGGGCCATATACAGTATTACCGGGCTTACCAGCATCAACCTCCTTTATTTAAGGTACACACGCTTAATTTTTGGATTCATAGAAATTACGCGTCATGTGAACTTTGTTTTTTCAAGCTGGGAGCCAATTCGGCCTTCCACGAAGCAGTCGGAGATAGTCTTCTGTATAGCATTTTGTCTCCTTCCCATCGAGCCCGTCTGGGATTTCATAGGATTGATACCCAACACCCGCCAAGTAAATGAACAGTATTACTCTTCGTTAAATGTGGTTAACCTCGTTGGACGTGTTTCTCTCTTTTCATTTAGTAGCCTCTGAACTTTTTTTGCTACGGCAAGCGCTCGCTAAGATACCGTTGTTGCCATTTAGCCTGTTAGTTGATAAATGGCGCTGGGACGTCTTCAAAGGGAATGTGACATCGAATCACTACAACAACGCCTGGTGGGCGCTACGAAAGAACTTGCAAGGTGTAAAACCGGCAGTACCTCGCACGGAACAGGATTTCGACCCCGCGTCTAAGTTTCACGTACCAGATAATACGCCTTATATTCGGTAAAACGAAATTAAATAACTGAGCGAATAATTGCATTAAGTAAAACGATATTTTTAGGTATTTTTTGAGCGGTGTATTGCAATTACAATTCTTCAAGGGTCTCTGCGAAGCTGCTGGCTACACCTCACCCAAATTTCCGTTACATGAGTGCGATTTGTATGGTTCCAAAGCGGCTGGAGCTAAGCTACAGTATACAATGTAAAAACGTTCCCTTTCTTAAACTAAGCATATGTTTTGTTATTAGAGCAATGATGGCGTTGGGAGCCAGTCGCTCTTGGCACGACGCGCTATTCGTTATTACTGGGCAGCACGAAATTAGCGTCTTACCTTTGTTGGAATATTATGCCCCACTTTACAAATGGTTAGTGAACGAGAACAAAAAGAATAATAGACACGTTGGTTGGGCAACCTGTAGCTAAGAGTGGCAATTACGGTTGACGTCTTCGTTTGATTTTTTTTCAAGTAATCTCCACTCGCACCTTTGTTTATAATACCAGAATAAATATTACTTGCGGGTCCTATAATGTAACTATGCTTGGAGCTTTGGTAATACTTGTAAACTTGTAAACCGCTTTATGTGTTCTACGTTTGGAGAAAAATAAATGCGACCTTTCTAGCTCTTATAAGCGGAACTTTGGCAGATAAACGTCGTTTTAACTTTGGCGCGATAAACCTTGGCCCGCCCTTCTTATTTCCAAGGACCAATCACATGAAAGCGGAAACGTCGGTCTCTGTTTTGGCGCGCGTAGTGTTGCAAAGATATAAAAGCAACAACAACTTATTCTGTTTTGTGCGTAGCATTGTTTTCCTGAAGTGAACTGTGGGGTATATATCGTAATTGTAATCCTGCAACATGGTAAGTATATGTCTTATTGGTTACTCGCGACTTAAAAAAATAATTTCTATCGTTTTAATCTTATAGCCGCCTAAGAAGTTAGCAGCAGCAGGATCTGGCGATATTCGGAACTTTTTTGGTGGGAATAAACCTACACTTAAAGCTAGCGCAGCAAACGCTCCTCTTGAAGATAAGAAGGCCAAAGGACCACGGACTTCTGTAAAGAAACGTGTTATTGATGATTCTAGTGAAGATGAGCGGGACTTCTTTCCTGTCAAAAACACCACTAATAAGAAAAATAAGATAGATTCCGGTAAATATCACTCAGTCATTTTTAAGGATATTTAATTGATTTAACCTAAAAGATAATGAAGTTCAAATGGATGACACCAAACCTCAAGCAAAGCAGGCAAAAGCTAAGCCAGTTCCTAAGCCAGAGCCAGTATTAATACCTGTTGATGATTTGGCATCAGTATTCGGAAATACTCCAATTCAGCAGTCTGATCGCCTCACAGCTACAAAAAGAAAAGAGGTAAAATATTACTGCTTAAACTTAAGTATAAAAGATTGGTACACGTACGTTTCGTATTAGCCACCAAAAGAAGAACATGAAGATGAAGACTTCGTGGCGACACTGGAAGATCTTGATAAGGCTGGTGTGATACAACACAAGAAACCTCGACCTGGACTGAGGATTCCCCCAAAAGCCACACGCACTTCTCCTCGCAAACAGGCTCCTAAGGATCAAACACGAATCTCTGAAAGTCACTCCCGTGAAGAATCAATCGTAGGAAAGCTTAGGGCTCCTAGACAAATAACTGAAGCTATCAACGATACCGAAGTTGTGGAATTAAGACCAATAAAGAATGAAAGAAAACCAGAAAAAGCCCCAGAAAGCCGTCCGCATAAAGATCTGTCAATAGGAAAGCGTAGTTCTCCTAGAAAGGTGGCTCCCACCAAGAATTCTCCTGAAATGGCCACCCTAAGTCCAACAAGAACAGCCGTTAGAGAAAAAACGCCTTCAAAAGCTGCTCCTGAGCCCTTCATACAGTTGAAAAGGAAGCCCGAAAGTCTTGAAGCTAAAGCGGAGCCTAAAAGCAATCATACCAAGGCTGAAACTGAACCTAAAGTGAAGCGTAGTACTCCTATTAAGCAAAAAGTTGAGGCAACTGACAAAGAAGAACAACATGAGAAAGGAGCAACTGAAACTCCGGGTAGGAAAGGCGCTAATTACCAGCAATATCTGCATAGAGAAGGACCGAAGCATCTGGGTGCCAAACCTATTCCCAGAGTGAGTTAAAGGGAAGAAAACTTTGGCTAATTTCAACCTAATGTTTGATGTGTTACAAACAGGGCCAAGAAGGTTGCTTAACAGGTTTAACTTTCGTCGTAACGGGAGTCTTGGACTCGATGGAACGGGAGCAGGCTGAAAGTTTGGTTCGAGAATATGGGGGCAAAGTTACACATGCAGTGAGCAAAAAAACGAGTTACATCTTGGCAGGCTATGAACCAGGACCTGCAAAAATTGCCAAAGTATAACAGGGGAACTCTCTCCTGTCTTGGATTGAGACCTACAAGCAGCTCTACATAATGCTTGATAATGCTGTCCTTTATTGTAGGCCAAGAGCTTGGGTACCCTTATTGTTAATGAGGATGAATTCCTGGAATTGATAGCGTCCAGACCTAGAACCCAAACTGAGCCTCAAGCCACGAAACCGAGCAAAGGAAAGGCAGTTGCATCTAAAGCGAAAAGTGACGCCTCTGATGCTGCTACTTCGTCCCAGAAATATTCGCCTACAAAATCACCCAAAAAGGGGAATCGAAAAGCAGAAAGTGGCAGTTCAATAATGGTAGGCAAAACAAAACCAACACTTTCCTTTATATTTATAGCACCACTTTCGTGTACGTTTGATTGCTTAGGAGCCAGTTCAAAAGGCAGAAGCAAATCTGAAACCCGGCTCGCTTCAACCACTTTTACCTTTCGTTGATAAGTACAAACCTACATCGAGTAAAGGCATTATCGGGCAGCAAGGAGATAAGAGTAATGTAAAGAAATTGATGCACTGGCTGCAGCATTGGCACGCGAACCATTCGGGTGGGAAAAAGCTTCAGAGACCAAGTGAGAGTGATATCTGAGGGGAGGAGGGGGTTATTGATTTTAATTCGTTTCCGCCTTTCCTAACGATATTTGTTTTTGCTTTACCCGTTTTACAGGTCCTTGGGCCAAGAATGATGATGGCGCTTTTTTCAAAGCTGTTCTTTTATCTGGGCCGCCTGGAGTTGGTAAATCGTCTTTTAAACACTTTTTAAAGTACCCAAGTTTTTACGGCAACTCGGGTTTTCTGTTTGTTTAGGCAAAACCACCACTGCTTACTTGGTCTGCAAGGAATTAGGGTTTGATCTCGTTGAGATGAATGCGTCTGACACTCGCTCAAAAAGACTATTGCAGGAACATGTCACCGAGCTGCTTTCTAATCAATCCATCAGCAATTTCGTGCACGGTACACCAGAAAAAAAATCCTCCAAAATAAAAAATACAAGTCTTTGATCCTGACGGCTATAATAGGTCTGAAAGGCGATGATGGCCGGAAGCATGTCTTGCTTATGGATGAAGTTGATGGCATGGCAGGGAACGAAGACCGAGGTGGTATGCAAGAATTGATTGGGCTTATCAAAAGCAGCAAAGTTCCTATCATCTGCACGTGTAATGACCGCAGTCATCCAAAGATGAGAAGCTTGTCCAATTATTGCTTTGATCTAAGGTTCCAGCGGCCACGATTAGAGCAAATTCGGGTATCTAACCATTATTCTTAGGTATTTCCGAGTATTTTCATTTTAGGTATCTTCCATAGGGAGCTATGATGTCCGTTTGCTTTAAAGAAGGGATCAAAATCAAGCCAGAAGCTCTGGATGCCATCATCTTAGGAGCCAATCAAGATCTGCGACAAGTGTTGCACCATTTATCTATGTGGTCGGCCAAGGAGAAAACTATGAATCACGAGCAAACTCAGAAAAATGCCAAAGAAGCTAAAAAAGATTTCAAAATGGTATTGTTTTTATTTTTCGTATCTTTGTTTATACAAGATGTCTCCAAAGTCTGACTTGTAGGGTCCGTGGGATGTGGTTCGTTCCGTTTTTTCCAGCTCCGAGCATAAAGGCATGTCTCTCCAAGATAAATCCGATCTCTTTTTTCATGACTACAGTCTGGGACCTTTAATGGTTCAAGAGAATTACTTGAGTGTCGTGCCCCATGCCGCGAAGTAAGCTTTACGTTAAAATGCTTTTGGTTCGTTGTAATGAGTTGGAATGTTGCGGCCTGCAGAGGCGATGTGAAGAAAACGTTGAGTCTGGTGAGCGCTACCGCGGATAGTCTCAGCATGGGCGATATTGTGGACCGGAATATTAGAAGTAACAATGCCTGGAGTTTATTAACGGCGCAGGTAAAGTGTCCGCGCTTTATGCATAGTCAAAGTAGCACGCGGGAAACTGTAATGTGGAATCCCGGGTTTATGTTTATAGGCCATGTATTCCAGCGTAATACCGGGCGAGTTAATGGAAGGACATATGGCCGCGCAAATCAATTTCCCGTCCTGGTTAGGTCGTAACTCGCGTACTAACAAAATAGATAGACTTCTTCAGGAACTTCAAGTGCACATGCGCCTCAGGTAATACCTGAGCGTTTTGCTTTTCTTTTCTTTTAGTTTTTGTTGTTTACATTTAAAATGGCTTTGTTGCCGGAACCGAGGAATCTTTAAAATTTTTCGGAATTTTTATTTTTCCTTTCTGTGCTAGAATTTCTGGTGGGAAACGGGCCCTTAATTTAGATTACGCCCAGCAATTAAGGCAGGCTATCCTGAGTCCTTTACAGCAGCAAGGGGCGGAGGGCGTGGCCCCAGCTATTCAGGTGATGGAAGCGTACGATTTGCTTCGCGAAGATCTCGATTCCCTCTTGGAAATCACCCAATGGCCCGGCAAGCCCGAGCCCATGGCCTCTGTGGATTCCAAGGTGAGAAAGCGTTACGGAGCTGTCAGGAAGCGTAGTTCAAAGGTAAATGATTTACCTTTTATCAATTAAAACAGGTCAAAGCCGCCTTTACTCGAGCGTACAACAAAGAGAACCACATGACACCTTACGCTGCGGGCGTAGGAATCACTAAAAATCGCGGAGGGGCGAGCGAGGTTCCTGCTGAAGACTATTTGGACGGCGCTGAAGAAGATTTACTGGAAGAAGCCTCTGGAAAGGACAACAACGAGGATGAAGAAGATATCGCCCAAGACGCTATGATTAAGGTGATATTGCGTTCTCGACCGCCACTTGATCGACTTAAATCCTGGAAGTGTGCTTTTGATCTCTTCTGTTGTCGCTTGCTTTAGAGCTCATTTCTGCCTGTCTTTCCTTTATTCCCCTCCTTTTTTCCCGGTTCTTATTTGAGGTGGAGGGGTCCTTTCTCTTATATTATTTCTATTTGTCCCCACATTTTGTTCTATTTGTATGTCTGACTTGCGCTAGACGAGCGACTATTGCTATTTTATATTTCAAGCCATGTACGTCTTCTTTACCGTGCTCTAGGTGAAAAAAGTGGCCCCCGCTAAAGGACGTGGGTCGAAGACTAAAAGTGATGCTGCATCGGGCGAAACAAGCAACGCAAAAACTCGTGGAAAGGGACCCAGGAGCAATTCCCGAAAAGCTAAGTAGTTCCCTCCCCCCGTGTATTTCCTTGATTTTTGTAACACTATTGCAGAACCAGCGTGGTGGAAAGTCTATCTGTGTTTTACTTTTGGAAATTAGCGGATTATAGTTACCGGTGTTCTCGTTGGTTTTAGCTAATATCCAAGAGTTATAGGTAGTCGTAAGCGATATGTGTCGTAATCGATATGAATATAACGGTTATCGAATATCGTCATAAGCGATATGAAGAGCTTAATATAGCTCGTGGAAAATGGTACCAACTCATTAGAGAAAATTTGATAAGCGTTATACCGTTTTGGCCTTATTCCTTCGAGATTTCCATGTACTTGGTATTTTAACTGTGTGGCCAAAGGGTAAAGCCTTATAGAGCCCACGCCCAAAAAAATAAATAATTAAATAAAATAAAAACATAGGGAGATCCCACAACTAGCTGGTTTTCAGAGTCCAAATGAGTGGGACGGTTTATACTAAGGAGTAGGGAGGGGTGAAAGACTAATCAATAAGTGTGTGCAGCATCTGTTGATTAACAATAGAGCCCCTGCACGGCCGGCGCGTTTCGTTTCCCGACGGGTTTTTTTCGCTTCGTACCCATCTCCGTTTGCTCTTTTGTCGGTTTCTGCTGGTATTCACCATAGCAAACGAAAGAGAGAGAGAAAGGGAGAGAAAAAATGTTATCAATAGGTCTAAACATTGCGAGATGTCATAGCGTCAGCATCTACTCTTGCCTCACTGTCTGCCTGCCACAATTTCAGGGGATTTTCATTTGCCTCGTCCTGTCGTTTCCTATTTTTTAGTTTATAGGACCATTTTTTTATTCTTTTACCCGCAGGTTCCAGTTCTATCTCGACGTTTTCTCCCATACAGGACATCTTCGCGCTTCTCTTCCAACCAACGGAGTAGCTGTCTCCTCGCTTTCTTGAAAAAGAAAAAAAAAATTTCCCCCACTCGTATGCCGATCCTGTCGCGTCGTCTTTAAGAACTGTTTTTTAAGAGAACATGAGGATGGGGTTGGTGTTTGATAGGACTTCTTTTATACTAGTTAGTCCCGCACGGGGAGGTCCACAAAAAAGGGATAAAAAGTTGTCTATTACCAAGTTGGGTTCTTAGAGCAACACGGTTTTCGACCACAAGTAGAAGCCATAACCCAAGTATAGTGGGCCCCTGTGGTAGCACCTAAAACCTCCCCGAAAATAAAGCAAAAGAAGAAGGGGGGAGGGAGAAGACGCAGTGGAGGTGCGAGTACTCTACTGTGTTTCAGAAACATGGTGTTGCACGAGTCGTTTCAGACAGGCATCTCCACGAGCTTATTCGTTTCTACCTGAAAGTGGAATTTCCACCATATCTTGTAAGATTTCGAAAAGCGAACGTTTTCGAAAATCGAAGTTTTCTAAAAATCAAACGTAAGAGAATCCTCTTCGACCAAATCTCTTCGTCTTAAAAGAAAAGTTACCTACTGTTCTGTTTTTGAATTCCAAGAGTCTACGGTTGTTTAAGCTTGTTTGCGTATTCTTGGGAGTCCAAAGTCTGATACTTTGACTGGAACGAAACTTTAGGTCGGCGTACTTTCGTGTGCGGGATAAGAGTGTAATCCCATGTGCCAACCTTCTTTCGTAGGTCTATAGGGATCCTTTGTTTGTGGGGTCTATTATGCCGAAAGACAGACAGGGATGAAAAGAGCAAAGGATCCGCAAGGGGCTCTAATACGTGAGTACATATATACGCGCATATGTACGTAGCACGTGGAGAGCGGATAAGGGAATATAGAGAGCGAAAACCGCGAAGAGGAGAGCTAAACAAGGGCGCATGCATATATCGACCAGACCACCAAGGCAAAAGCTGGGTGTGTGTCCCTTGTTTTAGTGTATCATAGGTTACACACATTTGGAACGTAATGTTATGTTCCATGTCCCTTTTAATTTGCAAGGGGCACCTCCAAAACGCCGAGCTTAGCTTGCGTGCGGGTCGATAGCCAGCAGAAGAATCTTTCTTGTCCGGATATTTTTGGGTTGCTTTTTCCTGAGTCACGCAGATCTTTTGCATATTTATATGCAGTAGAAAACTCGTCACCCACGCCCCTCTGCCACTCTGGGCTAATGAGCCATTGAACTAGATCTTATCTTGCGTGATCCATGCACACCACTTTTCTCTTTCCCCCGGTTTGTCACCGTTTCCTTTCTGTTTCTGGCTATTGCGAAAAGCATATTTCAAATTTTTTCATATTGCAATCAAGAATTGGATATTTCTCGGGGTTTGTGATATTGTGGAAATTACTAAAAAGTTCTTGTCGTTGGGAAATATTTTTTTGTAACAGGAAATAATACTCGGTTGGGGAGTTTTGAAGAATATAAATTTTACGTTTTCAAAAGCATGATAATGGATTGAGTAGGTATAATTCTTGAAAAGTTGCCGCAATATCCACAATTCCTCGCACGCACTAATTCAAACTTGGAACAGGTTTTCAAGGAGGGGGATATGCTTGAAAATTAATTTGAGTCCTTAACTTGGTACATAAACTTGAGCAGTTGGTAACATGTGCTAAGGGGGGCGATGGCATGAAACTGTTGAAACACAACTGTCAACTTGTTGCTCGCAAGCTGGGGCATTAAGTTGTCAGTGCCTTTGCGATAAGGCTTGGTACTTTACAGGGAGGTGCTATATATCCCGTGATGGCAAAAGAGGGTTGCTAGGAGCATAAGGACGTCTGTTAAGTTGATCTGGTTACTGTCAAGTTTCATGACAACATGGAGACAGTTCTCATTGTCAAAAGCGATTCTTGCTGGCTGCTCGCTGTAATAATGCTGTCCGTTTTGGACAACAACCAGACCAAAACTCTATGTGTTTCTTTCTCTTTCCATTTCTTGCTCGGCCCAAACAGGCGTATAATTTCGCTTCTCTTTTAATTAAAGACCTCAACAGCAGCAGGCTTCGTGTTGTTGTGTTGCCCTCGTGTCTTTGATGCCTACAAAAGAGTAAAAGTACGAAAAGCACCTTATAGGCTGTAGGTTCCAAGCTTTCTGGCTTCGCATGCTAAATTTGTCTATGTAAAAATCCTTTCTGTCCTTTTTTTAGGGGGGGGGGGGTGTTGGCTTGGACGGCCTCCTTTTACGTTTCTTGCCTTAAGTCCAAGCTTATAGCATCTTTGGCGCACTTTACCTTTTTTCTTTTTGTTTTTACAGTCCAAAGTTGGACCAATCCTTTGCATATGGGCATTTTCAAGCTACGTTCCTTGTGCTCAGATTGAAAAGCCCTCGAATGGAGGCGACAATGGCCTGGCTAAAGCTCAAGATGCACTCAGGTTGATGAGCATCTTTGTCTTCCCTCTCAGCCCCACACAACACTACCGTACCCCGTTTCCCTGACTTCTGACGTATCGGAAATGAATTTGAGACCGGGTAGCTGATGTGCTTGTGTTACGGTACTTTGGTTCGCGTGTCAACCACCAACCTAGCACCACACAGATCAAGTTGTTTCGAGCCAAAGCAATCCTCAAATCGTTTAACCGTAGAGGCGACCCCATAATAGCTTATAGAGAGTGTGAACTCTGGGTGCTTTGCATAGACACATGTGCCTTTTTCCCTCGCACGACTTCTCGTGGGGCGGAGGAAATATGGCTACTTGGGGACGTCTTCTAGGAAGCTCCTTATGCGAGTTTATGGGGAATGATGTATAGCAATACTGGTGTGATAGTCCAGGTTCCATCTTGCTTACGAATGATGCAGGAAATTTTTGCCGCCATGTTTACTTCAGGTTTGAATGTGCTTTTGCTTTAGCGTTTGTATTCCCAAGTTCCCCCAACGCGCAAGTGTTTCTTTTTCTATTTTTTTAATGCTGGCCCGTCACTGTGATGTACTGCAGTCCTTAGCATAGGAATGTCTGTAACAATTGTGTGCGTTATATCCAGTCTTATAAAGGAAAACTACTGATAGATCAAGACCAAAAAGCTCGATTCGCGTTACGATGAGCTGCCGCGTTAGAAGAAAAATCCAAGCAGTTAATGTCTATTATTCATTATTGCATCGTTGCAATCTTTTCAACCCAGACTAGAGTATAGCGTTACGTATCCCGACTGACCTTACGCGAGTCGTTAGCTTTTGTGCTCGACTTATTAATAAATAGTATGCTCTATGCATAGAATATTCCTATATTGGTTTATCGTATACGTTTAAAGGCCGTATCTATTACTATATGACATCTATATTATTTTCTTGCCGCTCAAAAGCAGTCAAGTACCCTATTGTTGCTTTGGTGGCTTTTCCTAGGAGAATAGCGATACAGCAGCTATGAAGTTGTTGCATACTTGTTCATTGATGGATGGAAGCAATTAGGGATGCCAGCCGCAGTGTGCCCTTTTCTGTCGAGGAGAGGAAGGAGAAGCTGGCCAGGCTTATAAGATGCAATCCAACAGACTAGTCTCCTTTTGTACTGGTTCTTCCCTGGACTGTACGGTACTGCTGGGCCTATATGCTTTCCCTGCACGTGATGGAGAACAACGATTTCACGTCGTAATCCCCGGAGCAGCTGAGATTCGAAGAAAGCTCCCTATATAAGCGAAGCCTTTTGCCGTCTCGGTCCTCGTTTTTCCAGGAATTTTTTTTTCGAAAAACTCTCGTTGACCCGTTTGTTTCACGCAAGTAGGCTGTTGTTGCAGCAGTAGGCTATGGGTTTAGCTTGTACTGTCACTAATGGGTCTCCCTGATGAAATGAATGAACCCAAAGCTCCCTATTCAACGATCCCAACACTGGAAAGATCAAGTTGTGGGAGCATAGGGCCGTAACTAGAAGGCGAAAAGCGTATCAAGCGAGCCAGAGAGAGAGAGGGAGAGATAAACGAAATATACCAAGGATTGAGAAAGCCGGGCAAAATTAGTTTCTCTGGCTGTATCAACCAAGTGCTGTTGACACTATGGAAAGGGTTAGGAGCTTAGTGTATATATACAACCCACACCATTACTGTCGGACAACTTCCGCGTTTAGAGATATGCAACAGGGTTGCCGAGAAGTAATATGCAAAAGCTTGTGGCTTTTCCTGGTTTTAATTGTCATCAGCCTCAAAACTTTTGGGGTGTGCATGTTCTTCTCGCTCAGCTCAATTCTCAAACTGCACAAAGCAAGCAAAGTATGTGTATGGGAGCGAACGTGGGTTCAGGGCGGGAGGCAGAACGTCGAGAATGCTTTTAGCGAGCTTAAGTTCCATTTCCCGAAGTCTCATGTTTAGTGCGGAAAAGTCCAAGACTCAAAGTGCAGTTGCGAGTTTCTTGTATTCTAACAACGTCGAAATGTTTTCCTCCGTATTTTGGCCCATTACAAACTTTCCGCTATGAATATACTGTGGGAGAAACAAAGACAGGCAAAGCCAAAGGGGGGGAGGTCTTAATTTTAGGTTGTGTAGATAACGTCTTTGCATAGATCCGGGCGTGATCGAGTGAACGAGAGAAAAGGACCTCAACATTAATGAATGCAGGCTATACATGAAGCAGAAAAGGCAACAGCGCCATTAGCCTAGCTTAACTGAGATCAAATCTCCGGCTTGATGAGTGGTCGGCTGAAAAGATTATTTACATTTTTAGCAACCATCTGCGTCACATTTTCCTTCCTTCCTAAGCGTATTAACTCCTTTTTCGTTCCTGACTGTAACCCGCTTCACCGTAACGTATTGCTCGATACCGTGCCATATCCACTTATGCTGTTGTAAAAGAAGGGAAAAAAGGCGGGAAAAAAGATGAGTCTACGATGTATAAAATATCGGTTGGCAGTGCTGGAATAAGAAGGAGCCAATAAAGCGGCCGCCGCGTGGCTATGAAACATCTTAAAGCGGTGTTAATCTCGTCCAATTAGGTAGCAATTACGAAACGCATTACCCAAATAGGATAAGTTCCCTGTCCTGCTGGTTTTCCTCCGCCGTCTTGTGTTATTTGGAACAAACAGCGATGTATACAGCAGGCAAGCAACACTATAAGCATTCACCAAAAGAGAATAGATGAAGAAGAGTGAGAGAGAAAAAAAGGACTAAATTAAGAAAACGCAATTTTATAACAAAACGGATTGTCGTCTCCCTTCAGTATTCTGTATGTTTACCCTCCTTTTCTATACATATGAACCACCTTTACCGCTTTTTGTTTTCACGTTTCAGGCTTCCGGATTACATGCCAAGATGTAAGATTGCCTTAGCTTTCATTCCTCGTTCTAATTGACCCCTATGATGAAAGCTAGCACGCTTGTGGAGTTGGGTTTTATAGCTCTTTGCTGTCTTGGCTTTCTCTTGCACACCCTGTATGCATTAACTTTCCCGACTACCGCGTAACTCATCGGCCAAAATTCATTTATAGAGTCTCTCTAACCATTTACGTAATGATCCAAAAGGCCGTTCGCTCTATGTTTCGAGCTTGCCTCTTGCTCTAGCTAGACACAGAGTCACACCGCCCGTCTCTAGTAGTTATCCAAGAAGCTGCACATTTATACCAGCACCCGAGCTTTGTGGTGCTGGATATGGAAAGCAGTGCTATACTTTGGCTACTAACTACCATTAGCCGCAACCCGGGCAGCGACGGAGACAAATGAGAGCTGCTGAGCCGTGCGAAAAGAAACACGTGCTCCATATTCAATATGTATTTCGCTGTGCAGGATGCTGGAGGAGAAAAAGCGCTGTTTCTATATCCTGTTCTTGTTCCACAGCTATACCTCTGAAAGCAACGATTTTAACCCCAGTGTTATATGAAATGGTTATCATCCCTCAACTCAACTCCGGAAAACGTTGCAGGGAGTAGCCCATAAAAAAGAAAAGTTGAATTAGTTTTACCTCACTTCTCCGCCCCGACTATGCAAATGCGTTATAGAGAAGCTGTCTCAACTTCTTGATTGAGGACCTCCCCGTGTCAAGTTTTACACGGGTTATGCACAGTACAGCCCAAAGATGGGAAGAACAAGAGCAAAATGTCTTCTTCTTTCTCATTCGTCTCTCTCTCTCTCTCTTTTGGTCTCTCGTGTCGTTTCGCTGTCTCGTTCGTTCCTATTGCTCTGTACTAGGCCTTAATGAAACACCGGGGCTCTAGATGACGGAAAGTGATTAAAATCCCAGGTTCTTGATTGCCCACTACCCTTCGATCAATGGTGGGACACTTATCTTCCCTCGACTTCCCCTCTTCCTCACTGCGCCGCTGAATTTAACCAATTCGAGACCAATTAAAGCTTACGAAATCCGTGATGAACCAGCTGCAAGCTGACATAATTTTTAACTTCATGGTGTCCCTCAATTAATTTGTTGCTAAGTGGATTTGGATAGTCCTAGAAAACCCTTCGTGTGGGGTTTTCAAAATATAAAAAACAGGAAAACGTTTTCAAAGCATAAAAGGACCTACTTCATTTTCCTACATTTGTTTTATTCTTGTGTACCGCGTACACTCGTGTTTGTCTAATTTTGCTCCTCTTTTTAACGCCCAGCGCTTCCTTTGTGGAGTTGTTATATTATTTTTCTTTTCTTTTTTAGAGTTGTATCATCGCTTGATACGCTTCATATGATACGCTTCTTCGGCGTCCAGGCAAGCAATACTCAAAACAAGATTCCCAGCAACTTACTCTTTCTGTTCAGAGTTATGGGACACGGGAGCAGAAAGCTGCCTGTCTGTCCTTTAGCTCCTCCCTCTCTCGCTCTCCTCTTTTGAAAAGCTTTTTGAGAAGCTTAACTTGTCCCGTAAGGTTTATTTTCTTCCGCAAAGCCGATCTCGCACGGTTTTATAACCAAACAATAAAATTCACTTTAGTTGCACCCTTCTTCTTTTCTCACCTTTTCCTCGCCCCTTTTGCAGCCGCATCACTATACTGAAGAAAATTGGGATGCAATTATGTTGGGGCCACGCTGGCTCACTTTCAGCGTCCAGTACTCCACCTCTTTCCGGAACTTGGGGAAAAGGAAAAAAAAATACAGGAAAAAACACACACAGAGGTGGAGGCTCAATGAGACCCGAAAAAAGAAAGGATAAGTAGTGGGGCAAAACATTTCTTTTCCTCTGTACAGGGTTTCTTCCTATAACCTCCCCTCCCAAAGAGTAACTTCTGCTCGTTTCTTCAGGTTTGCGTCCAATATCCGGCGTCGTCTTCGGCGCTCGGCGTCCTCAAGTTGGACGTCGTATGTTTCCTCAGAGGCGTCATGCATATTGCATGCTGGACTCCACAGAAAAACCCCTCTCTCCACCCCTCCTCCCCACCACATCCCAAAGTAAAACCTACTCGGATGGACATACGGGTGCGGCGAAAGAAACTTTTTTTTCCCATCCAGCCACATTTTCTGTCTCTTGTCCTGTATTTCTTTCGTATCTTCTTGTTTTCCATCCCCAGTTCTTTTATTTCTCTTTCTCGGTCAGTGCAACTACCTTTAGCTTTACCTTACCTATGGCTTTACCTCGCAGATCGCTTGTTCGCTCTTCCCAAGGTAAATTCCGGTGCTCTCGCGGAAGACGAGGGGGGAAGCAGAGTGCACGAGCAGGTCTTCGGCCAAGAACGTCGATACTTTGCTCTTCGGCCCTCAAGCAACATGCACACCTTGTTCGGTTCCCTTGGACTAGTTTTTCTCTCGTTTTGATAGTTGTTGTTAGTTCCCCGTCGTTCAGGCCCCCCGAAAAAAAAAATCCTATAGAAAAATACAACCTTTTCTCTCTCCCAAAAGTTCCGCTGCTCCTTCTTTCCTCTCGTTCATTCGTTCAGTCGTTTTTTTTATCATTTCCATCCCGCAAAAAGGGACTTGGAGTAGGAGGCGGGTCAACTACCATAGCAGCCATCTTTCCGTTTGGACCTGCTCTATATTTCTTACTTATACACATCTCTATACCCTTTGGTCATGTTGTTTCATCTAGCACCGGGGAAATGTGAACGGGATGGGAAAACGAGCCATACTGCGGGGAAGCTGGAGCAGCAGCGACAAATGAGGAGCTTAGGATTAATGAAAAGCAGCTCTTCTTCATCTCTTTTTGGAATAGATTATTTCCCCATGTCTGCACACACACACTCACACACATACACACACACATACCAAAGCCTTGAAATAAGAAAAATAAAAAAAAATTGTATACGGACAGAGAGGCAGAGACGGGAGCAAGGAGCAGATGATGATACTGGCAAAGGCATTAGCTGGTGAAGTTCTGGATTGATTCTTTTTTCTTTGCTTCTTTTAGTAGAAGGTGGGGTTTGGTACGGGAAATAGGAAGTAAAGTGGGATGTTATGCCCATTTTATGCAGAGGCTGCGTTCGATAGATTGCGTCCCGGCCTTATCCCAGCAGACGAGCTCATAAAACATTTACGTTTTCATAGGTTGGGAAGCAGTAAGCAGTCTTTTTTGATATAGTCTCCCCCCCTTTTTTTACCCCTTGTTTAAGCAGACAGCAACGGTGGCACCACCAGGCATGACATCAGGCACCGATTTCTTTGCTTCTCTTGTCATTTTCTTGAGTAGTAATATATAGAGCTCCTTTGCTCTGTTATGATGTCGATGTGGGAGTGGTGGCGATGGTGTGGGTCTTTTAAAAGGAGGGGAGGGGGAGGAAACTAAGATTGAACATTGGATGCGCATATGGAAACACTTTGGGTAGACCAAGAGAGAAAGAGATTTGCATAATGGCTCGGAAAACAGCATCAGCGGATTTGAGTAGCCTTCCATCCGCTACCAGCTTTGACATTGACTGCCCAATTCGAATTTCCAATGCGGCTCTCCCTTTCTCTTCTCAAACAGACCTAAGCATCAGCTTGCCATAATTCTTTTTTTGCGTTACAGTTCGCCGTTGATTTAACAGGTGGTACACCCAATTTCACTGTTGCTGAAGAATAAACAACAAAAAATAACCCCCAAAAGTTACAATAAAAACAAATAAGTACATAAAAGACCCAAGGAAGGTTTGGTAACATGAAAACTCGGGAAACTCGTGGTACTAATAGGATTTCTATTTAGCCAAGGTTTGGACTTTTCGAACATTGGAAAACTTGGTGGGGCTCAAGAATACTCAAGACGCGAGGACCGAGACCTCGGGATGTGGAAGAGCACAGAATGGGCAATGAGGGTGTCGTTGTCCAGGGAAGTCAAACGTTTCGAGGACAATTATGGGTCTAGATGACGCCGTAGGGAAGCTTTTAAAGGTATATCCATGAACTCAACATCTCGGTTTGCAATTGCCGAACCGGAGACCTCTCTCTCTCTCGTTCTAGGTCCCTTGATGTTGGCATAATAGAAGTAAGACTCTAGAGTCCAAATGTCTCGCCCGTAGAAGCCGCTATAGCATTCTTCCACATTGATCGACAAATAATGGAAAAGCTTCTCGCCTTTCCTTCCAGTTCTCGCCTTTACGTTCATGTTCTTCCTTTCCCTGCCATCATAAAGCACAGTCATTTTAGTTCTGTGAGGCACTTCTTTCCCTACTGTTTGTCTTTTTTTGTCTTCTTTTTTTGGTTACCGATCGTCTCATCTCACTGTGCTCTAAGAACATGCAGCACAATGGCGATCAAGCGCTAAATCCTATACTTTTTTCTTCCAAATCCTTTTCTTGCGTATTTACCCCTTTAATGGCCGTGTTAAAAAAATGCTAGCAATCCCCAGGCTTCCCATCCTTAGCAAGTTTGGATATTGTAAAAATGCCAGCTGGGGAAACATGCAAAGCCGAAGATGAAGTAGGAAGCCTCAGGTGCGTAGTTTTTTCCGGGGAGCCAAGATTTTACTACGGAACGGCAGTGACTATGGTGGTTTTTAGGGTTGAAGAAGGCAATAGAACGGGGAATGGGGGGAAAGAAATATGGCTTTTACACAGCAACGGCTCTTGCAGCCCAACAGCTTTGCAAATCCTTTCGCTATCATTAAATGGAGTGTGTGAGTGAGCGATACTATGCATTGGGGACCCACCGAAATGACCAGAATTGTGTGTGAGGGAGGGAGGAAAAAATTACCATATGGCCTTCCCTTTTGACTATATTGCTATTGCAACGCTAACACACATGGGGTTGTTTTTCGAACCCTAACGTGAGCTTCCCAAAGGAAGCTATTATAAAAACTGAGCCTTTTAACGAAGATTAGTGAAAGGTGCATAACGAGATGGCAATGGTTTTTGAAGAGATGTCTTTTGACTCATATTCTACCTTCCACGACCGCTCTTCCCGACTAATTGGACAGCAGAAGAATATACTACGCGTCTCTTCTTCTTCTCTTGCCACGATGGAGTTAGAGCACATCACGGAGATAAAGGGTGCAAGCGATGTAAAGTTTTTGTTTCGTGCCAAAGCAGCTAACATTTGTCATGCTTAGAATTTTAATACGAAGGACAAACACTCAAATGCCACATCGTAATTTATTCAAGATATCATAAAAGGCGGTAATCAAGTATCCAACCTCCCCCGACTCCCTGCAAAAATAGAATCAATTTTGTGAGGCATGTTTCCATTTCACGTGACGTTTACTCGCTGGCCTGGTCGCCTTCCTATCAATTTTCTTCTTAATATTTTCTTATTCATTGTCAAGTGCTCCGTTTGCCAAAGAGGAGAGTTACACGATACACGATGAAAGTGCCTCCACAACTACGTGTACCATGACACGTCTCTTGTTGGGATTCGTGCAATACAGCACCTACTGTCTGCCTATTTTCTCCTGTTATTGATGGATAAACCGAGTAATTGAATCAAGGGACATGGATTAAAACCAGAAGTGCACCGCAAGGAAGACAAAAACGTGTTTCTATATAAAGCTTTGGCGGGAATCATTTAAAGCTGTACGTTATCCCGTTTCTGTGGAGCAATACTTTTGTCTCTTTTCGTTCTCCCGACGAAGGCCCTTCTAGAAAGGGATAAGAGTTTGTACTAAATCTGTATTTAATTTTAGCTGTTGTCAAGGAACGATTCCTACCTTCCCAGACACGAACTATTGTTAAAAACCGTAGGTCCATAGTCAAACAACATTTTCTATAATACTACACAGCTTACGATGGTGAGTTTGCCCGTCTTTCGTACTCCCTCGCCAAATTCCAAGACTTCCCTATTGTGATCGAAGAGGAAGATTGGTCTGTTCTTTCATCCTTCCCATTCATTCGACGTCCTAGACGCCTGTAAAAGATTTCCTTTTTTCCCCCTTGATGTGCGAGATGTGCGTATCCGATATCGTCTTTCCATGCCATTCTTTTTACTGCAAAAATTCTTCTGCTTTTGGGTTCTTCCATTTTTTTTGCTGTTATTCCCGAAGTCCTCAGCATGGGAGAAGTATAAGATGCCTATGGGAAGATATTTGGAACATTGAGAAGGAAGAAGCTGGTCTTCGTTTGGTCGGACAACCGACCCGTGGTTTTTTTTTTACCCTTCAACATGTGGCTCATCATTTAGCATTTTCTTTCTCTTTCACTGTTCCTTTTCTCACAGCCTTCAGCTTTTGGCATCAGCGAAAGCTCAGTATAGCCACGTTACAGCATACCGCGTCCTTGTTTCTTTTTTTTTTACTGTCCTTTGGAGCCATCGTTTTCTGCTCTGATTTCCCAAGCTCATTTGCATAAGCTTTCCCGCGCTCTCGCGTGTTTCTGCATGTTTTCCGGCAGTGGGGAAGAAGATGACTGTGCGGTCTGGCAAAGAGAATCTCCAAGTAATCCTCTCTAACGACACTACCACAACGGGCAGAAAGAAATCCAGATGCCTGGTGCTGAATGGCGTGTGTCTTTTCCCCCGTGCGGACGTATCTGTGAGTCTTGTGTGAGATGGATCGACTGGGATTCCGGCCACAACGCGTGGAAGTAAGCAAGGGGAAAACGAGCGGCGACCAAAACGGTGCATTTCTTGCCTGGCGGGCGTTGCCATTTTCCGCAGTTGTATACATACGGGAAAGGCAGGTTCACGGACCAAGGCGACAAGGGACGGCGTCGACGCCTCAGCTGTGCGACGCCGCTGACACGAAAACGTGCCTCATCTTGGGGAGCCAGAAGAAAGGAAGACGGTCGACGCCCTTTTAAAACCATTGAACATTAGCAGATCGCAGTCTGTGTCCAGAGGTGTTGGACGCCCTTCTGGGCTATACTTGTTCACCGTGCACTTTTGCTCGCGAATCACGCTGGGCACAACTCATATTGCACATTTGTGTGAGTTCGTTTTCTGAGTGATGTACAAAACGAGAAATTTTGAATGGGAGCAATGCCAAGTCGAAGAGCCGACGTTGAACAAAGACTTCCATTGAATCCCGCTCTTTTTTCGTGAGAATATTCCTTAATACGGACATATTTGCTGTCGGGGCTACGCCTGTATTTCGCTTGCACAAACTAAAGCCCGCCAGAACGACGACACAACCATTCCCGGAGAAGTATATATACTTACGTTTTTTTTTTTAAAAAAAAGACTCTTGTTTAATGAGTTTTTCCCATGCAGCGCGTCAGAAAATTAATGCTCGTGTCTTTTTTTTATTTAGATTGTTAGACTTTGTCAAGCCTTCGAATGAGTGGTTTCGTATTTTGCTCACTTTCTGTGATGGTCCCTCTCGCTTGTTTTTATCATCATATATCCTGGCTCTGGCACTGATAGTCGAACGCTTGCTCCAGATTACGTTTTATCATCGTTCACCACATGTGACAGAGGGGTCGGCCATTAAAGGCGAAGGAAAGAGCTCAAGTTAGGGGGGAGGGGAATTTTAGTGGGTTCAGGGCGGGTGAAAAACTAAGGCGAGAAAAGCCAGAAGGGAGACGGAATGGCGATTAAATGAGGTCATCCCGCATATCCGGGGACTTCATTAAATCGTGGTAGAAAGAAATGAATTTAATTTCGCTTCGTTCTTAATCCCGAAAAGCCCCGTCTGAAAACGCTTTTTTAAGATTTTGTTTCCCTTCCTTTTTTCTTTGCATTCGGGGTGAGAAAGAAAAGGGAGATGTGAGCTCGAAAAAAGGTGTTGGATGCAGTCTTGTTTCTCTGCCATGGCGTCCACGTGATCATCGCTGTGCTCGCTTTTGTTCATAGATCAGGCATTGGGGCGCATCGTAATCCACAAAGGGGGCGTTACAGACGTCTTCGCCTACCTTGAAAACCTCCTTTCCTAGGCAACCTAAAGCCTAGGATAGACACCACCTTTCGACGTTTTTACCCCCTCACTACTCCGGGGTGGGAGCGGGATAGGGCACAAGAGGGAGGTGGTACAGGGATCATTGGCAACCCCACCCACCGGCGTTTTTGCTTGTGCGTGAGTGCTGGTATACGCAAGTCGAACCCGCCGGGGCCATGCCAAAGAACAACCAAACCTCCCTGCACGGGAGTCCGAAGTTTCAGTACGATCGATAAAGGGAGCGGCCCCCTTTCCATTCCACGCCGTGTACCCGGCTCGTTCTCGTTGTTGCCCTGCTTTTCTCCCTGTTTAGTCTTGGTTTTTGCTTCGTTGCGTTCTCACTCTGGTTGCAATCACACACTCCGAATTCGCCACCACCACTTCTTACTTAGCCATCCATCCAAAAAAGTAAGATACCATTCTTGTTCAGGGCCATTACACCCCGGCCAGTCGCATTTGCGTACAACGCGAGACAATTTTTGTTCAGTACGTGGGTATAAGATACCTTATACAACGCATTCATAGATTCCTCCTCCCAGTCTCATCTCACGCCCCGCCTGAGCCAAGCCCCAGTCATAGCATAGCAGTGGGAACAGAACAAGTGTGCCTAAACGTGGAGTGAAATCCTTAAGTGACATTGCCAAAGTGAAGCACAGTTCTTCCATTAGTACGCTTCAAGATTATTTTTTTTAAACTTTCGGTGTTTCAGTTGTTAGCTGTGTCGGTTTAGGGACTAAGAGCTAAGGCTACCGGGATTCAAGGCATTCTTTTTTTTAGGGTTCTAATAGATTCCATCGATTTTAGGTATAGGTTTGAATAATGGGTTGCAGGACCAGCAGCTGCTTTTTCGAGCAGGAGGGCTTGGATGTCGGGATGAGATGGCGGGTATCTTGTATAGAACATTTCACCCCGCGGATTCGGCAGCTGGAGCTCGACCCTTGACCCCCATAGTGGTTCGAAAGAAGGAGAAGAAAGGGGGCATGGGGGGAGGGAGACATTAATAAAGTATACGGGTGGTGGTGATGGTCCATGCCAGGGCCATCACCATCAGCCAGTACTCTTTGCTCTCTTCCACACCCAGATGCTTGCCTCACTATGCCAGTAGCACACACAGTATACTTATGGTTAGTCGTTGAAAGTGAAAGACTAGGTTTCTAAACATCGGCCAGGACGCACAAGTTTATAGTATTTAGTTAAGTCGTTTCCTCAAATCGTCGCCCCCCTCCCCCCCGACAACGATCCTATCCTAATGAAGAGTAAGTCCTCCCACTTTAATGGGAAACCACTCCGTTGTAGATTCACCCGTCTGGCGGGTAGGATCGAGTTTCGGACGGGGACCAGCTAGGAACCTATGGACGCACAACGTCAGAATCTCTGTTGGCGTGGCGGGTGTTTATCAGTCCAGGGCAACCAGAAGAGAGAAGAGAAAACCAACAGTGAAGGACCAGACTACTAAACCTATCCCTTCCCAAGCTGCAGCATCCCTTTTCTGGCCCTAGCTTGCTTTCCCCCTCCTTTTTGCCAGTTCACTATTTATGTTCACTTTTCCGTCATTTTGAAATGTTCGACGAGACGGCTCTGCAGCGCTTCTTTCGCACTTTTGTGATCAAGTTGCGTCCTTCTTGTGTAAAAGGAAGTATTGAACCGAAAGTTTCGTTCCCATTTTGTCCACATTTCTTAACCGTGTATTTCCTTTTCTATGTCGCATTTAGTTTCGTATTATTTTTGATTTTTTTTAATTTTCCCAATTGGCCATGGAAATGAAACTTGGTCTCCCAGTTCCCTCGCGTTCCCTTATCATTCACCAGTCCGGTTGGAATTCTGTACACTGGACGGAGAACTGATAAGGGCATGAGAGGGAAAACGCTCTACAAGTTTTGAACCGTTAACCATTTATGAAGTTCGTGTTAAGTAAGGACGACATTACTATAACTTGTCGTGCTAATGAGGTTTTAGGTTTGATGGAGCTGAAAAGGAGTAGTCAGCGTTGGGGGGTTTGGCAGCAAAGTCCAACTCGTACCAGACGTGAAATTCTTAAAAGGATGTCTGGGGAAATGGGAGGGGAAAGGCGTTATCTGAGATTGCTATGAACCATAATGGGTCATGACACGTGGCTTGACAAACGCCGGAATGTCTATTAAAGCTAGCCTGTGATGTCCGGAAATGAAATGTTCACTCAGTGATGGGGAAGGAAGAATGTTATGTGAGCTCGGCGACTTTGGATGTTCGAATTCAATGAGCATGATACCTTAACTTGCTTACGAATCTCTTGCGTTCGTTCTCTCGCTTATTAATGCAACAGGCTTGTCAGCTTGGAATATCTTTTTGTATTGAATGGATGTAAAACCAAGTAAACAATCAGTTTGAACAATACAAGTAAAAAAATGCGGAGCGACTATGTTTTTCCTTTATCTCAGAGTGTCGGCAAACATTGTAGCAAAATATCTTTCAGACGTCTCCGCAACGCGTCATCCTGGCAGAAGATGTGGGTCGAACTGGCATCCATTTGGATAAGAGTGTCTTCTCTTGGCTGTGGGGATTCAAGAGCGACAAAAGGTGGTACTTAAGTAATTGGCTTATGCAATTTTGACAGGGAATTTACCAGATGCACCAGCACTCCTTCAGGACCTTCTTCCACTTTAGCATCCGTTAACCCATTGTAATTCAATTTCTGCACCAACTGGGTCACGTCAAGGGGACCCCACGGATATTTCTGTTCGCTACGATGAGGGAATCGGTCCAGTTTATCTTTACCCTCGCTGCAGTCTTCGTAAACCTAAACAGCCCCAATGTAAATTATCAGAAAAAGGTGTCTTTCCACTTCGAACTCGGGTTACAAGCGAGCGAAGGGGAGAGAAGAAAATAAGGAAAAGAACTCATAATACTGTACGTGTAACGTATGACGATTGTCCTGCGAGGCGAGTCGACCCGTTACCGTGGTAGCAGCAAGTCCAGGCTTAATAGGAGTTGGTTGTAATTGAGAAGCCAGTGCCGGATGCAGAAACAATTTTTCCTGTTTCCGTTTTAAGGGCAAGCTGATAATGTCGTAGGGCTTCAAAGGCAAACAAGAAACCTCCTAGGCATGAAGTAAATCCTCTTTACGTACGGTCCGACAAAAAAGCGCTAAGTATGTGTACTTTAAATTTTACCGTTTCAATAACCAAGTCATTCCGTAGAGGGGCGGATAAGGGCGGGGATAAATACTGCTCAGGGACCAAGAGAGTTTGAGGTTTCAAGTCCCGGATCAATTTGTTTGCTTGAGAAAAGTTCAAGCTCGTATCGATAGGGCAATGGACAGCCTTCATAGCTAAAGGCTGGTAAGGCGACAACGCTTCCAAATACGGGAATTCAGGTTCTGTTCAAATCCAAAAATAAACCAATCGTACGGCGCAAAACGTAATAAATAACGAGGCTATTATTCCGTCCATAAAAACTATCAAGCGAAGTAAGACCAAGCTGGACTTGCGTACCATAATCCGGGGCACGAGCCACCCGTTCAGTTAATGCTTATTACCGAGACAGACTGAGTAACGCTACGAGTCCCCGCTTGACCTTACGTGAAACGTTGATGGATTGTATTATGGACGGAATGCTACGTGATTAATTTACTAATTATACCTGTAAACACAATCGTATTGGATGCGTTGCCTCCCCATAGCTCCAAGAAATGGACAACATCACCATAGCGTAAGCTTGGGTGACCACAGAACAGGACGCACGGCTATGAGTGACGAAGGGGAAAGAAAAAATATCGAATAATTAATGAGCGAAGATCCGGCGAGTGATCTTCCTCACTTACTTGGCGATATTCATTTGTGAAATTCTCCTCGTGCAAATACTTGAAGTGCTTGAGTCGGTTATTCCTTACGAGTTGAGCATGAGGAAACGGTTCTTCGGGCAGATAAACTTTGTTCTGTTTCCCTGAAGACAGCCTGGAAGAAAAATAAAAGTTTGACAGGTTTATAAGAAGTTGATTAGCAAGTTGAAATTGTAGCTTTTAGTTATACCATTCTGCAAAAATGTTTGAATACGCTAAGGAGCTCTCAGCGACCGGAGATACAAAGAACAGAGGAATCTGAGAAAGGTTGGAACTGTCCAGATGAGACGACAGACATTCAAATAAGTCGTAGACGACGCCGGACGCGTAACAAGGCACCAAAACGTTCCCTCCGCCACGTAAGGTTAGTGCTAGATTTCGATCATTAGTTTCAATTTGAAGAAAAATCCTTCCACTTGCCTACTGCCATGCAGAATTCTCCGAGCATGGAGTCCGGATTAGCAGTGGGTGTCTGCGTCAAACCAGTCAGGATAAGTAAATCCGAGTGTCGTAGGGCGCTCTGATCCATGGGCCTGCGGTAGTATAACAGCGTTGTGCATTAAGCCTACTTTAGTGGTTCATAGGATTTGTAATACCGAGGGTGCGTCGTTAATGTGGAAGTTCCACTAACATATGCGATCTTTTGATATCCTGAATTAATTAACCAATTACAGCTTCCTAAACAGTACCCTGAACTAACGGGCGTCAGTTGTAACGCACCAAATACGTCCTAAAAGACAATTATGGGAACGGTTTATGGCTCGCAATTCGGCACGCAGCCCAAGTAATCATCATCTTACGATCTTTTCGTTGAAGCCCACCATCTGAACTTTGGAAAGTGCCGCATTTACTGTCTTCATGTCGTAGAGCGCTCGCCAGGTGTGTGGTCGCAAGATGTCGCAGAACGGTGGAGGCAAACTTTGCCAATACTTCTTCCAACGCGCAGCTCGACGAGGCTTTGGGATCCTCTGAATGTAGTGGACAAGCTCTTCCATATACAACCTTGGAAAGTTATGACGCAATAAGTAAATAGTACTAACGAAGCGTCTAATACCTTCCAATTTGGAGGGTGGGCTCTGTCGCATAAATCCGTCCTTTGAAGCCTGTCCCTTCTGTTATGAACGGCAAGGCTAGCATACACGTATAGTTTGAAATGAGAATTGCATCGATTGTTGAGTAGTCTATGACTCCGTCCTGAGGAGCAGCAAATGCTAGCTGGCTGTCAAGAAAAAGTCTCCCTGAAATAGGGTTTTCTTTGAATTCCTATATTCAAGAACAGAAATTTTGGGTCAAAAGAATTTAGTGTGCGTGGTAAAGAAAGTAAACATACCCCCTCCAACTGAGCATCATTGATTTCTTTAGGCGTCCAGTTTGGTAATGAAGATAATTTTCGACTCGGTACGAGAGGTAACGGCAGGTAATGTAATGCAGAAGAAGAATCCAATCCACAATCCAACATTAACGTGACATCTTTGAAGTGAAATATGTAGCAAGGCTTGTTCGGATGTGCGGATAAGCTGTACTGCAAGAACAAAATATCATCTTGACATTTCAAAATAGGTAAATATATTTACTAATTTCATTTTTAAACCAGCGCCAAATCTAGCTGCTCTCCTGCCGTCCACTTGAATTAGCCTTTACAACAGGTACTGGGAATCGATTTTTAACTTTCGATTGGTCGATTCGATTGGTTTTTTCCTAAGCCGACTTGTCTTGTTTGGGTGACGTGGAAATCGTTCCGTCCAGATTAAAAAGCCTTGAAACTGACCGAAAGTTAGAGATCCCAACAATTTTCTGTTGTAAAATGTAAGTAACTTTAACTAACCATTGTAAGACAAAGTAAAACACCTCGCCGTTGTATTTATCAACACAGTATACTGATACGAGTCGTTTACGTTTTGGGTTTGGCTTCGCCCTGTTTTGTTTTTGTGGTAGTTTTATAGGTGCAGGCGCAGTCCAACATTTTCTAAACTGACAACATGAGCATCCCGAACACACCAGGCAAATATTACTTTGTAGCATATTCAAGTACTATCTCTATGTATATGGTATATTATTTTTTATACAGGTAGCGATAATGGCTATGATCCATTGGGCACCCCAGAAGGAGAGATACCCATGAGTGCGTCATTCATGAATTTATCAGCTGAAGAGCAAGCATTGAAGAAAGAGCAATGGAAGAGTGAACTGGCAGAGGTATAAAACCCGAAAAAAATGCTCGAAAAGAAAAAATTACTTTAGAATATTACTCTTAATGTCTGATTTATTAGTTGGAATACGAGATCCAAACCATTCGTCAAGTCTTGGCTGCCAAAACCGTGAAGGCCCAGGACCTAAAACGCAAACTCGGTATTAGCATATGGCGTGAGTTGCAAGATGATGTTTCTCAAGGCTTCAAGAACGTGAGGGATTCTACCACGTAAGTGGTTCCGCTATTGTTTTCCTTTAAAATTTTGACTGTTGCCATCTGTTGGTGCACCTTTATATATGGACTATCTCGGATTTTGTTCTTTTTGTCATCATTCTCGCTTTGTTTTAATTACGTTTCACAAGCACCGTTTGCTCATGTTTTTCAGTTCTGTATGTATGCTTTACAGGTATTATTTTTTTACTGCCTTGCAGGGTTCATACTATTGAGGAGAAGGTAGAAGAGGTTTCTAAAGCCATTGCCAGCGCACCTTTGTAAGTCACCGTTTTTTGTGCTTTATTTTGCTTCCAGCTACTTTATGTTGTCGCCACAAGCCTTTTTTTACTTTCCATTCAAACTCAACCCAGCTCCCTGCCTGAATTGAATGCATGCTTGCTCGCATTTCACGCTTGTGTAAAAGGCTAGGCCCACACACCCGATTCTACCAACATTCAAATTGGGGTAAGCGTGTCTTCGACGCAATCGCATTTCCTTGTATTATGTTGCGTTTGCGTGGTCCATCTCCCCCGTTCAGCTCCCTCTTTCCCAAGCGTTTTGACTTTTAACGTGAGCGTCGCGAGGACATCAATAGTAGTAAGACGGTATCCAGCTACGACTTTCGTCCAAACACTGTAATTTAATTAGTTAAGAGTTGCCAACTCCCTAACGAAGCAATGGACGCTGCGAAGGAAATGTAAGTTGACGTACTTTAAATTCCGGCTCTAACTTGTTCCCCCCTCCATACCATTACGCTCTCACGGTTTCCTTAATCCCACGTTACCCAGTTGCAGGGGGCGAAAGGCTCGAAACCAGTTAGTATGAACGTTGGTATTCCGGTTATCGTTACCCTTTTCACTTCGCTAATGTGGCGAAAAGAGGGTTTTCGTATTAAGAAATAATCTTGTAGTGAAGCTTCTGGAATAATCTGGAAAGACGCCCAGCGAAGAAACAGATTTTGCTTTGTACATTAACCCGCTTTTGGTATTGATTTTGTACAACCCGCGCGTTCCCCCGTCCTTCTCATACTGTTCAATCGAACGTCTTTTTCGATTTTTTTTGCGGGAACATAGCTTCCCTCCTCCCTAAACCCATGCACACAGGCGTCGTAGATCGCTATGCCAGTTGATCCAGGTGACAGGTCTTTAATCCGTCCATCAGGTTGAAATAGGTTGCATGGGCAGTAGTACTAATTGACGGAACCCATCAAACCTGGTCGCCAAGTCGTTTGCACGTACACAAGTCCTTAGGTTTATCTTTACGAATGCAGCACATACCAGTAGCTATATTGGGGGGCCTCATACATATGGGTACGTGGAATCCTATATCAAGATACGATATGGACATTCACATCTGCGAGGCTTCAGTTGCTGGCTGGAGTAGTTCGATGGGATATTTCTTAGCAGAATCTCGGAGGGAGTGGGATGCTGGGAGCATATAATGCAACGTATTGATCTGGCCAAGGCTTCCAGCATCAGCCTCCGCATTCTCATTCCCGACACCCTTCCGAACTGGAGATCCCAAAGTCTGGTACAAAGGATTGTCCTCTTTTTTTTATTTTTTGCCTATTCTTAAGTCAAATGTTCTAAAATTGCAAAAAAATTACTGACTGTAACATTCTCAGACTACAAATGTATTGCTGTATTTGTTTTTTGACAAATGCTTGCAATTGAGAAGTTTCTGTGCATGTCTGGGAAAAGGGCGTGTGATTTTGTTATGATTTATTTATGCTTTTTTTTCTTACTGGGAACATGTGTCGCCCACGCTGGCTGTGCACACAAACGGAAGCCGGGAAAGATATACCGGCCTTATCAAACGCCCACCCCATGCTTAAAACACGGTCTTTATTAAGTTGTTGCTTTATCCCCATGCAACAGCGGCACTTTTGAGAACAAGTGTGATATGGATACATGAAACGCTTTCTGCTCTCTCCGTCTCTCGCTTACAATGGGGTCCTTAAAAACGCTTCTTTTACACTTTGCGACTCCTGCCCTTCACTAATAGCGCACTTGTCTACCTAAAGCCAGCGGCAAAGAAGACTGCTTTCTTAAATGCTTGTTCTTGTAAATCTTCCGGTTTCAGGTACCAGAAGACGGAGTCTGCCCTGAAGACAACTGCTGAAAAAACTACATCCTTTTTGGGTGGTTTGGGAACCAACCTGAGTGCTAAATTGGGCCAGGTGAAGAACTCCGAGACTTTTAAATCCTTGGAAGAAAAGATGGGATCAGCGTACGTGAACGTGAAGGTAAGAAACATCGCATCCGTTTTATTTTCGTTACATTTCTACAAAGCTAAAAGATTTTTCGCTAATTCTTGTTCTTTCTTTCTTTTCTTCTTCCTTTTTCAGTCCAAAGTGGTGACTTCGCGATCCAATTCCAGCCACGACTTGGACGAAGCTCTGAAAGAAATGGAAGGGCAGAGGGCAGCTCCCGCATCAGCCACGCCTACTTCAACGCCTACGACCACGCCTACGCAACCTGAAAAAACCATTCTATCTTAAGGAGCAATAACGACCTCACTTGTGGAAGTCGTACTGTAACCGCCCACTTCCCAGCAAAAGACGAGTTTTATCAATAAGTCGTTGTATTTTCTCCCCCCCTCCCTCTTCTATTCATGATTTCACCCACACCTTTTGCTGAATAACACCTACGCATTTGTGCGGACTACCTGTATGCAGCGTTTTTCCTGGCAGTTGGGGTTAAACGATTGCTGCCAGTGGTGTCGTAATTGTATGGAGTTTGGAATTTCTATGGTTCAGTTGGTTCTCATTACCAAATTTGTCGTCCTTCATTCTGTCCCCTTTCCTTCTTTAGTTCCTTCCGCAACTGCTCGTTCTTCGATCTGATGTGATAGCTGTTTGCCGTGACTGAGGCATTTTTTGTATTTTTTTTAAAGATCATAGTTACGTAATTTTTTTTATTGGAACTAATGTAATGCAAAACATTGTGTGAAAGCGTTAGATTTGTAGGGAAGTTTCATCGTGCATGGAGGGGGGCTATTATATTTGCAAGGTACGAGTGTAATTTCCAGATTGCAATCTAACTTATTTAACTTCCTTGTCCTGCCACATCGGAATTTATGCTTTAATGAAACCTTAGCGAAAATTAACGATCATATTCTAATGGCCGGTCTTGATTTATGATGGTGAGTTCACATGGAAACAAATTCCGTTCTTTTATCGAGTCTTTAGCTTTTCTTTTATAAAAGCGTAATCTGCGTGTTCTGTTTTGCTACCCAGGGTGCAAAGGCAACAAGGGAAATAAAAAGCTAGTTAATGGAAAAATTGCTCTTATCCTTCAATTAAACCGCATTACGCAACATAAAGTAATCCAGCTTACAGGCTTAGTTTTACAGGCAGCCCGAAGTAGTATACATTCAACGTGATGAGCCATATGGGAACCGTTTTCGGAGTAGCAACGTTGGTAGACTCTTCCTCGCAAATTCCGGACAAACTAAGATTCCTGGAATCAAACCCAACAACGTTGTTGGCCAGCAAAAATTTCAAACCTGCCGGGGCCTTTTCGTATAGTTTAGTTTCAGGAGACTCTCTACCCCGGAAAGAATTAGAACTGAAAAGAAAAGAAGTTAATTGGTAAAATTTTTTAAAGATATAATGGCATTAACGTCTCCAGACAACCGCTCTTCCTGACACAGGGTTACTATTGCGGTAAATGAAAAGAAGCATGTCTCGGAAAATATTAGTCAGCTGTGCTCCACAGCAACAATCCTACTGTACTGGGAAATGACCTGGGCCGAGTTCCTCGAATAATGTGCCCGGATACGAGGTCAAAACCAGCTTTCGCCTTCTGCCCATGCAAGTTTTCTGGGGACTAGGCATGCTTGCTGTGTATTTCTTCATGTTTCCCTTTTTTCCATGCAGACCCAACTTTCAGCGAGAGGACTACCTTGTCTTTCTCATTTTCTTATTCTCAGCAAGCGTCGAAGGTCCAACGTTGGTGTAGACCAGCTCTGCATTCAGCACGCTTGTTAAAAGCCCGGAACCATCTGTAGAGGACCAACAGTTGATCGCCAGATTCAAAGGTGAAAACCTCCAGTACCATTGAATACTTGCATTTCAGTGAATTTTGCAATACCCCTTAACAATGGAACCTCAGGGTGATACAAAAGCGAGACACTTGCCGTAAGTACTTCATTCAGTACCTAGCCTTGTGTTGAGAAGGTTGTGCTCCAGCATTTAAGACATATTTTATTTTTGCGTAACTTAAAAGTTAAATAATGTTAAGTCGTCAAGTTGTAAGTGTAATAGTAAAACAAGCGCCTGTTACCCGTGTCGTGGAGCCTATACGGGCCTTGCAAACAACAGTTCTTCGTGCCGTTGATGAAAAGGGCAACTTTGAGCGGACTGGTGTTGTACGTCAACCTGAGCGTGAACCAGTGCATCCTAAATCGCCTGCCGACATCAAAACATCGTAGGCTTTTATCTTTTATAACAAATAGCTAAAAATGCAGGAGCGCAACTAGGGTGTTCGGTGGAGGCATTTCGCATGCTACTACGAACGTTTTTGGTAAATTTTGACTGTTCTTAGTGAGGAATTTGGAAAGGGAAAAACAGAAGTTCATGTTACCGAGCATTTTAAGGCGGGAGACAAACCTGCAGGTGAAGTAAAGCCCTCTCTCCATAGGCAAGAGCAAGGAGGCGAAGGAATCATTGACAAAGCTACCGGCCTCGTGGGATCTGTGACGGACACGATAACGGGTACAATCGGATCTGGCTTCGATGCAGCTAAGGTGGACAGACATTTCCATTTTGCACATTTTGGTCCTAATGATTCTCTTGCTTAGTCCGGTGCCCATAAAGCTGCTGATATAGCATCAAGCACGACGTCGACGGTTTATCATGGAACGATGGATACCGCTGCTTCAGCTGCCCATTCCGCTCAAAGCATGGTTGGATCTGCTATGGAATCTATGAAGCATTTAGCAGTTTCGGCAAAAGACACCGTCGCGGGATTGGCTGGATCTGCCCAAGTAAATACCTCTTCCTAGTTTTTTGTTGAAAAAGCGGCTTCCAGTTTAGCCGTTTGGGATTATTTCACAAGGTTCTAAATGGTTCGGATCATTTCAGGAATCTGCCGTGAAGGGATATGAAGGTGCCAAGGACGTGGGATCGCGAGCAGCAGGAGCTGTAAGGAGTTCGCGTAGCGATATTTGCAACAGAACATTAATTGTGCCTTTTTCGCTTGTTGTAGACGGTGGATACTGCTGGTAATGTGATGGATAAGTCGAGAGAACTGGGTGGTGCAGCTTGGGAGCAGACTAAAGACATCGCAGGCCGCACCGGAGAGACCATCCAAGACGTCACTGGGCGTGGTCAACAATTGGCTGGTCAAGCTTTCGACAAGACGAAAGATGTGTCTCAGCAAGGTCTCGAGAAAGGCGAAGAAGCTAGTTCCAGGGCGGGCGAGATGCTCCAACAAGCGGCTGAAAGCGGGAAGGACGTAGCACAAAAGGGTGTCGAAAAGGGCAAGGAGGCCGCCTCGGCGGGCGCAGATACCGCCCAGAGCGCATGGGAGAAGACCAAGGATATCTCGCAGCAAGGAGTGGAGAAAGGACGCAATATCGCCGAACAAGGCATGGACAAAGGCCGTGATCTCGCCTCCTCGGCTGGAGAGAACCTTCAGCAAGCGGGGGAAGCCGGAAGAGATGTGGCTCAGAAAGGCATGGACAAAGGCCGAGAAGCTGCTTCAGCTGCCGGTGACACCGCCCAAAGCGCCTGGGAGAAGACCAAGGACGTCTCGCAGCAAGGCGTCGACAAAGGTCGAGAAGCTGCTTCAGCTGCCGGCGACACAGCCCAAAGCGCCTGGGATAAGACCAAAGATGTCTCGCAGCAAGGCGTGGACAAAGGCCGAGAAGCTGCCTCGGCTGCTGGCGATACCGCTCGAGGCGCATGGGACACGACCAAGGAAACTACGCAGCAAGGTTTCGACAAAGGCAAGGACGTCCTTTCGTCGGCACGCGACAAGGGAGCTGACGTCGCTGAAAGCGGCAAGGAGAGGGCTCAAGGCGCTTGGGAGAGTGGAAAGCAGACTGCTCAGCAAGGAATGGAGAAGGGCCGCGATTTGACTTCCAAAGCCGGTGAAAATATCCAGGAAGCTGGGCAACAAGGCAAGGAAACGTTGGGCGGAGCTTGGGAGCAGACCAAAAGCGCAGGTGAACAAGGTGCCGAGAAATTGCAAGGCTTCGGACAGCAGCAGCAGCAAACCAATCTGGGAGCTTGGCAGCAACCCCCTAAGATTCAAGCCGACATCAAGGTTGAAAAGCCGGAAACCGCTACTGCTGAATGGCAGACGACTGAACACCACCGCGCCGCGTAATTTGGTTTTGCTTAAAAAAAAAAAGAATTTTACTTTCTATCGATTTTTTTTGTATTGGCTATGCTTGACTGGGAGAGCCCGACCGTGGAAGGGGTGGAACAGGTGTGCTGTCTGTTTGCCTTGCTTTGGCTAGGGTTTTATGTTCTTGCCGACTGGCATTGCGCTTTTTGGATCGAGCCCTTGCTAAGTTGAAAAACGAAAAATTATATTGTAGATTTCTTTGACCCCGTTCTTGACGGAAATTAATAAATGTTTATCACGCGGGCAGCTTGACTTGTTTCATCCCTTCGCATAGTTACGCGATGTGTTTCGTCTGTTTTTATTTTACAGCTTTACTCTTGTAGGGAGCCGGGACCTTTCAAGAAGGGGTTCTTGGGCTACTTGGGTTCCAAAGTAGGGAAGATCTTTGGCGCCGCCAAAGTAAACGGGGATTTAGGCACTGGGTTTCAAAGTTGTACTTAAAATTCTTGGCAATTGCAGTATGGTGTTGATGCTACCGTAGAAGACGCTCAATTCTTGAATCGAGGAACGAAAAAGGCGAAGGCGATATCTTCAGGTGTAACGCCGGACCCCGCGGAAGTCGATCGCATGGTCGAAGAAGCCAAGGAAAAGCACCGACATGAACGGGATGAACATATCGCGAATCCCTTTTTGCCGGATCCGGATCAAGTCGTGACAGACGTCACTTTACCGGAAGATCGTGCTGTGATTTAAAAAAACGTTGGCTACTTACGTTATACGGCCTTGTATCTGGAGTATAATTTCTTTATCAGTTAATATAGATAGGAGTTCACGTTGTGCTATGATAAAGATGTCAATTTATTAGTTATTTTTATTTAAACCGGGGAGGAAAATGGGTTGAATGAAGAATTCAAAAAATAAATAGGAAAAGGAAAAGGGGGTGCACAAGGAAATCTATAACATCTGTTCAATTCAGGTTTCGCATTCGCAGACTTTGTATGGTGACCGCAAAAAATCGGGTTTCATGCCATGTCGGCATACTTACCATCAATGCATGTTTACTGTAGATGTGTATAAAAACATAATTTATCCAGCATATAAACTAAAAATACAGTGTCAGTACGAAAAAAAAGCGTGCAAAGCTCAAAGAGTTTGAAATATGATCGCAAGACGCATTCGATTTATGTATCCTAGGGAATACGACGGCTTGTGCATATTTCAAAACTGTGCTTCGGACGTTTTTCTCAGATGCTACATTGATGCCGGGGCACACAGGAACAATATGTAAGAAAAGTAAAAGATCCAACAAATTCGCTTGTTGTTTTCTCTAGCTCTCCTCTTTGTGCCGGCAGTTATTCGTGCGACTTTAATAGGAATGAAATGTCAACAGGCTGGAAGCCTGCTACGACGGGATAAAAAAACAGGTATGTATCGGGAAAGTTCCGATAGTTCATTGCTGTTCCGAAATTATTTTCGAAACAGGTTGAAACACTGCCAACGTGTTTCACTTATTCGGTTCTTTGGGTCAAAGTTCAGAGAAAGCTATCACAAAGATATTTTTCGATCTAAGGAAAAATGCAATAGTTATATAAGATCCAAGTTATACATGATCTTTCTAACTTAGATGACTCCGCAAACTATGCGAATAGGAATACGCGAGCTTTTTGTTCAGACCTTTACGATTGATTCCGCAGTGATTTTCTAATTCGGCGATAATTAAATCTGCATAATCTACGTTTTATAGTAACGAGTCCTGACGGCAAGTAGTCTTAGGAGGCAGGACATATGTTCTACCGTACGTACTACTAACATTCAGAAAACGTTGACTCAACGCTTGCCGTCATTCGTTGCTGGTTCAGGCTACGGGCAAACCAACTCAATCCTGAACGTTCCAACATCAAACCATGATGTCTACCGACCAGCCACACGACACGTAAGTTTTTAATGTCGAATCTGTGTTTAGATAGCTAGTAACGACTATATCAAATGTCAAATGTTTCCTTACATCCAGAGCCGAGAATGAACGGACCATTGGTCAAAAACTCGGGCATCTCATCAATGTTGCAACGCAAAAAGCTAGCGATTTCGTGTCAGGACCTCCTGAGCTTAGCGGCACACAAACAGGTCTCGAAACCCATGGTATAGCTCACGGAAATGCGGCTGCTCTTGAAAAGAAAGCAAAAGTAACGGATGAATTCATGGGCAAAGCCTCCGAAAGAGTAACGCAGACTAATACTCCGCAAACTCAGAAATATCACTTCGAACAGCCAGCTGGATGTCTCGAATCTGACATAGACCCCAATGCAAAAGTTCCGTATGAGGAAAAGCCCCCTGCCCCGTAAGAAATGGAAACGATTTTGTTCTATTAAATAGTCCTATTAATTGCAAGACTAATCTAGAGATGCCGCCAGTGACACCAAACGTCCCGGCTTGCTAACTGAATGGGGAAAGAAGCTGTCGGATATCTTTGGCACAGATGCTAGGGTACTTTCTGAACTACTGCGATTGATGTGTTTTGCTAAAAGTACGATTTGAAATAGGACACGGTTCAAAGTCGTGAAGAAGCTCGTGAATTCTTCGAACTTCAAAAAGATGCTGCTTCTAAGACTGCTGGGTATCAGCCTGGTCGCTACAAATCACCAATGACTCCTGAAGATCGTGTGGTCCAGAAAGAGGTTCCACAGGACATAAAAGATCGTTATTTTTCAGAAACGGACAACCCTGAAGGTCGCAACCGCGATCAGTGATCTTTTTGCCGGAATCCGAGTTGCCAAGATTTATATGAATGTAATAAATTAGGAATGCCTATGAACTTCACTGAACCCGCTCACTCAATTGAACTGTTTTAATATTATGCAGCGCAAAGACAGTTTACTCCAATCGGATTTTCTTCGAAGGAAAAGATTTTTTGCTAGACAAGTAGAATTACGTACAAGTTATCGCACCTTGTGTTGCTATAGCTACAAGATAGCTTGACTAAATATCTTTGAACTCGAAACTAAGCTCAAGGTCATACCCACACTCATCACCATGGACGTGCCTTACCTGGACGCAAAACAAGTTAGCTCGCTACTGAGACCTGCATTGCTGTTCCCTCGCATCGAGGAAGCCTTAAAGAACTTTTCTACAAAGAATGGTGTCGAGCAACCTCTGCGAATTACCGTGCCAATAACAAAATATGGAGGGTAAGTTCTACATATACTTCTGAAATAATCTTATGATAAATATCTTTTGTCGTGGGCTTTTTTTTAAAGCTTTTTCGCAACGATGCCAGCGTACAGCGCAAACGACGGTGCCTTGGCTTGCAAGCTTGTCAGTTTCTATCCAGGAAACGGGGCAAAAAACTTGCCAACGCACATGGCCACAATCCTGCTCTTTGATGACGTCACTGGAGCTCCAAAAGCGGTACAAATGACCTTTTTCCTTTGATGACTGTTGAATTTACACTAATTCTAGATTATGGATGGAGAGGTAATAACTGCCATAAGAACCGCAGCCGCTTCTGTCATCGCGACGAAGTACTTAGCACCTCACATGCGCACACTGGCTGTGTTGGGTTCCGGCGTTCAAGCCAAAAGCCACATTGAAGCCTTCGCTGAATATTTTCCAATTCAGGAAGTAAAACAAACAACTACAGCAACGACTACAAATTAGATTTAATAACTCTTGGGTCGACCATCTGTTCTGGAAAAAAGGTCCGAGTCTGGAATCATCGCCATGAAGGGGCTAAGAAACTCGCTGAAGAGTTGACCAACTCTTCGTTTTCTATTCATGCATACGAACATGTGTCCGATTGCGTTGCTGACGTGGATTGCATTGTTTTGGCCACTTTTAGCAAAGAACCCGTCTTGCGCACTGAACATTTGAGTTTGCTAAAATACAATGTTCATATTAACGGTTAGTTAAGAACTTTAAAGTGGTACGTAATCAAGATTTGTTTCCTAGCTGTGGGCGCCCCAAGACCTGACTGGAAAGAAATGGATGAAACCATTGTTCAAAGCAGTTTCGTATATGCCGACTCACGACTGTCTGCGGAGAATGAGGCAGGAGATGTGATTATGAACAAAGCTAGCGTATACGCCGAGATTGGTGAAGTTATTGCAGGCCATGCTGAAGCTTTGACAGGAAAGCGTACTATTTTTAAATCGTTAGGTAATAATGCAAAACAGCACAAAGGAGTTGATGTGTTGATGGCTTTTTAATTTACTAGGAATGGCGATAGAAGACGCCGTCTCGGCTCACTTGGTATTCGAGTTATATCAGCAGAGTAAAGTAACTACCAAATAATCACAGTATCAAGGTTGGGCTGAAATTTATGTTGGAAGTGACTGTATAAGAATTCAAACTTAGAAATCAAGGTAGAATACAACTTATTGGTTCTATTGTGTATAATTAAAATTGGTACTTCATCCCAAGAGACCGGTTCTTTTTACGCCAAACGCAAGGCTTTCAAGCCGGAATCTAGACCCTTCAGAACCATTCATTAGCTTACACTCCTGCTTAAATCAAAAATCTTACTTTAACATCCCAAATGACAAGTTGGCCGTCAACTCCACCTGTCGAAAAGCGTTCGGCATTGCTCTTGTTTCCTTTATAAATGCACAATCCAATAATAGCGTTTTGGTGAATAGAGTCCAAATTAGTATCCGTGGACTCCGTGCGAGCTTGGCGATCCAAACTTTGGAACTTGCGCATAGCACTAAGGGATACTATTTAATTATCCATTCCCGGAATAGTTTAAAATTTATTTTTACCTAATATTGCCAGCTTCTTTCTTCTGTGAAGCATCCAGCTTTCCAGCAAACTCAACCTTGCCACTCTCGTCAACAGAAAAGGCCATAGGACAGCAACCATAACCCTATATGGCTCACATTAGACCAAAGTTGCGATACAGTAAAATATACGTACCGCAGCCACGACACCGAATTCGCTGACCCAAGTGCACGCCAAGAACGGAAGGAAATCGGTGCGCAAAACGGAAATCAACATCCCCTTATTAGCGTCCACCACAGAAATGGAAGAGTCATGTCCTACCCAGCACAAACGATCACCAGAAGCAGAAAAGCTCACGCTATGGACCCAGCCACCTACAATACACAAGGCAACTAGAACATTTCTTTTAAGTATATTTTAAAATACCTCCTCCTGACGAATTCGCAAACTCAGCCATAAGCTGTGCCAAAGGCATTTTTGCCCCCCAAGCTGTTGGTTGCGGACGGTCTTCGATTTCTTTAATGTAAGCCGAGAAGACGCGCACTTTAAAATCTGTGGAGCCTGCAGCCAGTAGTACGTTTTTAGGATGCCAATCAAGGGAAGTTACAGTTGAACGAATTGGCTTCTTGATGTGCTTCGAAACCCACCTAAAGCGAGAAAAAAAATTTCGTTATCAAGAAGGTGCCCGTAAAGAATATTTCATAAAAAGGGGGGGAAGTATTTTACCAATCATTCTCCTTTTCAAAGTAACAAACGGAAATCAAGCGAGCTCCAGAGCCTACAGCGAACTTATTCTCCAAAGGAGACCAACGAACGCACGTAGCCGCGCGATTGATGCGAAGCAATACCAAAGTAGGTTTCCATTTGTTATCACTTCCCTGGGTCCATACATAAGCATTTCGATCCTAAATGAAAAGGAAAACCAATTAATGGTATCCTGATCTACTGCAACGTGCAACTGCAAGGCAATATTATTGTGAAGTATTCTACGTAAGGTGAAGAAAATATGGTACTTACGGCGCCACAAGTAACGATGCGATTGGTGCTTGAAGCCCAATCAATACCAGTCACTTTGAGATCATGTTCTTTGAGAACGTCAAGCAAACGCCATTCACGGCCAGCTTGCTCATAAATATGCACTTCTGGACTATTTACGGAAATTGCCAATTCTGTAATAAATAACAACACCAACAGATACCTTTAATTCCGTATTTCATATTCATTGACCAAGCAAAGCAAAGGAGTAAGAGACGACTCACTACAAGTCCAATTCACTACAAGCCCCCTTTCACCAGCTTTCACTAATCCTTGATAACTCACTACAACAGCACCACGCTAATAACTCAATACATAACAATTCACTACACTAGTATGTCATCTATTCCTACGCAGTGACAACTCACTACACTAGTATGTCATCTATTCCTACGCAGTGACAACTCACTACAATGCATTCGCTGCAGTATTTTACTTCAACAGATGGCACGGTTCGACTTAAAAACCAAGAAGAAAGAAGTTTTTTTTATTTATTATTTTTATATTTACTGTATCGTTGTATTTATTTTTCTTTGATCACCGATTTTTGTGCTAAAAATCCGAGATGTTGTTCTGTTCCATTTTATCAAAAACTTCTAATATTTCTTGTTTTTTTTCGGTCTCCGATTGTGCAGAAATTCCGTGATTTGTTTTGTTCCATTGTATCTACGAATTTCTAACATTTTTTTGCTATTCTTTCCTAAGTTACCGATATTGTTCACCTTAAGATGTCTACAGTATATTGATTTCAGGGTTGTGTCTATTTTGTTGATTTTAATACGGCAAAATCATAAATGCTATATTGGTGTTCGAGATAATTATCCCGATCACGTCAAATAAAATACTGCAGCGAATGCATTGTAGTGAGTTGTCACTACGTAGGAATATATGGCATACTAATGTAGTGAATTGTCGTGTAGTGAGTTGTTAACAGGGGGGGGGCTATTGTAGTGAGTTGTCAGGGATTAGTGAAAGCTGGTGAAAGGGGGCTTGTAGTGAATTGGACTTGTAGTGAGTCGTCTCGTCCCCAAGCAAAGCTGCTAGCTGGAGGATGAAATGGAGAGCAAGCAAACGCAAAGAAAATTAACTAAAAAATATTTACGCGTGCGGTCGTGGTTCCAAGCATGGCAAGTAATAGGATCAATCCCAAACCCATGGATTTCCGGCATTCTCACTTAAAAAAGAATTCGCGGACTCTGGACAGTCTACGCGAATGAATCAGTAACAAACTTTCAACTTTCTGGACCTCCGCCCTAAGAATTGCGCTTATTGTTATATTTAGTTGTAGTGGTTTCCAAAAGGTGGCGACGGCAAGCAAGACAATAGAAAATTCAACGTTCGGGCTCGAAATACAAACGCGTTTTCTTTTCAAGCATTCTTTTTTTTTTAAATCATATACAAGTCTGACTACTTTTACAAGTTTGTCGTGACGTTATAGTTTACAGTACACTTCATCTGCTAACACGCTGCCCATAACTGCTTTCAAGCCCGGGTAGTATAGAGCTCTTTATCTTCAGGACTTGCTTGTCCGATGTCGCCTTCAATTTTGGACTTTTGCTGGTTAATTTCGATATCTTTAATCATAATCTCGTCCTTGGCTGGGCTGGGCATTTCAGTAAAAGCCGAAGCTGCCAAACCAGCAGCTGCTTCTTCGACGATTTTCTTAATTTCGGCCAAGGGTTCATTCGAAGATGCTGAGTTTTTGGTCACCAAGTCCGCATCCTTGGGAGTTTCCCTTTCTACTTCTAAAGGCTCTTCGGCAGGTTTTCGGTCAAACTATTATCAGGCATTCAACGATATAGCAATTGCATGAAGACTAATAGGTTTCTGATTGCTTACTAAGCGAAAACCCCACAGCCAAACATCAGAAACCATTTGGCTCATTCTTTCCCAGGCATCGCCATTATAATTCCCTTCTTTAGTAATCCAGTTAGGAATTGAAGGTTTTTTGAGCTCTTTTGGTTCGCTTGGCTCACCCACTTAAAAAAATCGAAATAGAAATGTACGAATAGTTGAAAATAGAATAGCTAACCTCCTTTAATGAAGTGATACGAAATCAATCCGGCTTTCTGAACTGATAAAGCTACCGCTTTGCTCAATACAACCGCTTCTTGAGGGTAGAATAGGGAGGCTACCGCTGAACGTGAACAGTTATCCGTAAAACTATTTAATTTAAAAATACAAAAAGTACCTGCTGTGCCAGCCGAGGTGTACAAGAGCTTCCTGAAAAAGCCACGCCTGCGAGCCAAAAGCAGGCCAGTCAAACCACCTACAGCAATTACGCTCGATCTTGCAACGACATTGGATTCATCTCGAAGGTAATAGATGCTTTCTAAGAGTATAGGCTTGAAGGGAAAGAATTAGCAAGAAATTTTACTGTTCACCTTTCGTATGCGCATGACCTGTTTCATAAATACGGATGGCTTTTTCGTACACAGGCGTATATTCGTCAACGAGTCCACTTAATGTCTGCCTCAAAGCAGAAACCTTTTGCTCCAGACCACACGTAGGCTCCATATAGCAGGTATAACTAAGTCATAACAAAATATGGTAAGTGTCAAACTCTATTTTATATTAATTACTCATTCGGAACATCGTATACGGGCAAATCTGAAATTTGAACTAAACATTTTTTATGTTCAGACTTCGCTGTATCAGAGCGTCCAGCAAGGCCAACAGGAGCAATTCCAAACAAGGACCGCATGCTTTCCAAAGTCTATAAAAAGGGAAAATATAATTAAAATTACTTTCCTAACCTATGGGAAGCGCTCAAAAAAGTATTGCATACCAAGAACTGGAGACCAAAAAAGAAAAAAGATAAGTACAACAACATAAACAAACGGGTATCGATAAAAGCGCGGTGAGTATGGAACAAATTATGTTAAATGATTTAAAATACGTTACTGCATTAAGCTAACTTTAAATTCCATTTATAGTAACTTTGATTCTGTTATTTTAGGCTAGCATATATTAGTATTTATTGTGTCTTTAAGTATTGTTTGAAAAATTCAGCGTACAATTTCTCTTTAGTTACAGTTTCGCACTGTATTTCGTTTCGACAGTCTTCGCTCGCGCAGCAGGATCATTTAGCGTTTTACACATTCGCGTTTCGCATTTGAAACGCGTTGCACATAAGCTACCAACTCCTCCGGTAAGTATTTGACTGCCAGAACGCTTCACAAACAGGCGATAGGTGCCGTGTCTAGTCTCATGACGTGGCTTGGTTCATCACTTTCCCCACTAGGATCGTAACTGTCTTTCCATTGCGGGTTAAGTGAAGTTCGGCCGGCGAAGTTATTCGTAAATAAAGTACTAGCAGAATATAAACTCCATTTAGATTAAAGTAAGGTCCAATTTGTCTCGTAAAATATTAATAGTTTGCGAGTGTATGTTTGAATTTGAATAGGGTATGTCAGTTTTATTTAGTTGTGTTGTAACTTGTATGTTGTAAATGCTTTTTTGAGCGTACGAGGAAATTACATTATACGCTGAACGAACAAGCTGTTAGTTACCACCTGTTCAAGTCACAACTAATCTAATTTTTTTTTATGTCTAGGATGGAACGTTGTTGGTACTTGTTGTTTGCCACCATGGCCTTAGCTTTGCCCTTCTGCACAGGTGCTGATGAAGAAGGTTCGGCGCGCCTTGTGCTCTCCAAGCAAATTCTCAACAAATACTTGGTTGAGGGAATGGATGTTGTGATCAAGTAAAACGCATTCGTCATTCTTCTCTTGCAAACCAATTACTTTATTTTTTCTTGTCTTCTAGGTATTCTTTGTACAATGTCGGTACCAGTGCAGCATTGAATGTTCAGCTTCAAGACAACAGTTTCTTACCTGAAGACTTCGCCATTGTCGGAGGCAGTGCGAAAGTCTCTATTGATCGCATTCCACCAGGCTCAAACGTTACTCATGTCACGGTTATCCGACCTTTGAAATATGGTTACTTCAACTTCACGGCTGCCGAAGTTTCGTACTTGCCGTCCGAAGATGCTTCTGAGCCTCAGATCGGATATACAAGTGAGCCTGGCCAAGGAGCTATTGTGCCTTTCAGGGAATTCGACAAAAAATTCTCCGCCCATATGGTATTATTGATCATTTGTCGTAAATTTGAGCTCAATTAACGTATCTTTTGGTTTAGTTGGACTGGATTGCTTTCGCCGTAATGACACTGCCTTCCCTTGGCATTCCCTTTATGCTCTGGCTCTCCAGTAAATCCAAATATGACGCTGTGTTGGCCCAGAAGAAGGAAAAAGGTTCCAAGAAAGAGGAGAAAGAAAATTAATCCATTTGTTGAATTTTGCTCTCAGAAGTTCTTAACTTTTCTTTGGGGGTGGGGTGGACGACGAAGTGCATTGTGTATGCTTGAGTGAGAGAAAGAGAATAAACCACTTTTAAAAAAGATACAACTTTACTTATTTTAATTTATTTTAGCTTGTTTGTTATTTTTGTTTACTCGGGAGAAATAAAGTGGCGAAAAAACGTTAGTCCCGAATTCCAAGGAGCGGACCAATCCGGAATTTTTGTCAGCCGAAAAGTACCGCCCAGAGGCGTGTTTGTTTTGATTTTCTAGTCGTTTTCATGCATGCTTATTCTTCTTCGTTCTTGTCTGTTAGAAAAAATCTTGATAATGGACATCGAAGATAAATATGCGAATATTGATCCCGATATCAAATCACAAGTTATTTCTTGGCTAAATGAAGAATTAGGTAGTGACATAAAAAATCTGAGCAAAGTCCGAAAATTGTACGGAGACGCCAAAGCTGTAGAAAGTGAATCGCGGGGAAAGGTATTTCAGCTATACTTCATTTTGCTTTTGGATCATTTCATTTGTTTATTGACAATTTATTTATATAGTTGGATGTCGCAAATACAGCAGCACCCACTAAACTCACGAGTTTGCTTTTGGAAGTGGACAGTACGAGATGGAAAATTAATGAGCTTGTCCAATCTTATGAAACCTTGAAAAATGAAATTGGAAACCACTTACCGACTGCGGAACCTTTTGCGAAAGACTTGGTTGAGAAAATGGCAGAAGTCGAACGTGTTATGCAGCAAGAGGCTTACGAGCGATGGACAAAGCTTATAGAAAACACTAGGTTAAAACAAAAATCTACTGTGTACTGATGGATTATATTAAGTTAATTACATTTTTCGGTTTTAGCAAATCTGTAGAAAATGCAATGGAAGAGCAAAAATATTCTGAAGCTATAAGCCTGTGCTCGAAGCTATTACATTACTCGAATACATTGCAAACCTCAAACTGCAAAAATCTGAAAAAGTTTGCAGAAGAATCAGCTCTTTTGTGGTTTAACCATCTCCAGAAAAAATTTATCAAGTAAAGCCTTGCATAGTTGATTGCACCGGAGTACTAAACCACTAACATACTTTACTTACAGGGAATTAGACGAACACCTGAGCGTTATCCAATGGCCGTTCGTAAGCACGAATATAAACGTTCATTCTAATGCGCCGTCTAAGGAGACTATGCTGAGGTTTCAGGAGCTATTAGGATATCTTCTTCAACTCCAACTACCGTTTGTTGTCTTTTTGATGTAGACATAGTGTACAAATTTTGTATTATTTTTTAGGAAAGATTTATATCCAGTAAATATGTTTGTGCCAGTTCTGGCACGCTTCCAACCACCATCCTTAGCCACTCAGGCATTATTAGGTCCTTTGCGGAAAAGATTTTTGTATCATTTCAATGGTAACAAGCAAACTAACAAATTAGAAAAGCCGGAATGGTACCTGAGCCAAATACTCACTTGGATCCGGGATCACACGCCTTTCATTGACAAGTGGGTCCAACCAGTGTTTGATGCACAAGGCTTTCTTGCCTTTACCGCAAAGGTAACTTTCAAACCGTTCTAATTAATTATCTTAATCTTTTATTTTTTCTCCAGGTTGAATTTACAAGAGGGCTGGTTCAGTTAGTTGTAGAGAAGCTGCATAACGACATGAGCGCTGTCTTGCATCAAGACGCATTATTGTCTCACACTATAGATGAAACTCTGAAGTTTGATCGAGAATTACGCGAAAACCTTCAGTATCCAGTGTCCCAACCCTCAGCTTTGGAAGTTCTAACCCCTGCACTTTGTTTTACTCGTTGGGTGGCTCTAGAGAAAGTCTGTAAGTTGCACCCGATTGACAGATGAATTCATTACAAACTAAATAATATACGGTTTTAGACGCCGTAGAGAAAATGGACTCGTTACTTAGCTCGGAGACGAATTGGTCCTACGTGGGAGGAGCAGAAGTGGACGATTTAAAAGTGACGGAATGCGGAGAAGGTTTTTTGACCTTGCTGTTAACAATGACGGGCCGTTATAAAGCGTTACCGCAGCCCGGTCATAGGTTCGCAATCAGTAACCAGAAATGTATCTGAGTACTTTGTAACGTTAATTTATTTTGCAACGTTAGGTTACAATTCCTGGAGCTACAACTAGACTTGCTGGATGAATTTCGCGTTCGAATGGTGCAGTTAGCAAAGCAGGAACCAATTAGTCCAGCATCGCTATATTGTCCAATTCTTAATACCATTAATTACGTCGCGCAGGTTCTTCAAGACTGGCGGGACTTGCCTGTAGGTCTTTCTATGTGTGATACTATTTAAATAACGGAGGCTTTGGTTTTTTGTTTCTTTTCAGTTTTTTCTACAATTGCAACACTACAAACTCCAGTGCGAGGCAACGGCTCGCAAGGCTGCGTTGATAGAGAAAGCCAATGTAAACCGTACAGAAGACTTGTCAGTGACACAACGTGAGAGGGAGCCTCTTGACGAAGACGTAACCGTCTTTGACAGTATCATTGAGGCGTTTGAGCTCATGATTTCAGATATGCTTGAGAGACTTACTCATACCGTCATGTTAGATGTTAAGGCAAAAAGCCAACCTTACAGAATGGATAAGTACTTACCTTTTTTTTCCACCTTAGTCGGGCTTTGCTTTATGAATTCTGACATTTTTTGCGTAGGTGGGCTTCGCTCCCAAGTCCTGATGCCTTCTTGCAGCCTTCCCTGTCACCGACAGCATGCACCATGCTTCAAGTCCTTGTTTCGAGATTGCAAGCGTATTCCGAATCACTGGCCTTGCCTCTCTTTACCAGAACTTGGCAAAAGTTAGCCTACAGAATGAATGAAGTATACTTTCAAAAGGTGTTTAAAAAAATAATCGGTTATCATTTCGTTTTTATAGTTTTTGACGGAAGAGTTAGTACTCCAAAGACAGTTTAACGATGGTGGAGCAGCTCAGTTAAACTTTGATGTTACCAAGAATATAATTCCTATCTTTAGTCCGTATACGGCCAAACCGGAAAGCTACTTTCGGGAGTAAGTTATTCTCGAGGGATGTTTCGCATTTGAATGACCTTTTTTTCCGTAGGCTGAAAGACGCATGTTTGCTGCTAACGTTGTCCAAGGCTACGGCATTATTGTTACAAGACACGTTAGAGACGTTCGCTCGGGCTGAACGTGAGGCCGTTTTCAATAAACAGTACAAAGCAGCTTTAGTCCCAAATCCTCGGGATGCTTTGTTAGAAGTTGGCGTTCAAAAGCTACTTCCTTTGGATGCACTCAATGTCCTCAACCGACGAATCCTCTGAAAGGGCTACATTTATCATTTTGGCCGGCTTGTTTTAGACTTTTGGCCTACTGTGCAGTCGCTTATGGGAGCAAACTGTATAAAAATTGGCTTAAATAAAAATGGTTGTACACGCATTTGAACCCACATGACAGCTCCTTATAAAAAAAACATAATAAATTAGCTATTGAGCATCACAGCAACATACCATTTCCCCAGGTTTTCCCCACCAACAAATCTCAATGCACTATGTTAACCATTTTACCTTTACCACAAGTTTGGTGTTTTTGTTCTTGATGGATTATGTATGCTGTTAGTTACGATGAATGAAACCGCGTCAGACTTTTACGAAAACCGAGGGAAGTAAAAGTTGTCAACGGAAGAGAAGAAGCGATCCAAGTCTTGTTCCTTGACTTGAATGGTATCCTCCAAAGCAATTTGGTATAGAGGTCCGTTAATACCGGCCCTGCTAGGGACTTGATCACAGGGTTGTAAAGTTTCGAGCTTCTCGCACCTTTGCGTTTCAGTCGAAAAGCCGTAATTGCTCGGACAACGATAAAGTAGCCCTAGGTTTCAATAATACGATTATGAAAGATGCACTAAAAAAAGGAAGTTAGTTATTTTACCCTTGAGAACCCCTTCTTGCACTTCCACGCATCGGTAGAAGCGGATGCAGTCTAACTCGTAAGGGTAGTGACCTGGTGCGGGACACTGAAATAAGCTTCCAGGAGCAACCTATCGTAAATCCCGAACACAGAAAAGGATAAGCTTTTCTTTTACGGACATATGGAGTTTTTTAAGTAACTTACCGTGAAGGCGGGTTTGGTACTGGTCGTTGACACTTGGGTCGTAACTTCGGTAGTTGGAACTGACTGTGTGGAAGTTGAGGTGGTTTCTGTTGGCTGGGTTGCACCTACGGAAGGCAAGAAAATCTCTGTGGAAGATGGTACGGCGGTTGTAGTTTGTCCTTCAGTTGAGGATTGCTCAGTAGAAGATTGCTGAGTCGATGGCTGTTCAGTCGTTGACTGGTCAGTCGAGGATTGTTGAGGCGAGGATTGCTCGGTAGAGGATTGTTGGGTCGAGGATTGTTCAGTCGATGACTGCTCAGTAGAGGACTGCGTAGTTGATGACAGTTCAGTTGAAGATTGCTCCGCTGTAGGCATTGGCATCACCTTTACGGGTGGAGCCAAACAAGGAAGAGTCAACTCTTCAAAACGAAACACATTTAGATTGAAATCCCTCAGAAAACACAATAAAAAAATGACCAACATTTAAACAATAAAAGAAAACGAACCTGGAGCTGTGCAATGCTTGGTTGCCTCGTCAAAGTATTGCCCATTGGGGCACGAGAGCGTGATAATGTTCGTAGCGCTCGCGTCTCCTTCTGAGGTACATTGATAGTATCTTTGGCAATTCAACGGATGACGGTGATAACTCGGGGTTTTGGTAGCGCAGGAAAGCGTAAAGAAGATGTTCATTTCCGGAAGAATTTGAGGTGTGACAGAGCCAAAACAGGGTGGTGGAGTTACGACAGTAATGTTGGACGGACGTGGTGAGGTCGTCGTAGTAATAACCGAAACCGTAGGTTCAGTTTGGGAAGATGATTCGGTGACGATCTCCGTAACTGTGGTTGGAGATGTAGTCTGGGGTGATTCGGAAGTAGTAGGCGTTTGAGGTGTTTCCGATGGACTTTCCGTACTTGACGACTGCGTTACGTCTGGAGCAGATTCAGAGGAAGGAGAAGATTGAGACGGTGTAGTAACCGGTACAAGAGTTGTAGTAGTGGGCAACCCCGAAGAAGTGACCGGGCTTTGAGACGCGGTGGTAACGTCAGGTACATTTGCGGAAGATGCGGTGGTAGGAGGTGAAGTACTAGAGCTGGTTGTCGAACTTGGTTGGGAAGTTGTAGATGAGGGAATGTTCGGCTGAGAGGTTGTTATACTATTGGATGGAGTTTCGGGTTGAAGAGTGGTGGATGTAGTAGTATCGGGTTGGGTCGTGACTGGAGCTGCCGTGGATGGTGTGGCAATAGGTAATGACGAAGATGTCGAAGTCGAGGTGGTAATACTCGCAGTAGTGGTCAATGGAAGGGTTTCGGGTTGAAGAGTGGTGGATATAGTAGTATCGGGTTGGGTCGTGACTGGAGCTGCCGTGGATGGTGTGGCAATAGGTAATAAAGATGATGTAGAAGGCAAGGTGGCAATACTCGCTGTAGTGGTCGATGCAGTAGTGGTAGTAGTCGATGGAGGAGTTACTGATGTACTAGGAGTAGATTCGGTTGACTCCGAAATTAAATTTGCAGCTGTCGCAGTTGTCGTAGTGGTCGATGGGGAAGTAAAACATGGTGGAATCCACGTAGTCGTCGAGATTACGCTGTCGGGTGTGATTGGACTTGAAGGAGATTCCGTCGTTGTCGTGGGTGGCGTTAGAGGTACGGCTGTGGTTGTAGTCATTGGAGGAGTTGTCATTGATGTTGTCGTAGATGGAATCGGCGTAGTCGTTGAGGTTACGCTTTCGGATATGATTGGACTTGAAGGAGTTTCCGTCGTTGTTGTGGGTGGCGTTAGAGGTGCGGCTGTGGTTGTAGTCGCTGGAGGAGTTGTCATTGGTGTTGTCGTAGGAGTCGTGGTACTGCTCACTACGGTAACACAAGCCGGTCTTGGTACAATGGCGGACGGAAAGTTACAAATGTCTAAACGATCATCAAAAATCGTCCCCGCAGCGCAATCGAACACATTTATGGTCCATTTTCCGGTTGGAGATAATTTGTTGTAACAGCGGTAAAAGCGCGTACAATCGCCCGGGAATGGAAAGGATCCCACTTCGGGACAATGTAAATCTTGCGGAGGAACTGTACGCACTAAATCGTAGTAATAAAATAAAACAAAAAATCAGCAACTCCCGAAAAATATCTAATAATTTTTGTACTAAAAATAAGCGAAAAAATAACTACCTAAAGGCGACAAGAAAAAATGCACACCATCATGTTGCAACATATTTAGTGGGGACGCTTGGGTGAACACTATAATCCCCAATAAGATCAAACACCGAAAACTTCCATACCACACCATGATGTACGACTCTTTTGATTTACTTTGAAAACCTATATCTAACGACGGTTCTCGCCGGATAGTTCCACCTCAACTGAATGCGGACCATCCTTCGTTATGGGGTATTATAGGCATCCGATGGGGCGAACTTTAGCGGACAAATCGCCCTTAGGATACAAGACGTTACCTTCTGCATCATCGTGTATGCGTATCCTTGTAGCGGTCGGTTGCGCCTTCTTCGGTGTAGTATTCATCGAAACGGTCTACATCGTTGGGGTCGGTCCGTCCTCCCCATATTAGCCAATCACATAAAACAGACATCCAGCCACGATGCTTTTTCTTTGATGTGTTTTTTCATTCTTTCAAATGCAATTATCATACTAATGAGTATACCTTGCCAAAAACAGTGGTGAACGAACGGGACAAAAGACGCCTCTTGTTTTCTGTCTGATTTCTCCCAAACGACCCCCCTTTCAGATTTTCTTCACCTTGACCATGAAGTTAGACCAATTCTTACATGAGGTACCACAGTTCCATGTATGGGGACATACTTTACTCCCACGGTATTAGCTCCTGGCATGGATTACTTTGTTTCCGGGCCGGGCCGTATACGCAGGCAGACGAGCATTAGCGTGCAGCAGAGGGTGTAAAGCAGTAAAAAAAATTCGTCCGGCCTTGAACCTACAGCCGAGACTGTTGCTAGTGAATTGAACGGACACAAAAGCCTGCGGACCAGCAATAATTCTTTTGAATAATGGCAATCTGCCCGAAAACGACCCTCTATGAAAACACATCATAAGTGTAAGAAAAGCTCGTGAGTTATAGCCTTAAGTTTCAAAAGCATGACTAAGCGAACGAACCTGATGGAGCTTTTTAGCATTCTTCGGCCACCCATGATGACCAGGGTCAAAATATATAGGGTCATTGCCAGCTTGTACAGGGTAATTTGCATCAGTACAAGACTTTGCACGTGATGCAGATTTTTCAACGCGGATACCGCTGCAATGACGCCATACTTTTAATTAGTTATGTATGCTAATGAGCAGGTCGCCGCACGAAGTTGCTTAACGTTCTCGATATGCCATGGTCCGGCAGCTTTACAAAATAACGGGTTCGTTCACACTAGGAGAAGCTTAGTATGCCGGGACATATTCGGATTGTTGTTATGATTCAATCTCCCCGATATCTTCTTTCTGTAGAGCAGAGAGGACTCCTACAAGAAAAACCAGTCGATTTCTTACAAAAACAAAACAAACAAAGGTAAAAAAGAAAGCAAACTCGTTGTGCATGAGTAGCCAACTGGATCCTCAAATATGGCTACAATTGCTCTTACTGAGCAATTTGAGTTTGCTAGTTCTTGTTAGCATCGCTCGATTAGCATGCTATGCTAGTAATAACGCGGCATGTTCTTATCAGACATTTTACCGGTGATTCAAACAAGAGAGCCAGAGCGAGGTAGCGAGGGACTGTCTGGTTGCACTGCAAAAATAAAATCGAGTTAATTCTAAAATAAATACAAGTAATTTCTTCTTAAGGTTTTTAATTGACGCTCTTTTGCAAGATGTGTTTATAATTATAAGAAATTGAGTAGAAGATCGCATTTTAGTTCTGTATTTATATAGCAATAAATACAAAAGATACCAATCTTGAAACTTTTTGCAGTCAATATGGCAGAACCGCTATGTTAAAGACTCATCTACCGTAATGATGAATAGGCTACCACAGAAAAAATATAACAAATTTTATTCAGAACTGGTTCGGGATCAACCTTGACCGTGAGGGTACGGTGCCATCTGAAGCGAGAACAATTCGTATTCCTAGAGGGTCAGCTCCCCGGTATTTCCTACCTACTTAAAAAAAAATCAAGGCGCATTTATGTCGAAATACCGGAATGACGTGTACGGCCCAGCAGGGGTCTCTTCCGCTTTCACAACGTTTTCCAATGACCTTACATCTTTTATAAGATCCTTATATAGATTCTAAACGGAATTTTGAGGAACTTGGAGTCTAAAAAAAGACATTTCTATAAATGTCGTGCGCTTGCAGAAAATAACAACAAACGAAAATTCAAACGACAAATAGCCGAAAAAAGTTCCATCAATCTTAGGTTAGAATCCCCATGTAAGGGAAGATGCAATCAGAGAACGTAACTGTAAACTAAAGCAAGAACATACACATTGAACTCTTACAGGAGTGGCACCAGTAGGTAGCCCAGTCTTAAAAGTGCTTCAGTTCAGAAGATCCCATAAAAAACCGACGAAAAAGGGCAAGGGGTGCAAATGCTGCACACCCGAGAAGTGGCATTATGCAGAAACAGTACAGCGGGTCAAAGTCCGTCCCTAGTATACAGGTTTGCAAGCACCAGCTTTTTGCCTCGTTTTTTCTTAAATGTATTTTCCTAAAGTCAATTGATATTCCTCAAAAGCGCAAAAAACTGTTAACCTCTGCGTTAATCCAACGATATTTTCCACGAGTTACTTTCAAACGCCCTGCAAAAAGAGAAAAATTGCTAAATATAAATACATGCAGTTAATAGTTGATGAAGTACAGCGACCTTTCTCTTTCATGTCCCAAAAAATACCAAATGTTGACACTCGTCAAAAATAATGAAAAGAACGTGCTATGACAGCTTTCAACGGAGTTCTTCTTATGTTATTCTCAAGAAAAGGAAAAAATTCCGACTTGCTAACGACCTGCATGTTTAACGTACTATTTGGCTTCACGAATCCGAGTTGCAAAGACCCTTCTCACATTTTTGTCACGTCGCAAAACCTCTCTAGAATTGTTTCCTATAGTCACGATCTAGAGTCATCACGATCCCGCAATTCACGCACTGCGCCAAGGAAAAACGGAATACAATTTGATATCATGTCAGATAGAACATCCTAAGTGGCTTCATTGTATGCAAATCTCATGTCAAGAGCAAACGGGAATATCTGCAAGTGTCAAAAGCAAAATAATGAACAAGAAAACTTCCCTGTCTCGTTTTTTTCCCTCCAACGCTGTCGCTTGAATGTGACAAACAAAAAACATCGTCTTATAATTGCGGCACTTAGTTCAGACCGGTTAAGGCTCCCATATGCTTTAGCTTATTGACGCGAAACTGTCACAGATGGCTCTGATGTTTGTTAGTGCTTTGTGAAAGCCTTGCATAAAAAAAAATATAGCTAATTGCCGGCAAAGTTTCTACGCTTGTTTTGCTTCTGAAAGTGAAAAGTACAACTTGTTATCACAGTTTGCCGTAGCAGCACAATGTCCCAAATCAAGTCGTCGAACATTCGACAGGATATCTCGAAAACGGCTTGTCAGATTTAAAAGCAATCTAAGACAAAAAAAGTATATTTTTTAGCAGCTAGTGCACAACCAAAGGACAAATGTTTAGGTAACCTATTTCTCATAGTTGCAAACTACATTTGCATATGGCTAATTTATTACTCATTGGAAAAAAATTTGCATTGCTTGTGCACTACCTGTTAGCAAGCTCAAGTTTATTGCCAAATAATTTTTTCACGAAATGTACCGGCTTTAGTTCCGAAATTGTTCTGAAGTTGTTCTGAAATTCCCCATGCTAACCGCCTATACCGAACTAACGGGAGCTTTGATAAAACACCACTACTTACTATGCGAAACACGCTGAGAAACGTTGGATTAAAAAACAAACAGATTTGTTCCGAAACTGACGACATATGTACTTATAAAATTTGCTTTTGTTTTATTATTAAAAGCAGGAGAACAAACACGAAAAAAGGGTGCGTAATAGATGGGCTTGGAGGGAAAAAGAATTGGGGCAAGGGAGGATGAGGCCAGGCCAAAGGCACACGTACAGAAAAGCGGAGGTGCACAAAACCACGCCCATTTTTCTTTCTCAATTTCTAAGCCAAAAAAAGTAAGAAAAACTTAGACAAAATCATTGACTATCGTCCGCCTCTTTCAAATAGCTCCTTTGAAATAAAGATTGCAAATTACGTTAGCTAGGGCGGCGGCGGGAAAGGCGGTAAGGAATTACAAAAAAAAAGGCAAAACATTTTTTTCCGACCCATCACCTATCTATGCATTGCAAAATCTACGCGACTTTGACTTAAAGGGAAGAATAGAGAAAGTCGTCTAGATTTTTTTCAAGGGTAAGCAAGAATATCATATTTTCTTTTAACAAAAAAATGTCAAGCCCCTTAACCCTTCGTTTTCACCACTGCGAACCGCCATCGAACAAATTGTTCCCTTGCATGGAATGCATTCGGCACATTTTCAGATCCTAACAGCTTTTTTCTTTCTTTTAGTAGCAAGATTACAAGTATACAAATTTTGCCTTTCCCGCCCTTCGGATTTTTCAAATAAAAAAAGTAATAAAAAGAAACCATTTCATCTTCGCTGCATCGAAAAGAAGTGTGAAAGTGCTGATTTTCGCCAATTAGTTTTTAGCAGCTGCTCTATCTGATATCTGCGCAATGAAGTTTTCGGCTGTCTCCGTTTCCTCGGCAACCGCCAAAGGTGCGCCAATTGCTCCGGTACCACTAAGCGTCTTTGTCTAATTTCAGAATTTTTAAAAAAAGAAAAGAAACAAGAAGTAAAACTCATTAGAAATGCAATCTATTACAGCTATTAAAAGCCCACACTCCAATGAAGCTTTCGCATTCCTAAGGTTAAGGGTTAAGCGTAGCCGCGTTTGGAAAAACCCGTAAAAAATTGACATGCATGTTTCCAGACGAGTTAAGAAAAAAGACACAATTAGTCAGATAATCCCAGCAGGCGCGTTCCTTGTTCCCAACGCATGCCCTTCGTGTCCGTCAATACTAACCTCAGTATGCGTACGAACGGTTCTCGTGGACTTGACATCACCTAAAACTATACAAATACGGAACTATGAAAGCGCGAGTGTAACATGCCAACCTTGATGTTTGCAACTTTCACTGCTTCGGACAAATAACCAACTTTCTGATCAACCCTATGCCCAACTACCCTTAGATATTCCACAATGGAAAATTTCACTTTTTCTTTTTAAAAAACCCCTGAAAAAACTATGTTGAGCTTACCTTCCGCTGCATTGATAAGAGTTTCTGAAGATGTTATAGTGGTGGTTTTGGAAACAATTACACGTTCGGATTTGACTTCTTTTACTTCCATCACGCGACTTTCCTCCAAGGCCGCCCTGGAAAATGCAAAAATTCAGATACAAATAAATAACCAAAAAAGAAATACCAATGCGACAGGAATAATGACAATAATAATCGCCGCTAAACGACCGAAAAACGTTATGGTGCTAATAAAATGGAATGTCTCATTGTAAACCGATTGAAGGACTCACACAGGGTAGGACAATAAAGAGAAAATCGCGAAAGGATTTTTTGTTCGTTCTGCTAATTGCAGCAATTAGCTTCGTGTGTGAAACCGAAAGCGAAAACTACGCCAGAGGGATACTTACATCAAATGATCCTTGACGGAGTCTATGGTCATATCGCTCAAACTCAAGCCAGACATGTCATGATCCAACGGGGGAGAGGGCGCAGGGGCGTGGGATGGAGAGCCCACACCTTTTCCGTTTGGCGTGTCACCCAGCTCTGGCAAGGCTAATTTGCTTTCCTCTTTCTTCTCTGCTTCATCTCCAGTAACTTTCTCTTCTCCCTGTGCGACTTCAGCCGCTGTGCTGGGCACAGGAGTGGTTGGCTTTTGCTCACCCTCTTCTTTGAGCGGTGGGCGTACCCCTTCCGCTAAGGCCAAGTGACAACGCAGACTGAGGAATGTCCGAGCGCTGAGAGCAAACCGTTGGATTTCTGAAGATGAATGCAGATAGAAACCTTCCCCGGAGGGCGAAAAAACTAAACTGCTATTCCCACTGTAATACAATAAAAAAAAAATTAAACGTGACAGACTAAAGACAGCTGAAGTTGGGAAAAAAATTTCAAGTAGAGAAGAAGGAAACGTACTGAATGTCCTCCTTGCGTAAGGCGTTGGCGGTAATTTGCCGCCGCAGCTCAGGCAAACTTAAAACAGACACATCACCGATGTTGGTAAGACCGATAACGCAGTTCTCTCCGTAGGTTGGATCCGCCGAGGACAAGAAGGGCACAACAGCCACACGCCGAATCCGAGCTCCGTCATACGCTGTCAGCTTCATTTTGCCATGCGGGCGCAAATTTGGTAAGTTAAACATCTAAAAGAGACGTGACAGTGAGTAATACGATCTACTAGGATCATACAGATGATTGCTAACTGATCAATATTGATCATAAAATCAAAAAATTACTAAAAAACCATATTAATGGATCTCAATAAAAGATGAACGAAGAATGATAAAAGAAGATTGAGAATTTCCGAAAATGGATGTATGAACGGAAAAATATAAAATGTAAGTTATGTAAAATAAAAATAAAATAATAATACAAATAAATATACATAAAAATAAAATAAAAATATCCTAAAATGGAAGTTGCATAAAATGAAAGTTATATAAATCTATCAGTCACAAAAACTGATAGAATGATTAAAAGGTGACAAGTAAATGATAAAAACTATCAAATAATGATTAAAATGTACGAAAAATTATTAAAACCTATCAATGCAATCAAAACTAATCAAACGATCAAAAAATGAAAACAACATATCCATGTGATTGAAAGATCAAAGATGTCTAAAAACGACTAAAATGGATAAAAGGAATGATTTAAAAAAGTATTCAAGATAATAAAATCTATCGTGATCAAAATTGATTTAAAAAAGAGCTAAAAAAGTGTCAAAATTATGAATATCAGAAGGGTATTTAGACAGAGGTACTTCAAAATCCATACTAGACAGAGCGAACATATAGCTTGAAGGCGAGTGATAGAATATACCTTAAACTGCTCCTCAGAACATATCAAAACTCGGTGAGGTCCCGGATTTTCGCCTTCGTGTTTGGCGCTCTGCTCCAGGCTGCTGTGGTGCAAAGGTGCGCAAGTGGCATCAACGATACTAATGGCAATTACGGGTGCTCGATGGCGCAATTGGATTTCCTTGGCTAAAGTGGCAGTGATGTCCTCTTCCTCGCGTTTGGACGGCATACTCAACGTGAAAACGAACACAGCACCGCTGTTTGTGCCTGCCCACAACGTAGGACTAACTGCTTGGGCTAAAGTAGAGAAAAATAACACAATAATTGAATTTTGAATAACAAATAAAAAAACCTCAATTTTGAGAAACAAACTACACACTAAAAAAAAAAAAACAAAAAAAACAATAAACATCAGAGCTAGAACGCAACACTACCCCACTCTGTAACATCTCCAGAAAATTGGAAAAGCCGAGTCTTCCTGCTGCCCTTGCTCAGATCATAAAAAGCAAAGCCTAGCGCACATTTTCATACATTGTCGATGGCTTAACAAAGCACGTGCTATATTAATTAGATCACTGTGTAAAAATCAAGTCCATTTCTCTCCAGTCCAGTTCCTCACTTGTCCAAGAGCCTTCCCTTATGTAGTAACCTTTCTATCCACTGCAAAAAAAGATATTTAACGAAGGAAAAGCCTGGTTATAAATAGGCGACCCGTAGATTTTGTTCAAGTTTTTAATTTATAGCGTTTTCCTCTCTTGAAGCTTTGAGCTGTAACTCCTTATCCGCAACTGAATCCCCAAAACTTAAAGGCTTTCCCAACAGTAAACCTTTTTTTTTCTAACACATCACGATGAAAACCTACGGTGAAGGGCGTGCCAGTTTGTCAAGGCCGCCCAGTGTGATAACGTTCTGTGATATCCCCTTCCCCTACCCGTTTTAAAAAATGTACGTTTTAACAATAAACTTTGGCAACAGGCTTATGCCTATACACCAACTTTAAATTTTAAAAAAAAACCAAGAAAGTAACAAATTCTCAACAGATAACCACACCAATGAGAAAAAATAACACACTAACAAGTTTTCCTAGAAATAACAAAAAAAAGAAAAATTTATACAGTTTACTAAAAACGGGACTGAAAGAATGCCAAAACATTGCTTTCGAAAATCAAAACAAGTCATGAACATAAAGCTCATAGAAACCCTTCTTAAAAGACTACATTACAATAATATTACATAAATATTACAAAATTATAAAAAAGGTTATATTTTTACCGTTGACAAGATAGGTTTTGGCCATGTAGAGACAACGAACCATGGATCCCATAGAGTCATCTGCCGAACGTGCTTCAACTTGTCTTTCGACTGGCCGCGCTTCAGCTGCTGTAGTTGCCCCGCTTGCACTTTCCCTAATAAAAGAAATTAAGCGATTTTACCCAATCTTATTTTTTTCTTTGAAATTGTAAAAAGAATTTTTACCCTTTTTCTTTTCCTTTCCCTGTGTCTCCAGCTCGACCTCGCTGGGAGCGTCCTTTACGCAAACGACGAAAGGACTCGCGTAGCGATTTTTTAAAAGATTTGCGCCTGGTCATGGGATGCTCGCCAGCAGTGGCTAAATCTTGTGGCAATAGTGTACACTTGGAAGTAACCGCCTTTTTATGGACAATATCGTAAAGGGCAAGTCCGTGGGCTGTTCCCAAGGCCAGCAAACCCCATTCAATTTGCAAAGCCAATGCTGTGATCGCGGCTGGCGGATGAAGCTGCACTACAGCATTTGGTTGGAAGCCTGGAGCGAAAGTCACGGCTGAAGACTGTACTGCCAGTTTGTCATGGGCTTTCCATACAAAACCATCACGATCCGACACTATGTTAATCAACGTGACCTAAAACAAACCAGGAAAGTATTTAGCGATCCTTCGCTCATTGATTTTTGCTCATCTTAATTTACCGGAATCTCAATACTATTCTCTTCTTCTTTCAGTTCAGCTAATATCAATTGACCTGCAGTGCCTGCCACGGCTAAAGTACCTCCTTCGGGGTCAAGCCACAGTTTCTTCACCGCCAAACGCGGATCATCCGAATACGGGTCGAAAGTTCCCACCTGCGAAAAAACCAAGAGCTTATATTAACCAACAGAAATACGAAAATATTCTCAACATCACACCAAATAAGAATAACGATAACGCAACATAGGCGATTGTTTTGTCTTAAGGATATATGACAATTTACTTTTCTAAAAGGCGGCCACTCATCCTCCTCAGCCGGAGGCGGAGGACCGTCCAAATCGTCGGTAATGAAAGCAGGCGCTGTGATAAGTTTTAACAAGTGCTTGAGAGCAGGGCTGGAAGCATTCCATAAGTTAACAGATCCATCTTCATGGCCTGTTAATAACACGGTGGTCGGTATCGATGGCGTCTCATCCGCTGACGCATCACAAACACCGCCGTTAATTGGCCATGCCTATACGAGACTCGAGGTTAACAGATGGAAGCGAACCCAAATAGGTACAAATGAAGGCAGGATCATGACAAAGGGCTGATAATGATAACTGACTTACTCGTTCGCTCTGAGCTGCTGTCTTTTGTTTCTTGCCAGCTGCCTCGATGCGCTCCATGAAAGCTTGGTCGATCTGTGCCACGTGTTGGGCTGTTACAGCACTGGCGTGCAGTGAAGCCAAATACGGTTGGGCGTGGACAGGCCAATTGTCACTTATCAAGTCAATCACTATAAGCTCTTCCTCGGCCAAAATTACCAGCGCTTCCGGCTCCTCTTTTTCACCTAAAACAAACCAAAAACTCAACAACGTATCCTTGACATCGAAAAAAAAAACCTAACCAATGACACAACAAAATTATTATATTTAATTAGCTAGAGTAGAAAGTCTGGGGTGGAAACCATAATTACTTTCAAGAGGTAAAATGGTGAAGAAATCAATAACGCGAGACGTCACATCGAAAACCACGTGCTTCTCGCCATGGATGACAGAAACCGTATTCTTTTCACCATAAGATGCTCTCGGCATACCACCAAGAAAGACATAATAATCATCCCTAAAACATAAGAAAACTAATTACGTAAAAAGTTATTTACTAAAAAAAATTGGAGAGTATTTTACCCTGGGCTGCCATGATACTGAATTTTGGAAATGGGCTTGCACGGAAACGGCCCATACGGAGTACTTGGCTTTTGCTCTAGTTTCGATCCAACGTTCCATGTAATGTACGATCCATCGTTGTGTGACGTCACGATTTGCTCACTGCTAGGACTCCATGACAGACTTTCTAATTGCTGATTAACCAAAAATGTCTAGAAAAACGAAACAAAAAGTTAGAAAACAGTCGCAAAGTGGTGAAGAATGACAGCAAATAATTATACCTGGTCTGCCGTTAAAGCTCTAAGGTTCCACAAAACCAACAGTCCGCGATTATAGCCAATAAGAACCTTTTCAGGGTGCAACGGATGTTGCATGACGGCTTCGACTGGTCCCGGGTTGATTTTAAAGTCCTCGGTCACACTAGAAAAATAAATATTGGGAAAATGCATTAAGTTATATCAACACCTTCCCACTGAGGTGTTTTTTTTTTACTTTTGCATGACGACATCCAAATATATAACGGTTTCCGTCATCTCAAACGAGCGCGTGTCCAAGAGATAAATATTGCCACTTTCGGTACCAATAAACAGATGCTCCTTGCTTCGTTCCACATACAAGGCCGAAACTTTCTTCAGTCTGAAAATAAAACCAACAAAATAGAGCCATAACCAATTTTCCCATAAGTATTTGAATTACTAACTTTCCTTCCAGCGAATGTTGCTTCTTCTCTTCCAAGACAGGATGGCTTCCATCATCCCCGCTATTAATCTCCCACAGGTGCAACGAGTTGTCATCGCACAACGAAATTAAACGCCCCTAGTGGCAAAACGATACCACAACGTTAGCTTGGCTAATACATACTTTAAAGGGAAAAGAAAATCATCCAATTACCTCTCCTGGTAGAAACAGCAGTTTTTGCACGGTTGCCTCGGCGTTTGTATGCTGACCATAAAATTCTACTCCTGGAGCTCCAAAACTGTTTCAATTGGGAACTTAAAAGTTAAGGAAAATTGGATCGTTAAGACAAAAATGCAAAAATAAAAGAATATATAATAAAACTAGAATGCAATTAAGAATGCCCTTTCCACTTCCTGCAACATTGCCCTTTATCATTCGTCGCCTACGCAAGTCCCACACACATTTTCAGCCACATTTGTATGTGGCTAGTGGGGTTCGTGAAAATTAGCCTTCGTAACCGGTTCTGGCCTTACTTTGGCTGAATGTTTTCCACAGTGACCAACTTAAACCACGCACTCTCTCTCTCTCTTTCCAGTATTATTACAGATAAAAAGGATACACTTTGATAGCCCCAGTTTTGGTGGCCAAAGCCATAAGACGAAGTTCTGGGTCCCATGCCAATGCTGAAGGTTTGCTCGGAAATCCGTGTTGAATGGTCTGTTAATGAGATTTTTTCAATGGTACGGAATTAGTTACAGATTAAAACGTTATTAAGCTGGGAAACTCACCTTCTGAAAAAGGAAAAGTTCCTTTTGCAAGCGAGCGCGTTCGGCTGTGGGTTGCGAACCCTTCCCACGGATGAATTTCAACATTGTGAAAGTTCCAGCTGCGAATAATCAAGAAAGACGGTTATAAGTCATCTGACTGCTTTCTTCGCTTTTACATTCATACGATAATTTAATTAGAAGGAAAGAAAATCCGGACACTTTTTTTTACGAAGCAGTTGAGTCGGAATTAACAGAATGACTAAGAATAAAAGTGGGGGTGACGGATTATAGACTATACATACACTGCTTTATTGTTTGGATGGCGAAGCCTAACTTAAGCCTTTACTTAGAAGACAGCTATCGATTTTGGCACTTTTAGAGTTTCTACTGTTTACAGAAATACACGGCTTGACTCTTCTTGCTTTAAAAATAAAGTTTGATTTAAAATTAATAAGTATAATACACAGCTTTGTGGTCTAACGAACGTAACACTTCGCCAAGCAAATAAAACCGCAGCAAGTGCGACGTTTCAACTTCTGCAATGCAGCTTTTGCACGTCAATAATCGGCCGAACCGACTTTGCACATTTGCGATCAATTTGACGCATAGGGAATATACACTAAATCAAAGCCATTTAAACAATACCCTTGCTCTTGCTATCTCTTGGAACTGTAAATTTAAAACACGGCGTTAATGAAAAGGTCAAGCTAAGGTCAGTACTTGCAAACCAAATATCGCGGTATCCTTTCGTTGCTATCCTACGTATAATGGACAAAATATTATTCGACGACCACACCTGTAGCTAGCTCAGCACTCATCACTCAATGAACGTGCTAAATGTACTAGATCCGGGCTAAATCTAGCATAAGATTTCTAGGGAGACAGGCGGGCCGAAACACAGACGAAGTGGGCTAATAACGCTTCAAAAGGGCTGGGGCGGCGTCGAGACGCCGGCAGCGGAGTTCTTACAAAGATTAGAGTAACAGAAACTAACAGTCAAGCCAGTGATGTGAATATTAGGACATTAACATGAATATCTTACCAGTGCAATGATTAGTATCCACGGAAGATTAATTATTTAGGAGAAAAAGCACTCAACACAAGAGCTAAACTAACCCTAAACATCGCTGGTTGACGTCAGAATGAGTTACCCATAAATGGTAGTTGTTTTCGGAACACCTAGAGGGCTCTGGGCATACTTTCAAAGCCTTTCATGACACATCAGGTCTTTTCCAGCGACGGTTCAATTGTGCGTTGTGCCGTCACAATTGTTTACATGTTCGCCGCTGGAACGCGACTGTGCCGCACAATGTTTGCGTTTCTACGTGATTTGTTATTATGTGCCAGCATGAGCGCTGGAACAGACTGTTCGTGGGAATTGTGCGAACATTTCAAATTTTCGGCAAGGAAAACAAAGTGAAAGCAAAGTAAAACGCTTAATTAAACTAACTAAAAGATCACAGTAACTTTTATACTATGTTTTTTTTCTTTTTTAATAACCTTTTTTGTTTTTTTCAGTTTCAGTATATAACGGAAGATGTTAAAATAAATCAACACTAGCACTCTGTGCTAATCAAGTTCTGGCTTCTGCAGGACTTGCTCTTTGAAAAAGCTTTTGTGG
>JAGJRO010000114.1:0-138825 GCA_022832285.1 Lepidurus apus apus
TATATATATAACTGGGTTCGTTTTTGATGTATATGATTAATTTCACAACTTTATATCTATTTCTTTTCTTATTGTCTTACGCAAGGCTTTTGCAAAACCAAGACGTTCTCCTGATTTAGTGACAAACATATGTACTGTATCCCGCTGCCAAAAAGTGACACCTGCGTGTCATGTTCGAACAATGAATTTTTCTTTTTTCAACCAATTGAATGAAAGAAAGTGCAAGTTTTAACGATTCACATCAACGAAAGTGATGAGAATCGTTAACCTAACCTAACCTATCCTAATGCATTTCCAATCCAATTACCAATTTTTAACTCAAGTGACAACCGATTGTCATTGCGTCTCCAGAGAACGTTTTGCAACAATATGACACACCCAGTGTCATTTTTATCCCGGGGTTCTGAAACCGGAAAACCTGTTGGCAAAACAATAACAAACATCAGTGCCATCTGCGACTCTTTCCCATCAATAAGCTAAGGTATACGGGAGCCTTAATTTAATTCAGGTTACTGCGGTACCACTCGGGGAAATAATACTGTAGTCCTTTTTTCTTGGAAAAAAACAAAAAACAAAACAAAACAAGAAAAGCCCACCACAGAAAGTCCATTTCAATTCCTCAAAAGTTTTAAAAAGCTCATTGATCTCATCCCAATTCCAAGCTCTGTTCCCCTTGTCAGTGGCATCTCAAGCCCCCGAACACAGCTGAACTTGGTCCTATTGTTAATGAACCAAATTGGGAGACAGGAATTGGTTCGATAATTTGATTCTCAAGTCCTCTTTCCCTCAAAAGTCTCCCCAGTTGGCAACCGACCTATCGATCCAAAGTGAATGCTACACTTTTTTACTTCCTTTTTCTGTCAACGAAAAAAAAACTTGATTTTCCCTAAGAGACCTACCAGATAAAAGATAGGGATGCTAATTAGACAAAATTGCTGTGGTGGCTGTCGCGCGGGGCTCTTCCCATTACGCTTCTCCGCGGAGACGATTAAAGGTGACCATGTGTGGACAAGCTCTCTAAAACCCATAGCAAAAAAAGCTTCTGGCTCCCATTTGGGGGGTTGTTTTCCATCTCTTTTTCTGTGTATGTGGAACTGGAACGGCAATTCCAATAACCTCCATCTTCATCTGGGTCCGTCCCGATAACAGCTGAGTGGTCATCGATTTTTCTTTCTTTGGGAACCCCTCTTACAGCCTCCCTTGTCATTTCTTTTTCTTTTCGGTTGCTTTCGCCTTTAGCCTGACTACATCCCAATCATGCTGCTCTCGGAGCCCGAAGAGAACACAGAACATGGGCCTACATATACCTTCAAAGAAGCCCAGCCCTCAACCATCAAAATACCCTCCCCCCCAAAACTCGCCTTTAATAACTTTAAAAGTCCCATTTTTTTTTTTTAGATATTCCGGACGGCGTATGGCAACGCAGAGTGAATACAGATGGCACTTTCATACTCTTTCATCTATGCCGTATGCTAGCTAAACGGAAAAATCTATTATTTAAGCCTTTTATATTTTTTATAGCTCAAGCTTTCAAGAAACTTATACGTTAGTACGGGTGCATGTTAAGGAGTGTTCCCACTGGTGCTGTAACCTCTAGGGCTACAACACTATCGTCTTTCCTTATCCCCAAAACGCTCTTGTAAAACTATATAGTGCCTAGTTGTTCAACGTATATTTTCTTTTAAACGTTATATTTTTAAGCGGATATTTTCTTTGCTTCACAAGGAAGTGCGATTTAAGGAATTTTTCTTTCACTTTTTTTTTTTAAACATACGCTAGATTCGGGTTCAAGTGCTGAATACCCATGCGTGTAGAGTTTGTATGGGGGAGGGTTCAGGGGATAGTGGGGCGAAGGTCTTGCTTTTCATACAAGTATTATGCCGGGATGCTGTGCTTTTAGATCGTTTACTTTTTAATGAGCGCACTCAACTTGTCGCCTCTCGGTGCCGGATAAAAATTCCCCTGTTTCTGTGTTGGTGCCCCACATAACAAGAACTTTTAATGCCCAACGAAAACAGAGGATTTTTCCGTCATAAAAACTTCTGCTACCGAGGGGCCAACCGAAAGCAGCATTAATGAGCAAAGGGGCAACAATGACCCAGAGGGAAGGAAAAAAATCTATCAAAGTTTACTTCCTAAGCATCGTTAGCCATCCTTAAAACACAGTTGCCAAGGCAACCACGTGGATGTGTCAAGTGTAAAAGACTACTTGACTTGACTCACAGCTTTACCGTGCCAAAACAAAAAAGAAAGAAAGAAAACAGACTCACGACCAGCAACAAGACATGTGTGCTTCTCCGCTCCTTGAAAAAAAAAATTCTCGTAACAACTCGCGGCGTTTCCCGAACAGAAATCCTTCCTGGGCAAAAACTTTCAAACTGGTATATTGCTACTCTTCCCCTGTTCCCTAGGTAAGAACTAAAAAAGGGTGATAGATACCAAAAATCACGTGTTGGGATTTTTTTGCGGATACTTGAAGGCTGTTATTACAGGAACGAGGGAATTTATTTCCTATTTTTGTGTTTCGCCATTCACGAGCTACTAGCATGCACACTTTGCGTTATGACGTCACAGAGGTGCTGCGCTGGTAGCCACGGTTAGGGTTTACAGGCTTGTATAGTAAATTAAGCTCGCGGGTACATATATATGACGTCAGAAAGCCATATGATCTTATCCTTATTTTGTACCTTAGTTAGTACGTCGCACATTAGGGAAAATATTTAATTGTTAAGACTAATAATAGCCACCAAAAGTAGTTATTACTAGTAACAGCCACTAAAAATCACGTGTTGGGATTTTTGGTGGATAATAGTAGGCTATGTTATTACAGAAACGAGGGAATTTATTTCCCATTTTTGGGTTCCGCCATGCACGAGGTATTGGCATGCACACTTCAGGTTGTGACGTCACAGAGGTGTTGCGCTTGTAGCCACGGTTAGTGTTTACAGGCTTGAAATAGTAAACAAAGCTCGCGGGTACATATCTATGACGTCAGAAAGCCATGTGATCTTATTATCTTTCCTGTCTACCTAATTAGTACTTGGCGCAAGACGGAAAGGGAAAAATATAATTTTTAAGACAAAGTTGTTTGTTCTCGAGGGACTATTGTCAGCTAGAGTGCTGAAGTTATCAAAGGTCCTGAAGCTACTTCAAAGTGAAACTATCTGTTATTTAATAAGTAAGCGATAATAATTATATCTTCAGTGCCGAACATGGTTAGCAAAGGCGCACTGTGGAATAAGCGATGTTAAAACGCGTGCATACGGGCATATGTTTTATTCTAAAGTGGTCCAAAATATGCCTTAGGGCGAACGGCATATAACTCTTTCTCAAGTACCGCGCAACTCTTTTTTTTTATACAGTACTTGATTTCCTTCTTCTTCCCTTCTCCAGCATGGCGGCCGAGGTGCTTTCGACCAATACAGAACGAGTGAAGGTCAATAAAACACGACGGGATAATGGAATAATAAAAAAATAAAATCCAATAAAACAAGAGACGAACAGTAAAACAGTTCAAGTCTCCGCACAACAAAAAAGACAAGTTTTTCTTAAAAGTCTCCCAGGATTTGTTCACTAACTTTGCTCCGGAGGGATCAAACTTTAAGGCGCTAATGAATTCGCAAGAAATTCGTAAGAAATTTCGTATTTTAAGTGACTTTCCCTCTCCACTATCAGCGTGAGACTAAATGGTACTATACAACGATCCACTCGTTTTTCAGCGAATGAAATGGAATTTATGCAACAAGCCACGTCGAGCCGAATACTAAAGGCATCACTGATACCCTCTTTCCCCAAGTCATTTTTATCCAAGTTCCAACGACTGTCTCGCAACTTCTTCGCTATCTTTTTTTGGACATCAACAGCCCCAATCTTGAAAGTCATGCAACTCGGAGTAGCACGTAACGTAACTGGAAAAGCAAGGTCAGAGAGAGGGTGGCTTTCTTTTTATATGCTATTCAATCAAATTCGCCGAGTAGAGCTCAGTCTAAGTTTTGCATGACAACGACAATCCTTCAAATCTGTCACGGTTTTACTTCTTTCAAGGGGGAGTTACGAACCAGCTTGGATCCACCATAGCAGCTCGAACGTTACTTTTTTATACACATTTTTTTAAACATAGAAAAACTTTGGATTAAAGGGGCTAAAATAGCCATTGCATAGGCAAAATACCCAGCAGAGTTGAGACAAGGGTTCAAAGGTCAATTGGCATGCATGATACGCTACAGAGATTATTGTGACGCGTTACACTTGACAAGAAGCTCCAAAGCTCACCATTCGGGCTCGACATTTGCATATGCTTGCGTTTTAACTTAGGAACTAATACACAAATTTCCCCAAGAGGATCCAAGTTCTCGATGTGCCTCCAGAGGTTGACCCTTATTTTTCAAGAAGCACAAAACAAGAGAGGACGTTCTTTTTTCCAGCTTTCTTTTCTCAAGAAGGGGAAATGATTGTGAAAAAAGACAAAATTGGCGTACAGCCTTACGTATTACCCTCAACTATGAAGCACTATAAAAAAGGCGCTGTCGATATGTGTCATCGCCAGTCAAGTGGAAGCTGTCAACTTTTTAGCCCTCCTGTATTCTTAGGAGGGGACCGTTAGCTGGCTTTCGACATCCGTGCAAAGCTTTTTGTTTTTGTTTTTTAAATAGTACCCGCCCATATCTTCCTCTCCTCATTTCCCTCGCAATCTTTTCCCTCCGGTGCTCAATGCATAATTCCCCAACTGCAATAGAAGGTCGATGGTCGATACATATACACACACTGGGCGGAAGGAACGTCTTACAAAAAAAACGAGAAAAAAAAACGAAGCTGTGGGATGAATTGGTCTGTCTTGTCTCGGGTGCGGGGTACTGAATAGCAAAAACCCCTCCTAAAAGAAACTGTCCCACCAGCCAAGTGGCAAGTAAAAGGCGACCATGGTCCTATTTCCCTCTCCCACTCATTTCTCTTTCGCGAAAAGAAATTACTCCGTACAACATGTCAATTATTCAGCCGGACCCAAAAAATTGTCTCTCCACTGCAGAAAAAAATAATAGAAACAGACTCTGGTCTTAAAAAAAAATACTGTTTTAAAAACAACCGTAAGACAGTAATTTATCCATAGGAAATTCTGGCGATGCTGAAAATCCGATTTATTTTTGGCTTTAGGCCTTTTATCTCGCACCTAGGAAGCATCCATACTATATCATACACACGCAAACGATGCTTTGCGCTAAAGGCTCATCCATCTCCGGCGACGGTAAGCCCCGTTCATCATTGCCATTGACTGTCAGAAACTTACTCTATAAGCTGGCAATAAGCCCTAAAAGAAGATAGAACTATCAAGTCGGGTGGCTATTGTGCCAATGGATATGGATACGCATGCCGTGGCTTATCAAGGGTGTTCTACACATACTATCGGGCTGTATTTCCCATACATACAAGCGGGTCCATGTGCGTAATATCTTAGGCCTAGAAATAGATCTATATAGGTTGTTACTACGTTTTACGTTATAACTAGACGCGCCTTCTCTGGGGACAGATCAAAAACATTCCCTCACTCCCCCCTTTTGTGTTATAACTCGGTTCTGCAGATCTTGTTTTATAACCTCGAGCCTCTGTTGGCGGCCCTAAAAGCGAGAAGAGAGAACTATATTCTGCTTTCAGCCCTCTACCCGGGATGTAATTATTCTCCAGCTGAGCGCAAACTAAAATTCGTTTAATTTGTACCCCTGGCGTAGCGTAAATAAACTTCATTTTCGTTTCTTGCGTTTTTTAATCTTCACCTTTTTTCACAATTTTTCACACCTTTTCCACCGGAGAAAATTTCAAAAATCTAAAAAAAAAAGTATCAAGAAAAGGATTGCTTACCGTATTGGCGGTGATGGCATAAATGTGCTCTTGAGTGGGGTCAGGAGTCATGTCCGGCAATAGGGCGCTGCCCAAGTCCACTACCAAGTCTTCAAATTCCATTGCGCGCCTTCCGCTCTCGATCAATACCTGGCAAATGCAAAACAGAGCGTCTTTCACGTTAGAAAAGTGTCCTTCCTCCCCGCAGATTCTTTCACCCCCACAACCCGCCCATAAAAATCCTCATCCTCGTCCAAAATCTCCATTGTTTTGAAATTCAAATTTGGGATGAAAAAAAAAAAACATGCGACAGTCAAACATAAGTGCGAGCTCGGACATCAAAAATCGGGATAACCATGAAAAACGAAGCAAATATACATAAAAAAGGAAGAGTACATAACCCCGATTCCCTTTTCAAGCACTCTGCGTGTGTTGTGTCATAATTCCAGGTATATATACCATACGGAGTATGCAAAAGAAGGAGAGCTTCTCACGTGATAACGGGGGGTATGGGTGCCATGCCAAAATGATTCAGTCCTCATCGGGATTTTTTTTTTTAGGGGGATCCCAACAACAAACCCACGTCTACGATAACGACACCCCAGAGACAAGCTCCGTTTTCGTTCCCTTTTACCATTGACTTTATATACGCAACCCTATATATTCATTTCCGAAGATTTCCTTATCCGATCTTTAGTCAAAATAGCTTGTCTTAGTCAGCTCACGCTGTAGTTCAATGTACAAAATAAAAATAAAAAAAATGTCTTTGTAAACTGGAGCGAAAAAAAATCATGCGGATACATTTAACCGAAAAACGTCGGCACATCAAGCACGCTGCGCTAAAGATGCGCACCCATCTTCCAATAATACTAATAATGATAAAAAAGGTGAAGTCATGTTTCTCATTTTCCGCTCCGACTCTTTTCCTGCCTATAGGCAAACCCGTCAACGTTGCGTTATGCTGTTTCCTTGATTGTTATTTCCCGTCAAGCAGCAAAGCAAGCAAGGCTCTTGCCGGAGGAAGCTCCTGCATAATCTCAAATAGCCTTTCATGCATCCCAATGATGCTACGACTCTTTCCTTAGCCTAACAAGGAGAGAATCACCCCCCTGTAACTCCACCCACCCCCTACTTTTTCCCACTCGTTTCCTTTCGTAAAGCCTATGCCAAAGCCCATCTCATTTCCTTCGCGTCACGGTAAACTTGTGGAAATACGACCACAAAAAAAAAAAATGTTTGCACCCTTTTCCCCCATACTTGCGCTTATAGGACTCTACTGACTGTACCAATTTCTTCAATCTTGCGAGATTGGCACCCAGGGTATAAAACGCCATTACCCTGATCTTACCCCGCAACGTAACTCTTGTTCTATGTATATCTATATCCATGCATGATGTAAATAGTCATAAAAGATGGGGCGAAAACCGAAGTGGGGTGGATATGGTTTTGCCATAGAGCGAAGATATGACTGGGACCCCGGCGAGGGTGAGTTGAGGTTTTCTCGTGATCCCTCAGATCAAGGGAAATTGCATTGACGACTGAAAAAAAGCTGTCACGCTGTCGTCAACTAGATTCGTTATGGCGGACGTTAGAGTCCGTTCTCTTGTCGGAGCAGTGCGTGTATGCGTTAATGGGAGAATGTTGATTCTAAACCAACGGAACAGTCTCTCCTTCGTCGTGTCAACAGGGGACGAAGGGAGGAAAGGCTAAAGGAAGACGGTTTGTATAAGCGAGGACGACAACAACAGAGAAAACCTGGACACACTCGGACGGCTTAATAAAGTAACGTAAACCCCCTTTAGAAGGCGGGGGTGGGGGCAAGAAGGGTTAGACTGCACGGTCAATATTTGTGCTAATCAACACTTGAGTGTTGGAATGAGTTTTACGGTCCTCGACTATACAACGTCCTCGCTTTTGTCTTCTGAACTCAGCCACACAATGACAGAATTAACCTCCTTATGCCCCCTTAAAAAAAGAATGCAGAAAAGATGCCAGAAAACAGAAAAACTGAAGAAAAGTAATCCGCTTTGTGATGCACTGTTTGGCAGAAAAAGGGAGACTCGGGAAATATCCGTTTACCTAGCTTGTTATACCGACAGACGCTCTGATATCCAGCTTTTTGTGGCTTTTTGCTACTCCCTGAGCACTTTGGCATTCACCATTTCTTTCGTCTAGCCTTTCCGACAGGGAAAGCTAGGCGCTATCGGATGTACTGCGCCAATACATCTAAACCAAACACTGAAACACAGACGCTAGAAAATGTGCCAAAACGTTGATTTTATTCTCTAGAATCTTCTCCAACTTTTTGTTAGATGCTAAAGAACTCGTGGATTACCAAGTTTTTTCTTTTTAAATAAAGTAGATGCCGCTCATTGTGATCACGTTTGTCAAGTGAATATCGATTCTATTAAGCGGAGCTTTAATCGAAAAATCGGAAATATGTACCTACAGATTAGATCCACTACATCCATTACTGTTTATTTCGTAATGATTTTTCAGCAATTTTGATAGAGATGATTGAGAAATTTCTAATTTAACGGACGCTTTCCTTTGCGGCAAATCTTTTAAATTTAACGTGTCGTAAGTTCCAATGAACCGCAACTTATTCTTTTACATTTCAATCAACGCTTTTCCTGTTCGTCGCCATTTTTATAGAACCACACGTCTAAAACACCACTAACTCAGCGCCTTTGAAGCCTACTCCTACGTTTAGGTAGGGTTCTCAACACGATATCCTTTCGAATTTTCCCAGTCAATTAAAGGAACTGGTCATTCAATTGAACAACCTGCTTATTTAATTGACTGGGGAGTTTAGAAGGAATTTCCCCTTAAGCGTAGTAATAGGCTGGGAATGACAGCACTGGTCAAAACGACGTAAAAAGCAATGCCATTGGTCACTATGTAAAGTCCACGCAGCAATCGCTACTGTAATTTCGTTACTTGTACTTTGAAGACTCTTTTGAAATTGATTCTAATATCCGAAAGTGTGATTATAAGAACCGATTAAAATGCTACGAATTATCATTTTCAATCGATACTTTACGATAGCGATATACAAAACAATACGATACTAAATTTGATTTCGTAAAGCGGCTGATCCAATAACCAGTGCTCACCATAAGCGTCATCTATTGTTCCATCAAAACCAAACACTGATGCTAGGAAATGCGCACTAACGTTGACTTCATTATCTCGAATCTTCCCTAACTTTTTATAAGCTTCTAAAGAACTTTCGTAGATTACTACGCTTTCTTCTAGACCTTTCTCGCGAATTCTAGTCCCTTTTTACCGCCGAAAGAAAAAAAGGAAGAAAGAACAAGAAAAACCGGACAGGAAGGCGAGATTAGAAGCTTGCAAAGGTTTATCTCGCCAAGCTTTTTTAGCAAAGAAAGGGCCAATTGTTGCATTGTGCGGTTTATAGCCGCATTTACCTAATAATCTTGCAAGGTGCGCTTTGTACTACGTTCCGCATATATTACTCGGGCCAGAAAGGAGCAAGATTGGGTCCCGCCATAACACTTGATCCGTAGAAAGTGCTGCCTGAGCCCATATTTCTTGCAAAACTTGTTTAGTCCCTATGTTCTTCCCTTCCTTTTCTCTCTCTGTGCCTCTCTCGTTTTTTCTCTGATGTAAGAGGAATTGGCACGACACGGCGCGGCAGATAGAAAAGAAAAGGGACAAAATAATAATAAAAAAAAAAGAATCCGAACGGACAGGGACCAGTTCGTCATTATTGTTTACGAGTCTGGCGATGAATGGGGCATTACGATGAGGCGGAGACAGGGTGATTAAAGGCACACGAGATTAATTGTGCTTGGAACCTGAACCGTCGCCTGGTTTTCTCTTCTGCTTGCTTGTGTTTCTGCCAGTTGCGTCGCCGATACTGTCTTTTCAAAGTATACGACACCCGACACTCGCTTCCTCAACAAACAAACCCAAAGGCAGGCAGTTTAGACATGCCGAGCGCTTGTTAGGAAAAGGTTTTCAAGCGAACACACATTCTTGTACCCTTTATACGTGCATATTCCGCCTTTTAATTAGCGAAGGTTTGAAGGTCTGGGCTTTCAAACCGGTCGTCCAATTGAAAATCCACGTGAAAATGGCCACGTTAGTTCGTAAGTTTCTTGTAACCACGTTCCCCCGTTTTCACGCCCTAATACGAGCCCAAAAGTCGGGAAAAGAGGTGCTCTGTCGCACCCAAACGGCCCTTTTTTGTTTCTTATAACTTTTCCTGTTCTTTTCGGGCTGAGCGAGGCCAGAAAAAAATTTATAGGACTACAGTAAAAAGTTGTGTCGTGGCGACCGCGCCCCATTTGTCTTCGTGCTCCAGAAGAGCACTAGTTACTTGCGCATTGGAGTTTTTCGATAAAAAGGCTAAGGATTTTTATCCAAAAAGAAGAGAGATCTAAAACTCCCGAAGAGAATTCCCTGAGCTCGCCGAACCTCCGAGTATTTACCGTGTCGTTGTGTGTCAAGGTGTGAATATCGATAACTATCACGTGAGTCACACAACGGGGAGTCCATTTGGGGTCCCTGCATTAAATGTCGAGGTGTGAGAATGTGAAGCTTTTGGGGTTGGGTCGCTCGAGCATCCTTAAACCATGTCTTTTTGTCTCGAGTCAAGCAAGCGCGAGTAAAAATCCCCAAAAATGTCTTCATAAATAACACTTACGCGACTCAAAGAAAAAAGGGAAAATAATCAAAAGAAAAGATTTTTTTTTTTAAAGGATGGATGGATGCTTATATACCTTCTTAATATGGCCGTCTGAAGTACCCAAAAACGCCACGGTATTGTGCTCGGTATTGGACACGGCAACGGACGTGAGTGACGTCTGCGGGTAAGTTAAGGCCGGAGGACTCCAAATCGGAACAATGCCCGAAATCTTTAGTCCGACATCGCAAAAGTTGTGGATGTTCCCAGTGCTCTGTAGAACGGGAAGAAAAAAAGGAGAAAACAAAACAAATTAATACATCTTCCATAAATCACTCGGTATCACACACCCAGATCTTGGCTTCAGAGCACACAACAAACCTTTACGGTATTGTATACCGAGCATTCTGAAGTCTATTTAAAAAAAAAAAGAAAAAACAAATCGAGTCCAATAGATGACGCTTATTGTGATCACGTTGGTTAAGTGAATATGGATTCTATTAAGCGGAGATTCTAGTAACCGAAACTTGGAAATATGCATAGAATGCAACAATTAATCGGCACATGAAACGAACTAAACCAGAAAGAAAGCATCGTCGACTTTTTGACACTTCCCCCACACGTTTAATTTTTCTAGATTCACTAGACCCACTATTGTTTATTTCGTAACGATTTTTCAGCAATTTTGATAGAGGTGATTCGGGAATTCCTAATTTAACGGCCGCTTCCCTTTGTGACAAATCTTTTAAATTTAACTTGCCGTAAGTTTCAATGAGCCGCAACTTCTCTTTCACATTTAAATCAACTCTTTTCTTGCTCGTCGCCATTTTTATAGAACCACGCGTCTAAAACACAACTAACACTGCGCCTTTGAAGCCTACTCCAACGCTTTGGTAGGGTTCCCAACACGATACCCTTTCTAATTTCCCCGTCAATGAAAGAAACTGTTCATTCAATTGAATAACCTGTTCCTTTAATTGACGAGGGAGTTAAAAAGGAATTTCCCCCTAAGCGTAGTAGTAGGCTTGCTGGAAATGACGGGATTGGTCAAAACAACGCAAAAGCCATGTCACTGGTCAATATGCAAAGACCATGTAGCAATCACTACTGCAGTTTCGTTACTGTGGATGTGAAGATTCTTTTGAAATTAATTCTAATGTCCGAAAGTGTGATTCGAACAACCGATTAAAATTCTATGAATTTTATCATTTTGAACCGGTCCTTTAAAATTTGATTTTATAAAGCGGCCGATTCTTATAACCAATGATCACAATAAGTGGCACCTACTGTATATCTGTATGTAAAAAAAAATCGAGTACTGCAATGTAATCTTTGCGTGTCGTTAGCCTGCACTGGCAAAATGGCGACGACGCAATAATGAATATCAAAAAAGGGGCCAAACTAGTTGTATAGCCGCTATTAAATACAAAAACTGGAGTACTGCGTTGTCATCTTTGCGTGTCTTTAGCGTGCATTGGGGAAATAGCGATGACGCAACAATGAAAATGTAAAAGGGGGCAAAGCTAGTGGTATAGCCGCTATTAACCTACACTGCCATCTGTCAAGTTATTTTAAGCGACTGACATTTTGGCAAAACCTTGGAATTCTCTTCCATAACTCCCCCTCTTTTGTTCCAGAAACTTTTTTAAAGAAAACAGCTGGTTGCGCGCCCTTCGGGAAGTTCCGGAGCTTCGTATGGTATGGTAAGGTACGGTTCTCTCACTGATTAATTACATCCTTGGTAATGAGCTCTATGAATTATGCATGATGAGACTCATGCCTTAGTCACAGCCATAACATCTTTCCCGCCTGCTCAACCTGATCCTTTATAAAGCATTTCGACCCGGTATACACTACAGAGCCCCAGCATCCCCCCTAGCATCGCATCGCATCTCATCTTCCCTTCAAAGATGCTGTGTCAAGCAAAAACGGCCACCTTTTCGCGTCCCCATCTCATCACCCCATTTAGTCCCTAACATAAACACAAGCGTTACACCACATCACAACACATAACTAACTCAAACTACAGACGGAGATCCTACAATCTCATCTTCTCATTTCCTCATCTTCCCCACCCCAACTTACCCTTTACCCCCATTCCTTCAAAGTTGCATGGCCACCTCTACAGCTAGAAATCCCTTCCCACATTGTCCTCTGTCTTAACGCTAATCCAACTCAACTTAAAGTCACCCCCCACCCCTTTCGCTCATTACACTGTAATGCGAATTATAGCAATGACTCCATAATGTGCTAGTTCTCGCAGGATTGGGGCCGGAATTAAGGCTTTGTTACACAGGTGTACCTTCCTCGCCAGCTCATGAAACTACGCTGTGAGTCACGAAAACTCGACTTTTAAAAAGAAAAAAATATTTAAAAAAATTCTCCACTTTAGTGTTTCACATTTCCCCCCTTTCTGTGTAAATAAAAAAGAAAGGAACCACGAGAGGAAAGGAAAAAAAAAACTTTTACCATGGTACAAAGGTCAAACTGGATTTTTTTAGGCTTGAATGAATAGCTACTCGGTCATAAAAAGTAAATCAAAGACACGTTATGCATACACCTCCGCCTGGTTGCTTTCTTTTTTTCCCCTTTTTTTAGGTAGGTACGTGTGCTACACACAAGTCTTTTGGCGTGCCCTAAATGTTGTAGCGGCGCACGGCGCCATAGTCCAGTCACGCATCGGCTTCTGAGAACCTCCGAGAGCGCTCGCTATGGCCGAAAACCGGCGATGAACCTCGCCAAGCGGAGCTATACTCGGCGTATAAGGACCCTAGCCAGCCAAATGGCGAGGTTTTGAGGGGTGCGCCACCATCATAAGCACTATACAGGTGAGGCTTGTGCAAAAAAGGATGGGGGAAAGGGCAAAGAAAAAGGGCCGGCATGGTATATGGCTCATGTCACGCGACGTTGGCTGGCTATATTCATGTGCGGGATCATTTTGGTGGGTCGTTCCGAGTCTTTTGCCGAGTCCCAATGGAGGTGTTACCGAAGGCCGATCCAAGGGAGGGGTGCTACGGACGCCCTAGACGCCCTTAGACACCCTCGGCGACGCTCGGACAAATTGCCTATCGATCTCGTAGCTTTCTTGTCCACACTCGCCTCTATCTTTGCTTCACGGTTTGTGTAAAGCCCAATAGGCCCTATGTGGAACATTTCTATTTAAAAAAGCCTGAAATATCCTTGTTACTGTCTCTTACTCAAACGTTATTTAAACGCTACTCAAAGAACCGAAACGAAGGAGATTTTAGATCAGAATAAACAGGTGTTGAATTGATTGCTATGCCTTTTATAAAATGGTAAAAAGAAGTGAAAAAAAAAACACATTAAACGAAACGAGCTCGTGAAACGTTATCTTGCTGTCGGACAGGCTAACTATTCGTTTCATAACTCCACTGTTTATCACATTCCGCTTTCCCTTATTCAAACGTTGTTTAAGACCTTACTTTACTCCAAACGCTTTTTAATAATACAAGTTACGAAATTCAAGACTCGAACCAAATTGATCGTAAAAAATGTAATATCACTTTATAAAACGGCTAAGATGAAGTAAATAAAACGCAAAAAGAAGACGAGCTAGTGAAAACCCATCCTGCGACTCCCATAGGCTAACTATTCTTTTCAAAACCTAATTTTTCGAAACTTGTAATTTTTTTTAAAAGAAAGCCTTCTAGATTTATAAGTTTTGACGTTCTTCATTGGTTCTTCTGACGAAAGTAGTTCCTGTCCAGACATTCACACGCCAAAAACTGGCCTTTGTCATGAAACCAAACGTCGTATAGCGCCGTGGTCACAAAACGCTTCTGACCACAGTTTGGAGAGAAATGGGCTGAGTGAAGAAAAAATACGAAGTCATGCAGTAATCAAGCTTGTTGGAGGTGGTTTAAGCTAGCAGTAGACCCCATTTTTGAACGGTCATACAATTCCGGGGTTAAAAGCCCGCGCGACCTTCTCCTCGTCAGTTCCTCCATGGTAGGAGGCTCTTATCGACTGGAAACGACGAAAATGGGATTCAGACTTGACAGAGCTTTTGCTTATGAGCTATGGGCGACGCCAAAGTGGAGACTTTTAAAACTACAGCAAATCTTATCTCGTCTTGTCCTTTCCTTTTTCTCTTCCCCGAAAACCAAGTGAACATGACAAATGGATTTCACTCTTGACAACACGATAACCATTTCCAATCCGTCAACCGTTCAAGATTCACAAGGGCTTCTTTTTAATTACGTTTTTTTCTCTTTTTTGCGTATGCTCGCAAACATCAAACAGAACTCGTCCTCGTTTTATGGGCTTCTTACAACAGCTGTTCTTTCCTTTTTTCCAAATCGTTTCCTTGTCCCCAAATCCTTAATTACTTTGGGTTGGACTTTCAAAGACAAAAGTTTTCGACAGCAATTTAATTAGCGCAGAAAGAAACGTACAAATCCTGACATAACTTTTTTGTCAAAAAGGAAACTGACTCTCATAAGAGAGCTCAATACAAAAAATGAAAACAAAAAAAGAAAACAAAAAATTACGTAAATAATGTATGGAGTTTCGTTAAAAGGGATCGAGCCAAAGGTTTATTGCGTTGACTAGCAAGCAAAGGGCGTGGCCTTTTCCCTAGAGGCTACTTCTTACGTTGTATAACGCTAAAGGTTTCTCCTTATTCCGTAGGAAAAAAGACGGCCATAAATTGGGACTTGCTCGCCTTCTTGGTACACCTTGAAAAGTAAAAATTGAATGAAATTCGTGCTTTTTAAACTATTTTTTCCCTTCAAAAAGAAAGTTTCCCTTAATTATAACAGTGTTTAGCTTATTTCCTCTTACAATCGTGACATTTCGTCCAAAATCCACGACCTGTGTATTAACAGAAAACAGGAAACAGGATCGATAACGTAAAACCCAAACCAGGATCCGAGCGTGTGTGTGCGTGTGTGTGGGGCAAGAAAAGCAAAGTTTCAATGCCATAAACCCGCACGCATGGCATTTTAGGCTGCTATTTTGACACATCAGATATGCACTAGCTTTACATTTCCTGAACAAGATCCGAAATACCATTCTCAAACACGTCACGTCAATCCCATCCCCCCTCCCTCCAAAAAAAGAATAAAAATAAAAAGCCTTCCAGAATTGAGTTTTAAGAGGTCCACGGAGGTTAACATGACCCAGCTTAAGGCTCCCGTATACCTTAACTTATTCACAGATGGCACTGATGTTTGTTATTGCTTTGCCAAAGCCTTGTATCAGAAAGTAATGAAGGAAATATAGCTAATTGCCTGCTTGTTTTGCTTCTGAAAAGTACAACTTAATTTTCCTGTAGCAGCACAATGTACCAAATCAGGTCTTCGAACATCACTTTTTAAAACGATCAAGACGAAGTAAATAAAACGCAAAAGGAAAACGAGCTAGTGAAAACCCATCCTGCAGATCGCATAGGCTATACATTCCAATATTCGAACAAGATTTCTCGAAAACGGCTTGTCAGGTTTGAAAGCAATCTGAAACATTTTTTTTAGCAGCTAGTGCACAACCAAAGGACATGTTTAGGCAACGTATATCACATAGTTGCAAACTTCATTTTCGTGTTACTAATTTATTGTTCATTGTAAAAAAGGTGGATTGGTTATGCACTAGCTGTTAGTATATGCTCGGGCTTACTGTCGAATAATTGTCGAAGAAAATTTCGAAGAATCATTTGTCGAATATTATCGAATAATTTTTTCATTAAATGTGCTGGTTTTAACGAAAAGCTGTTTCGAAATTCCCGTGCTAACCGCCTATATCGAGTTAAGGTATACGGGAGCCTTAACCTCCAAGAAAGCAGAAACCGATCCGAAACTTAGGCAAAACAAAGCTCTCACTAAATACCTGAATCTAAACTTGTCTAACAAATGAAACGCATGGTCACGGACAACTTTCCATCACCATCACTCTCCGCATTTCTCAAGACCTGACATGAAAAAACAAGAAAAAAAAGTGGCAGCTTACGCCCATGTTATACGCTCCTCTTTTCAGGCAACAATGGACCCCATGTAAAAAAAAAAATGGAAAGTGAGCCCATCTTGTCTTTTCCACGCTTAACTTTCCGTACTTTTGTTTTCCATTTTACGGAAATAAAATCAAAAGATAGAAAAATCTACACATTTGCCCCGCATTTCGCGTACGAAATTGCTCCTAATCCCAGTCCACGCCCATACTCTTTCCCCTGAATTATGCAAGGAGGAATAAGAGAGAGGAAAAAAACAGGAAAAATGTATACCCCGGCTTTGGGACATTTTCCCTCCATAATGGGACCCGAGATATATTCCATGTTCCGATACTGCAAACTGCCGTTAAAGCACATATGGATATTCTCATTGAAACGAGCTTCGATATCGGCTAGGCTGAAGACGCACATGGCCGACTGGGGTAACGGCTCGCTGGTAATGCCTTTGGACGGCGAGAACACGCCCACTAGGATCGGATCCCCCGCGGCGATGCCCAACGCTTGAGCCAAGTCGGACTCGGCTTTGGCGATCTTGGCGTCTTGGATCAAATTATAGTTTCCGGCGGAGGACGGGACAGTAGTTCCATCCGGACTGGCCCCCCCGCACTGGAGCGTCACTTCGGTGTAAGTGTCATAATTGGCATCCGAGATACATGTCCGCGCCAAGCGCGTGGCGTAGCCGGACTCTTCCTCACCGGGTAGCGGCGACTTCTTCTGTACGACGACAAAGTACGCAAAGTTGGAGGCGTTGAAGCCGTAGACGTACTTGACGAGGAAGTGATCCCGGTACTTGACATCGACCCGCAGTAAAGACTCTTTGGTGAGCGAGTACTCGATGTAGTCCAAATCGTACAAGTTGCGGGAGGACATGGCCGGTACGTCGTGCCGGTACTCGCCATGGGCCGTGAAAGTGGTCCCGACGTAGAGCACGTTGCGTCGTTCCCATGGGTTGTAGTGCTCGGGTCCGATGAATGCAAAAGTGGACGAGTGGTCGTCGTTAGCCGCCACACTCCGCGTCAAATTCTCGCCGACCGAGATGTTGAAGGCGCGGAGCTTGAAGCAAGAGCCTTGCCGGACCGAGCCGCACGCAATCAGCGTCCGCGCCTCCCGGTCCACCACCAAAACTTTGTTCACATTGTCCGTGAGACTCGTCTCGACCCCATCGGGACAACCGCTCGTGTGGCAGGCCGAACTGTCCTCCAGAGGCCCCGTAATGACCGACACTTCTTCTCGCAAATGAGAATCCAATTGATAGAGTCGGTTGATGGCGCCCGCATAGACTCGGCCCGTCGAGGGGTCCAACGCCAAATGCTTCAATGGGCCAATTCGACTTTCATTGTTGCTGTGGCTCACGGGCAAGACAAACTGGGCCACCAGCCACGGACTCGCCGGGGCCTGCTTACGCAAAGCAGGATTCTCGGCGGCTGCTGTGCTGCTGCTGCCGAAGAGCCCACATAACGCCCAAATGAGGCACACAAACTGACCACGACAGCTAAGCCACTTCATGGCATCCGCGGATGGGAGCGTCACGACCACGCGGCACATCGTCGCATCATTGGAATGGCGGACAAGGTTTACGACCTAAAAGTCATAAAAAAAAATAAGAAAAAAGGAACGTCGATTAGTAAAACATAAAAATGGCAAATACAAAATTAAAAAAAAAACTGGGCCATTTGTATGCTAAACAGGGCTCACAAGTCGGGAGCTCCAAACTTTTAAGAAAAGGTTATGAATACGTAAATGGCCCATGACGGAATCGTCTCGCACTCTTCCACCGCTATGTCCATTGATAACCATCGCTTACTTACATGCATACATTACGACACATGCAGCGAAGGCTTTGTCTAGTCACAGTTTCTTTTGCGCATGCTCAGTTCCATGTTTCGAAAATTCCGAACCAAAAATTCTCACGATTTTTTCTTCAATGATTTATTTCAACGCGGGAATATGTTTTCTTAACCCCATTTAGAGATGCTTTTTTTGTTTTTGTGCTTTTTGGGGGGTGAGCTCATAGACTCGGAAACAATTGAACCGATTTTCAACGTTCCCACACTCCTTTTTCCGCTCCTGGAAAACCACACAAACATCCCCGCCCGCTTATTAATTATCTCGCTCTGTATGTACGACACACAAACACATCCTTTCTATTCTGGCGGGGGAAAACTCTATTTAAATTCTATTAAAATTCAAGACTAACTTTAAAAATGAATAAACGCACGAAATTGGGAGTCACGCGACCCCACCGGTGGGCGCAACCTTTCCTGTCGCAGCCAAAAACGAAGATAATTTCGGCTCGGCATTAACTTTGCATACTTTTCCACTCAGCTTGCTCAACTCATGTAAAAGTAATGACAGAACTGGGGCTGTCTCTAACTTTACAACAATTCCTCCATGCCGGGCTCATTAACACAACTAGCTCATCATTATGTAGACGAATGCAACAACCTGCCACCTATAACTCGCACACAAACGTACTTCCCCCACCAAAATAAAAAAAAAGAAAAAAAAAAGAAATGGAAACCACCATTACAAAGCCACAGCGAAACTACTGCACCACATTGGGTTCCGCGCACATTTCACTCGGTGAATGCGAGTATGTCTGAGTCGACTCAGGACTCACGCCAAATGAGAATCAGACCAACACCCAAGAACTCACTTTAATTTTCCCCAAGATGGATGGCGGACCCCAACAAAGTCTCATTTGCACTTGGGCCATGCTATAATATACACTCTCACGCATAGCCCAACAGAAAAGCCAAGGAAATAAAAAACAAAAATAAAAACTTAAAAAAAATAATCTTTTGCATGAACACAGGTGCTCGCCTTTTCCCCGGCTCGTCTTTGTCCTAGCACCCTTTCCGCAGCGCCAAAAAGAAAAAAGAAAAGAAAAACGAAAGATTTCCGCGCCTTTAAATACGGAAAAAGGAACCAAAAAACCGCACACGAACCCGATAAGAGAATTCTGAACAAAGGTATTAGTCGGATTTTTGTCTGACTTGGGAACTTTTGGGTACCAAGATTTCCTTTTCTGATAGAAGACTTTCAATTTGTTTTTACTTCCCAAGAGGCAAAGGAATAACTCGGGAAACTCAGCCCTTTGACCATACAAGCTATACAGAATTTCCGTTATGCTTTTTGGCGAGGTCATTTTCTTCGGGTTTTTACAGTCTTTAAGAAAATGAGGGGGGTCCTCTATGTCTTCGTCCAAGTATATATTTATCTATATATATAACCCAGGCAAGAGAGCAACTCTTGGTGGGCGAGCTCATACAACCATGCTATGTCGCTCGATTTGTCTTATCCATTTCCTTCGCCTATTTGTCCAGCGATAACTGCTTGGACATTTCCTGCAGCCCCCAAAACCCAAGACTTTTTCGAATGTGTGTTTTTATTTCCCCCTTTCCTATGCTCATTTCCAGGTCACCCAAGAGCAAACAATAGTCTTTTGGCTTTTCATTCGCTAGTTTAGCAGTGGCAACAATAGCCCTGGCCTGCTATTGGTATCACACGCAATGCCAAAAACGATTTTTTTTAAACTGTATTTAGTATTTTTCTTTTTAAATATAAACGTTACAATATCAAGCCTTCTCTTTTTCGTTAGGAATTTTATTTTTTAAATTTTATTTGACTTCGATTTTTTTTCATGTGTCGAATTTAAATTGTTCAGAAAAAGATTTTTTTTTGGTGGAAAGTAGATAAAAGAACGCCGTATTAAAAAAATACGTCACAAGGACTCCGGACCCCGACAGAAGGACGCCTAACCTAACCAAACCTTGTGACGTAATTTTGAATACGGTTAAGCACTTTATAACCTCGTTGGTGCTTAACCAATGAGTAGAGAATTTGTAAACTCGCAATTCTATTGGTCCTTTAAAAGGTTATGGACCTGGCGCCCTTCTGTCGGGGTCCGGCGTCCTTATGTCGTGTACACGGCGTCCTTGTGTCGCGTTGCCTTTTTTAAGTAGTCGATGTAAAGTAAGGAATTCGCAGAAAATTTAGCCTTTCGAGTTTACATTCGTCAGAAAAAGATTTTGTTGAGTAGTCGGTTCAAAAGAAGGAATTTTCAGGAAATTTAACATCGGTATGAAACTTAAGTTCTTGAAACTCGGGTTATTCGGTACGCACGTTCGTTCTCGAAGCTAACAGGCCAGCAAGGACGGTTGATTAAGGTGGGATTACATGGTTAGGGTGGAGATTGGGGACGCAGGATACCTTAATTGGATTGCATCTTGACTTTGGGAACTCAAGTCTGCATACCCACCTTTCCCCTTGGCTTTACTTGCCTTAACTTCAAAACATGACCTTAAAACAGTAAATTAGCACGTTTGTAAGAGCTTCCCACCCCAAAATCCAAGCAACAGCCGACCACTTGAATTCTACATGAAAGACACAAACTCCCGTCCCTTTTTTACTCGCATTTCTTCACGCGGAGCTGCGTAAGACGAAATTTGATACAATTTCCCCCACTTCACATACACGAAGCACTTTTAACATTCCAGCCAGGGCAAAGCCAGTGCAAGCCCATGTGTATCACGACACTACCAGACTAGAATTCAGATGTTCTCCCTCGTGTTGTGCAGTTTTTTTTTCTTTCTTTTCTTTTCGTCTCTAAATCACCGTCAAATTTATTTTCGGCGTACACAAAAAAGCCTCCCAGATCTTCTCTTCATTGACAGCAGCATCCTAATGTTCACGTCATCTCCGCACACCATTTAATTTGTTTTTTTACGACTTTTTTAAAACTTTTTCCTTTTCTCGTCTTGGCCCTTTTTTAAGATTTTTTAAAGAATGGATGACAACCCAAGCCGCAGGTCTAATTTTTTTTGGTGTGTGGGGGATCCTACGCCCCTAATTCCTAAGCAGGCTTGACTTGTTCTTTTTATTTAAAAAAAAAGTAGAACTCCAAATATGAAAGAAATTTTTTTCAGCCTGCTCCTTTGTTCAACTTCACATCAGGGAAATAAAAAAAGCAAAGATAAAATAGATACACACACCCTAATTTTCCTTCTCGCCTTTGTCTTGCGAGAAGGAAACGAGACCGAAACCAAGTTAGATTTGCAAGTTTTTCTTGTTCATTTTCATTGCAGGTTCTCAATAACAATAACAAGCCTCCCAAACAAGGCAAGAAATTAACGAGGAGCCGTGTGACGCAGCTTGTCAATTTTTTTCTTTCCCCCTCCGAGGTCCTTAGTTAGCAACAAGAAAGCAAGTAACCCTGCTGAGTTTCTTGTGGCAGATGCTTCTGAGCCACTTGCCACGTTATTTCTTTATGAACAATATCTTATCCCCCTGTTATGAAACCTAACTCGTTTTGGCATACATCAAGTCTCCGGCGAGCTCTAGGCGCAAGTGTCAAGGCTCAGTCGGAACGAAAAACCATTTTTTTTATTTTTCATTTTTTTATTTTACATATAATGCTTTCCCAGTCCCAACGTTGAAAACAAGGCAAAAGGCACGAGACAGGTGAGAAATGGCAGGTATCGACTCCCCGCAGCAGAGCTAAGTTGCTTCGCTCATTACAGCTTTTGCATGTTTCCATGTTCCATGACATGCCAGTTTGTTTAGTCCTACACGAAAACAGCTCCTAATCTTCTTTTGCATCACAACACTTAAAAAATAAGTACACACCAAAAATGAACCTAACGAAAAAGCGAAAAAAGAGAAAAACTGGCAACATGGCTCTGGGGGCTTTACACGCTGTTTTTTCCTCCAAAAGATACCCAAATCCAATATTTTTCATAGAATCAAGCCTAAAAAGCAATCTACGTTGCTCGCTTGCCCCACGTCGACCTGCAGGAAGAGTTAAAATGCCATGGGTGAACTTTCCTGCTCCTTTTATCTTCTGAAAAAGCTATTTGTTGCACAGACGAAGATTTAATACTGTATTCGCGAATTTACAGAGTCAATTTTCTTCTTCTTAAAGTGGCAGCGAATATTTTTGTGTGCGTTGGCGAAGATTGAAATTGTTTTGGTACATTTGAGGCCACGGTGTAGTGGAAACTTTTATGGCGTTATATAGCATCGTAAATTTTGATTCGAAAATTCTAATGCTCTGTGCAATATAATGAAATTGTATTGTGACAGTAAGGCATGGGATCTATTTATATAATGCACCTAGTATGTTTTTGTTAATACCTTTTCCCATACATTTTGTATCTAGAGTTAAATGTATGAAATTTATAAAAATGAATTAAATTAAATTTATAATTTATAAAATTTTAAATAAGTCATATTTCAAAATGAAACGATCTGACTGCACTCGATTTTCTTATTAATAAATTAAAAAGTTAATTATTTTTTTTTCTTTTAATCTCTTGCTAAAATCTTGTTAAAAGTTTATGAAATTACAATGAAAAAGGGTATGACATCAGTGCCCTCTCTTGACAAAAAGTGATCAACTACTTGTAGTACACCATGACCTTAAGTGCACCATTTTGCATACCATTTCGTGAAAAGTCTTAAAACTTTCTAACTTATTTACACCTGTTTGTGCGTGTTCTTTCATGACATCATGGCGTATTTCAGCCCAAAAAAAGGAAATTAGCACAAAAAGCTATTCTAAATAATTAGCTCAAACAATAGCCTTGTTTGGGAACAGGAGCAGGAGAGGGGGTATGAAAGTCGCAAAAAAGTTCTATAAAAACGGCTAATACTTCTCCCACGTTTCTGACCTAGCTACTACGCTTTCTTATTATCTCAATGAGGCTTCGGCTTACATTCACCTTACACACACAAGACCCCGATATCGTTACCGAAAAAAGAATCCCGAAAAACGAAAAAAAATTGTAACAGCACCCGGACGCTTGCTAGCGGGGATTGTTTGATTACTGGGTCTGTCATCAAGACAAGTTGCCGACGCGGCCGTTTTTAACCGTGTTCAAGACCTCCTAGTCGGAATCTATTTCAATGTTCCTTTCTCCCACACTTTCCCAACGACCCAGAATAACCAATCCTCCCCCTAGCTTTTTTACCCCATAATTACTAATCAGAGGTGGAATTCCGCTCTGTTACCTTGGGAAAGAAAACCCAGAAAAAAATGGTGTGTGTTTAAGACACGCGGTCGCGACGAGGTGATGAGACGATTAACGAATCACGTCCCTACACCGAACTTGTCGTGACACGTCCCCATATCCTGAACCCAAACATAATCGGTAAAGATGTAGACCGAAACCCTTCACGAAGTTTCCTAGTAATGTCGCTCGAAAGACAAGATCAGATCGGGACACAATGAAAAAAAAAAAAAATACCTTCGGTTCCCAGAACCTTTTTTTCTTTAACCATACAACAATCGGAAGGCATAACTATGTCACCGACTTGCTCAGCCAATGGCCATCTATACCTCTGTAGGAAACGACCTCTAACAAGTTTCTGAGAAATCCCGAAATAAACCGCCCCGATACCATCTCCCTCGTGTCAATCCTTACCATATCCTTACATATACACGTCGTCTATAGTTCCCCTATAAATCTAGCCGCTCCCCTTTAGCTAATTCCCGTTTGCATGCAAAAGGAATCCAAAGATTCCCCCCAAACCTTCCATTCCTTCCTCCCTCATTCCTCTTTCCCAAAAGCCCTGAATAATTATTTTTTTAAAAAAAATATACGTACGAGGGCATGTATATATTTATACTATAGTAAGACAACGTAAATACAGAAAAAAACACCCAGAATGAAACTCTCCACGCGAACCAGGGAATTAAAAACATAAGAGAAAGAGAGAGCTTGAGGCTCTTTCCAAGGCCGCAAGATGCAAGAACGGCTAAATTACATTTTATAACCCGTTGCCGGCAACACCATACAGTAAGTTAGATACACGAGGTGCCCTTAGCCGTTAGCTTGCCACTATCACAAATTCATCTAGGGATTTTCTAACTAACGAAAGGCTACATATACGAAACGAGCAAGCAGAGGGCTTCATAACCCAGGGCCCCCGAGGAGCCCAAAAACGCGTCACAGTGTCCAGGTTCGGTTCGGTTCCTTATCCAGGATGCGGTGGAAGCTCTTTTTCTTTCTTTTTTAAAGAGAAGAACCCGGAAAGCCAGACGCGCACAAACGGACACGCAACAATACGCGGTGCTCGACACGCCTCATTATGGTCCGCGACAATAAAGTCGCAATGAAACAGAAAAACCCTAATCGCCTAATCATACTCCCCATACCGGTTGCAATCGGTCTTTCATACCCTAGCATTACAATTTCGACCTACCCCCTAACCCCCCAAAGAAAAATAAAAGAAAGGGTGAAGGAAATGAAGAAAACAATTCCCACGCAACTCTGAAAGAAAAGAAGAAGAAATTCCGAATTGTAAGATGTATTTTTAAATCCTTTTCCTGCCATGAAAATATCATGGGTTCTAAATGAAAATGACGAAATGAACCAGAATTTGGGTGAAATGGAAGCGTAATCTTCGTCAGGGCATAAAGGGTATAAAGAAATGTATAAAATGCACAAAAAATACAGTTTACCCAGTTTTAGCGCCAGAACGCTTACGCTAAGTAAAGGATCCATATTGCATTCCATCTGGAGAAAAAGGGTGTGTATCGAGACTATCTTTGGCGGTAATGGACCCTCACTTCGGAAAAGAGCTGTGCATATAGTTTCTGGCCGAAAAGACGCAGGGGTGGGGCTACCCCCTCCCCTCCTCGAACCCTTGTGAGTAGTAGTAGTACTAGTTCTAGGGCCTGCCAACACTTGAAAGGCTTCCAACCCTGCTCTCTATTCAAGTCTATAGAACCGTCTTCTATAACCTCCGGCACGGGGCGAAATAAAAAAGCATCAGAGACAACTTTTACCCCTTAAGACGTAAAAAAGAAACATAAATTTCCGGCAGAAAGCATAGGGTACACCCTCCCCCCAAAAAGTACCAGCATCCTTGAAGACACCCCAGGGCAAGACCCAGGGTTCTTATGCTCGTCTGATCCGATGCACCCATGCATCACACATCACATATAGCAGACGATTCAGCATCCGAAGTAAGGTGATAGTTCTTCCACGTCATAAACCACCCTTCAACACGCGTTTTTCCCGTTTACAATTTTTCGTTAACCGGAATAACGGTTACGAGCCCTGACAATCGACACTTCACAACACAAAAAAGCCAAGAACCCAAAACAAATCAATAAGAAAATAACTTTTTTTCCTTTAGGTTCAATTGAAAATGTACTTTTTCTCATAATTCCAACACTTACTGTAGCTAAAAATGGGTCGTTTTATTCCGTTTTCATTTTACTTTTATATCTAAGCGCCTTTCGCCACAGTAAAGCTCCCGTATACCTTAACTTAGTGATGCGGAGCACTCACAGATGGCACTGATGTTTGTTATTATGTTGCAAAAGCCTTAAGGCAACAATCCATGCGGTAAACAAGATTTTTTTTAAATTTGTATCGCGTAGGTTCAATTGGAAATGTACTTTTTCTCATAATTCCACCACTTATTGTAGCTAAAAACGGGCGTTTTATTCTGTTTTCATTTTATTTTTATATCTAAGCGCCTTTCGCCACATTAAGCCACCAATCTGTGCAGTAAACAAGATAGCAATTGCAAAAACATCGCAGCTGTCGAGTACAATGCAACATGTTCCATCTCCAGCGTGACCCACGTGACCTCTTTGGGCTCGTCTGGTTACGGCCACCATAAAACCTCGCTCTGCTACCCCGAGAAGCCTTCCCATTCTCTCTTAACAACTTCTCCCAATCTGTCTTTTTCCCCAATCAACCCGTTACGCTTAATCTAGGCCAATGAAATCGCCAGGGGGCCGAAATTGGCCAGGCCTATTATCTTTTCGAGACTTTTATTTCCTCTCCCAATGTCCCAAATTTGTTCAAATTAACCTTGGAATTGCTGAGCCTATTACACACCATAAAAAAGCGAGCCAGCCAAAATTCCAGTTGGCACTGAAAATCACAACAATTTACCTGGTTAAAGAAAGGATTAAAAAAGAAAAACGAGTCTACATTCCATTTCTTTTCTTTGTTGAATACGTATCAGATAAACGTCAACCTCAAAAAAAAAGATCTAACGTTTTAGCCATCATAAGTCCGAGTCCTACAATCTACGTGGCAAATGGCAAGACAAGCAAAAAGTAGAAGAAAATCTCGGGTGGTCTCTTCCCTTTTTCTTGCTTCTTATTTTCGACTTTCATGTACAGTTAAGACTATCCTTTCCCGACCTCCCTGCACCGTTAAATAGCCTTCTCCTTCTCAAAATTTTCTATTATGCAGCAACCATGGACCCGGGATTCCTCTTGGCTTACACGAAAACTCTTCTTCTTTTTTTCCTTTTTTGGGGGTGATCCTTTTATATATTTCACGCTATTTTTCATTCAGGAGCTTCTTCTCTCTCCACGACTTTTAGACGAACCTTACCAAACCACAAACAACTGTCCTTGTTGCAGATGTCATGCTTTTTGCCCTTGGAACTCTTGTCCTTTTATAAGTGTCTCTTTAAGCATGCTTAATTAATGAACCCACCTCCGCCACCACCTGCTCCTTTTCTGTCTCTTTTTTTCTTTCAAAAATAAATTTTAAAAAATTCAAGTATGTCATTGAAGCGAAAAAGTCAGAGTCCCCATAAGACAAAAAGACAAAATCCCACAAGACAAAAAAAAATAAAAAATAAAAGAAGAGCATTGTTTCCATCGCTAGGCAATGTTTGCGCAGAACGAATGAGGGATGGGACACAAGATCACAAGAATCACTTCCATTATGCATGCCAGTTGCCCTTTGCATTCCTCCGTAAACCAGTTGCATCCTTCACAAGATGGATCTCTTGAAACATGAAACATGGAAAAAAAGGGGTGGCTGTGGCTGTAACACGTAGTATCCCATGTTCTCTGGGCTTTTAAACCATCACGAAACCTTACGAGGCCCAAAGCTCACAAACCATACAGTAACTAACATAACACGCACCCTATTATGGTTATCAGACTCGACTGGACTTGTGTATGTGGGGGGTTCCTTTGGCTCCTTTTTACAACCATTTCACCCTTTATCCTCGGGCTATATTGTTTTTGCTATCAGTTTTGACTTGCTTCGAGCATCCTCGCTTTCTTGGCTTTCACCCCCTTCTCCTTTAACCATCTCTGGCCTTATTCCCCTTCTTTCCCTTCGCAACTTTCCCTTGATGGATCTGTAGGAACTGGGAAACAGAGCAAGAATTTGCGGGAACCGCCCAGATCGAAGCACCCGCATCGCATCCGTCAAGAAGGAACTTGGGACTGATTTGTCTGCTGCGATGTGTCAGTTCTTTCCGACAGGGATCAACAGATTGCTTCCAAGTTAACTTTTACTTCGCGGGGCTGGAAAGAAGCTTGTAAGCTATAGCAAAAGAGGATGTGAAGCCTGATAGGAAATTATCAGTAGCGCTAGAAATGAATACCATGATGTTATGATGAAGGACGATGCGGACAGGGACAGCTTCTCCCGTGTCATATTACGGACCCCTCGGTGACCTATGTACTTACAGCCTTGACCTTTGGCAGAACCCCACATAGGAAGAAAAAGCGTCTATTCTGCGAACCACAGGCCCATGCTCTCCAAAAGTTGCACATTGAAAGGGGAAATGCAAAATGTTTTGTTTTTTGTTTATTCCGTTTCCCAACACGCAAAAGCAAAGTATTGGTGCCAAATAGCAGTTATCTTTGTTTATGTTTGAGAATAGCGCGTGCTCATGTTCAAAACTTGTTTCTACAAATTTTCGAACGCCCATTTTTAAAAAATTAATTTGAGCTGTTTTTCGAATTTGTCCACCGGCTCCCATATCGCGGATCTTACACAGTCCATTTACATATGTAAACCCAGACAAGGATTTCTTTTGGTACGTGAGTTAAGAGTACACCACCCTGAGCATATAGACTCGGGTCCAACCAACACTTCTTGCTCGCTCTTTAAACTGTCTTTTCCGATAACTCAAGATAACGTTCTTGAGAAAGTCGGGTTGGACGGACGTTCTAACCTAAGACCGAGAAAATATTCGCGCTACAAAAATAAAAAAAAAACATACGGAACCGGGGCGTTGTAAAACTTGGGTTCCCTTCATGTGAAAATACTGGCATGGGTGAGTTTTCCACTCGTTTTCCTGACGTGCAGTTACCAATCACTCGACCATGTTCGTCGGTGTGATGTTATGTGCTAAGGAGAGATCAAGAGAAGCCCCACAACCCAAACGAGGACCTACACAAATTTACACCTCCATCGTCGTATATATCGTGTTCGTGTGTATCTCTCCTTCTTTATTTTTATATGTACAATACATAAATACAAAAAGAGCGAGTTGCACTTATATTTATATATATACAGTAGATGCCGCTTAGTGTGATGACTGGTTATTAGAATCAGACGCTTTATGAAATCAAATTTTAAAAAGACCGATTCAAAATTGTAAAATTCTAAGCATTTTAGTCCGTTATTAGAATCACACTTTCGGATATTGGAATCAATTTGAAAAGAATCTTCACAGGCACAGTAACGCAACTAGAATCATGACTGCTACATGGACTTTGCATATTGACCAATGGCATTACTTTTACGTTGTTTTGACCAATCCTTTCATTTCCTGCCTACTACCCGTACGAAAAAGTCGGACTTTCTACTTAAGTTAAACATTACGTTAACTGCAGTGTAAGGTGAAGTTTTGAAGTAATACTGCAGTAGAAATCGTGTTTACTGATGTTTTTTTCCTTTAAATTTAGATCGGAATTAAACTGCAGTAAATATGGTAATTATTTCGAGTAGAACTGAAGTAAAATATTGATATACTCGTATTGCTGTGAAGATTATGCTAACACAAATAATGCTTGAGTAAAATTCGTTTTCAATTTAAGTAATATTGAATTTTTTTCAGGTCTAAATTTACATCAAGCTTACCGCAAAAGTTGAAGTAAACATCAGGTTTAATGCACTTTATTTACCACAACTTTTTCGTACGGGTACTACGCTTAGGGGGAGATCCCTTCTAAACTCCAGTCAATTATATGAGCAGGTTATTCAATTGAATGACCAGTTCCTTTAATTGACTAGGAAAATTAGACGGGATATCGTGTTAAGAACCCTACCTAAGCATAGGAGCAATGTTGTGTTTTAGACATATTTCTATAAAAAAAAAGGCGACGAACATGAACAGAGTTGATTTAAATGTAAAAGAGAAGTTGCGGCTTCTTGAAACTTATGACAATTTAAATTTAAAAGATTTGGCATAAAGGGAAGCGGCCGTTAAATTAGTAATTCCTCAATAATTTCGATCAAGATTGTTAAAAAAATCGTTACGAAATAAACAACAGTGGATCTAGTGAATCTAGAAAAAGGAAACGTGTGGGAAAGTGTCAAAAAGCAGACGATGCTTTGTTTCTTGGGTTTAAATAAGCCACCGTTTCACGCGCCGATTAGCATTCTATTGCATGTTTCCAATTTTCGTTTATTAGAATCCCCGCTTAATAGAATCAATATTCACTTGAAAAACGTGATCACAATAAGCGGCATCTAGTGTATACAAAGCATAAAACTGTACAAAAATAAAATAAAACAATACAAAAAAGCATAAAATTGTCAATAAAATAAAACAATGCTCAAGAAAAACAAAGGAAATTCACGGCATGGTCTCCGATATTTCAAGCATAGGACAGAATAACCTATTGTTTGTAAAGGCATGTAAGCATAGGCCGTTATCGTCAGTAATTGATCACGAGAGAAAGTCTCTCTTATATATGTGTCACACTTGGTTTCTCCGACGCAACGCCAGCGTTATGCTAATCTAATATGTTTCTACGCGAAGCGAAGAATTTGTCCCCTAAGAAACTTCTTTACCCCCCTTTTTCTCAGTTTATCTCATGTCTATCTAAACGCATGAAAACGCCATCATCTCCCACTTCCCAATGAAGCGAAGAAAATGTACGAATGGACACACGGCAGGGGTTGTTTTCCATATTCTGCAAAGTCTCACACTTCCCAGTCCAAACATTGGAGGCCCGTATCTTTTCCCCCCAATTTCTCCCCAAAATTTCCAAAGGTATAATATTCTCCAAAGAAAATAGAGTACGGAGTAAGTTTCTTTTGGGTGTGCACCTGGCTTATTTCCTTTTTTCCCCCCTTTTCGGCCTCTTCGAGGATTTCAGATTTCAGCTCCACGGATAAGAAGAAGTAGGGGATCAAGCTATTGTATCACATAAAAGTGTCGGCTTTTGGGGCGCGAATCGGGTGACAAAAAGCCGCTCCCCCCCACTTCTCCTGCTCTTTAAAAATACCGAGCGATTTTGAATAGTTTGGGTCCTGGAAAACGGGTTTCGCTGTACTTGTATGTACTTGTACCCCATTCCATCCACGACAATGAGTGTAGCGTAGCCTTTTCCTCTGAATATGAGCCCGAAATAAACTCTTAACCATTTCCTGGCCCGAATTTGTTTTCTTAACATAAAAAGACATTAGAGGATAATTGAGAAGCAAGGCGAAAGCAAGGCAAGTTTAAGAACATCACAAATCTTGCTCCTCCGGCTTGCTTTTAATGCTGCTGGGAAAATGGGAAACAGAACGAAAAGGGAAAACACGGGGAAACAGTAGGTGCTCCTGAGTAACCGCAAACGCTCAAAACCGCCTGCAGAAAAAGAGAAAAAAATGACGGTGGTCTGACAGGTAGCACGTTTACATTTGCATAACGAGGCAAATTAGGCCTAAGGACTTCCGCTCGGTTTTGTCGGCCAAAAATCCCTCACTTCTTCTTGGCATTCTTTTTCTTGTGGTTTAGAAGCCGGCAGTCGTAAGGTTTCCCGGTTTCTCCTTTCAAACTTCGTTACAACAATCCAAAAGCTTTCCCAAGGATCTAGAAGCTACAAACTTGAATACACAATAAACGCTAAAAAAACACGCAAGCAAGTTTGAAACTTGCAAATTGCAAAATTGTAAATCGAACTTTTAAACTTTAAAAAAATAAAAATAAACCGAAAACGCTAAAAAAAGAAAAAAACACGAAAGTTTGAATCTTGCAAATTGCCCAAATGTAAACTGAACTTTGTTAGAACTTGTTTGAATCTTCTAAGAATTTTGTTTATTTCTATTATTTCTTTGATATTCCTTAGAATTCCAATTCTGTAGTTTTCTAATATTTATAGGTTAATATTTTTGCTATTTCTAGCGACAAGCTAGATGAAATTGAAAACGAAGATCACATTGCAAACTATCTTCGCTCAAAAGGCTAGATTTCCCGCCGTTGAGGGTGGTTATATATCGCATCGAAGAAGGTAGGGGATCCATTACGTGACCGACGGAGCGGTTCATGGTCAGTTGGCCGACATAGCACGACGTTCTGGGCCACGTTTCTGCTATTTGGGGTTCTGAAAACTCGACCGGGCGTCATTCGTAAGAGAGAAATCTTTTTTTTCTTTCCTTTCTAAGGCTTTTTATCTTTCCCTTTGACTTTGATGCATGACACCAACATCTTACAATGCTAGGAGCTAAAGAAAACCGCAGACTGAAACGTCTATTTCCAATTCCACTGCGAGAGAAAGAGAGACGAAGAAAGACACATGAGAGAAAACAATCCTCCCAATGACTTATTTCCTTGCTAAAAACCCGCATTTTCCCAGACACTTTCAGGGACTTTCAGGGGGAGCTAGGGGCTCAGCACTTTTAAGAATAAGAAAAGGCAAGAGGCCTCGGGGAAACTTTGATAAACATCAAATTGAACAAGATTCGAAACCACGTCTGCACTCGTTTGAAAAAACGAAAAAAAAATGCCTCTTTTTCATTTTTATTCCAGGCTGCCACACACGCGTGAATTTTAACATTATAAACCGATTTTCGTGGCGACATGTAACTCACTTCAAATTACCATACATGCTCGAAAAGAACGGCTGTGTTTGGGGTGTCAGGGCAATTCACAGGCCTAAGTCGCCAGCGTTGGTTTCAAGCACGCCAAACTTGTGCAACGCAACAATGAACTTCATTTTTTGCCCTCTTTCCCTGGCTGGAATATTCTTCAAACTGGCGGACCATCTGTTACGACTTAAAAAGACAATGCGCGTCACTACTAATAAATTTCCCAGGTGATTAAAATAATCCTATGAGCTTAAGTGTCCTAGCGTAATTAATGGGAACTGACTGACTTGGGACCGCTTTTAAAAAAAGGAAAAAAAACACTCTCACACTCACAAAAACACTTCTTTACTTCCGTTGGAGGGAATAAATGAACCGAAAATGTGAATTCACGTACCTTGAGTCCTAAGTTGACCCAGAGAGAGAGATGATAAAAGGGTTAATCCAGAGAGTTTCAATCTGTTTTCTGGAAAATAGGCAAATATTTCCAACACTTGCACGATTGTGCCGGAAAAAACGGCAATTTCCAAAATCGTATTTTTCTTTTTCGTTTCCGTTTGGAACGAAAGGTTAGGAAATAACACAGAAAACAACGTGAGCGAAAGTAGCCAAGCTTTTAAACCCTTGGGGGTTTGGAAAAGCACCAGACTTCCACCCTTGTTTCGCACAAAAATTATCCTTCAAAAAATATCCGGGCAAAAAGTTGCACTGTATTCGGCCAAATATCCAAAAAGCGGAATGTTGGAACGAGTGTTGTAATTTCTTCAAATTAATCCAATTCTGCGGTAAAGAAAAAGGTCCAGGTTCACACTATTTTGCACACAAAAGACTTCGGAAATAAACACCGGCAGCAGGAACTACGTACGTCCTTTCTCAGTGAGCGCTGCCTGACAACTGAAGTCGCCACGCTGTAAGTCCGAACACATGTCCAGGTTTCTACCGGGCCTTCGTTGCTCAAGTCCGGGGTAGAGCCTCCGGGTCCTGGCACGCATGACAAGTCCACGACCATGGTTCACGCTCACGCAGCGCGGCGTGGCGCCGGGCTTAGGGACCGTAAAAGCCCCCTAAAATCCCTCTACCTTAACGCCTGGGCTCAGCGATTCTTTTTGATAGCGCAGAAAACCTGCCACTGCACAGTGCTGCCCCTAGCGTAAAGTCAGTGGCAACTAAAGTAAAGCGCCTGGTAAAGAACGAAAAAACCCCTCATATCACATATATATCTATTTATCATTTTACCTATATATCTATATTTATTTATTATACGTATTATTTATATATTATTATATTTATGTCTGTATTTATTTATTTATATATACATACATTTATACGATAAAAAATCCATTTAACCACCCAGCACTGCTCTGCTACGTGCATTTAAGTCTATCAAAACACGAATAAAAAAGGGCAAAAGCTTATCAAAGCCACATTTTACTTTCGTGCCCACGTTTCTAGCACCCGTCGACTGACATAGCCTTTCCTGCCCTGAGACCTAGGACGTGACACACTCCGTTTTTCAGCCGAGGACGTGGAACTTGAACTCTGAGAGACATATTTTAGCACCCGGCCAGGAATGTGTGCGGTGGCAATGTCATAAAAATAGCAGTTGAGTTTATGCAATGCTGGCCAGGCCACCAAGAAGACCTCTCTCTGCTACCGTGCTTTATCTTAGCAGAATCCCCATCAGCCTCAATAAAACGCGCGACCATCGCCCATGTAATATTGAATAAATTGAGTAAAAAGCCAGCGGGTTCTGACGAATTAGCCAGGATGCAGGCTTTACTTCAAATTATGGGGAAATATAAGAAAACAGGACCTTTCGACTGCTGAACGTTGTAATAAAAACCGGGACAAAATATTATAAAAACGAGAAATGGGACAGAGGAGTTTGCTGTAAGTTTCCTGCAGAAATAAATAAATAGATGCTACTGACAAAAGTTATTAACTGGCTTGCTCACATAAGGAGTACGGAAACACCAATAGCTTGTCTACAAAAAAAGCAGGAGATAATACAAACCCCTTTTTACCCGACCCGACCCAAAATGTCGGTTTGCACATTGTTTCCTGTCTGACAGAGTGAAGTAAGAAAAGAAGAGGACTCGGGTGTATCCTATGATAGCTCTAGCTTCGCCTTGGCCTGTCTTATAATATGCCGTCACGCCACTTTTCAATCTCACTGCTTCGCGAAGAGGGGTCTATCCTTCTTTTATAAATGCGAGAGATGAGTTAAAAGATAATAGGCGGAAGGCGGGCTTTCAGACCTTGTGTCTCGCTAAACTTCGTTCTCCCTTTGCTGACGGGACCATACGGACCACGCGAAAGCTTTAGAACTTGCTGGGTGGCATTTGGCAAACGGACGGACGACACAGGAGATACATGACAGTCCACGTCGTCCCCCACCGTAAAAAAAAAGAAGCAAAAAACGGGATTACGCAAGGAAAACGTGAATGGGGAGTTGCCGTCAAAGTAGATAAATGCATGCCAACTTCCATTACGACTAAACAGGATTCTGGGACTGTATACGTCCTCCACTCATAATAGCCTTCCACAAGCAAACATCGAACCCCCACTAACCTTGTGTGTTAACTGTCGACTTTTAAGGATCTCAACAACAGAAACTGACCACCGCTGTATATTTGGGTGCAGCTTTTGGCTCGTTGGTTGGCTTTAGCAAATCCGACAACAAAGGTCAAGCCAAGCATGCCAATTAATTAATTGAACCCTTTGTCATGCTCTTTAGCATACCGTAATTCCCCTTGGAGCTAGAGCTAAAGCTTTAATTACTCTGGTCTTGGCTAACCCTATAACCTTGAAGAGATGGTATACCCTTTCCCAAGGAACTGTACTGTATACACACCATCCTCACAACATGAGAATACAAATCTTTAAATAATACGTTATTTTCTACCGCACAATAGATACCGATTGAAGGGAGTTTTAGGGAAATGTTCAACCCCGAACACGTGAGAGTCGCCTTTTTAGACGAAAGTACTTGGCGTGTAAGATAAGAAGGTTTTTTGAATTCAAAGCAGTAAGATTGTCCAGGGCAATTTAACGAAAAAGCATGGATTAAAACTAGGTATTCTACTACGTGGATTAGTAAAACGTAAATAATTGTTTACAATAAGATTTCTTACACGACTCCACTGTTCAGGCAATTCGTAGTGTGTTAGCAGGTTAGAGGCTAGCTCGCAATGATTTACTCCGCTAAAAAATTTGATACATTCTAATGAAAATATGAGTTAGGGCAACTAGTTGGACATGGCACACTTCAGTATATTTCGCATCGGGAATACTTTCACAAATGGATTCCCGGTTGGCCTGTTGCTTTTGCTCAAGGACCCTAATCCGCTAATCATTTCAAGTTAAAATAAACTTAGTAAAAACTATTTTGCTGGAGTAGCTTATGATCTTGAATAGGATGAATACAGACATAGCATTTTTATCCGATTCCACAGTCCGGGTTACAAACAACATCGGTTGGAACTGATTCAATTGATATAATTCATTTAAAGACGAATGTGTCAGAGTTATAGGAATAGATTTGCCTTGAAATATGTATGGACAAGTTACTTTTTCGCCAGCATTGTATCCACTGCCGTTACCAGGTTTAATTTAAATAGTAAAGAGTAAGAAGATTGGTCCCATGGCTTGCCATCTATAGCGCATTCCTGTACGATGGGACAAGGAGCCACAAGGCAACCAACTACAGTTTGGTTAGGCACTTATTGGCACCAGCTGCTAGTAAAATAACCTGTTCAGATTATAAAGCCAAAACAATGGTATTGAACTTGTTACTGTTTAGGAAACAATTGGCTAATATATATGACAGGTTGCGTCTATTACAGGTAAATAATGCATATCATCACACTGGCCCTCTTGCTCCCCTCACAAAAATCACAGACCGCTTTTTTTTCTTTTTAGAGAATGGAATAGGGTACAACATGGTTCGAGTACGTAACGATTCGAAATTCATCGTTCGATGAATTGTGGGATTTGCCTTTAACGCATTCCATATTCAAACTGATTATGTCATACATTTAGCTTGATTTGTAATGAATTCGGATCAAAGAATTATGCCATCTTGAACGCACTCATCAAGATATAGGCAATCTTCTGTGATACATTTTGTTAGGCACGCCATGGAACACTGGTCGACACTGTTCACTAATAGATTCAGTATACTGCATATAGTCCGTCGAATTTTGATTAAAGAGGGTCTACGATAAGGGTACACGTGTATAGGCATTGGTTCTTGTCAGTAGCGCGCCAAAAGAGTTAGGGATTACTAAGCAGACTTGTATAGACACTTCTCTTGTAGCTGTCCCAGTCACACACGCCCGATCGTTAAAGCTATAAGGATGCAGACTTGAAGTTCACTGTTATTCAAGATCTGTCCCGTAAACAAGAGTTCAATTAAAGACGATCCAAGTCAGTGCAGAGTATCGTCTGGTACAGCTCTTGGAAAACAGTTGAAATAGATGATTCTAAACCGAACATTAGCCACGGCTACTTATTTATTAAGAAAAGCGGGATTTCTGATTTCCCTATGATAGAAATAGCACAGAATGGCACAAAAACCTGCTTGTTAAATTTGTCAACAAGGTCTATATATTTTCCATAAGGAACAAGACACGGCTACGGACAACACGAGAAAGACACGGATATTTAAATAACACAAAACATAAATTATCCTTTACCATAAAGTAGATGTCGATTTGACGGAAATTTAGGCCGTTTTCAGCCCTTAATTCGGCGACAGTCGCCTTTTACAGGACAGCATTCCGTGTCAGACAAGCAGGCAGGATAGTCGAGGTTATCGACTACAACACAGTAAGAGTCGCCAGCACATTTGGTGTAAAGGCAGGGATTGGGTTCGCCTATTAAATCAGACCTGGTTAGTTTTACTGCGTGGCATCAAAAGGGAATTAATTATTTTTACAATAAAGCGGTGCACATTTTCCAATGGTTCCTCCCATGCAATGTGGGTTAGGAACTTCGATGCATTTAAAGCATTCTTTACAGTCGATCAAGTTACAAGGATTTTCTTCTGATAATTGAAAATCGGTTTCCATTAACAATCTAAATTTTTAAAAAAACGGATATTAAATCGTACTCTTTGGAACGCACTTCGCAACCAGTGGACATGGTCCAAGAGTACATTCTTCGTTAGGCACAGACTCGCAATGAGTACCTGATCGGCATCTAACTACCGCGCAAGGATTGTAGTTCGCTAGAATGAATTTCGTGTTTAACTTATGAGTAGAAGTCATGCGAGATTGACAAAGTGGCTTACGATCGACGATGCATCGTGGGATGCGTGGGCAAGGGGCCCGGATACATTGAACTTCTTCCAACTCGCATTTATAGCCTTTGGCACAAGCTAGGTTACAAACTTGTGAATCTGTTAGAGTAATTGAGTTAGAGATGATCGAGCGATGATAGTCACATCAAATTATACTGATTGGAATGCATTGGGCAATTGGGAGACACGGCTTCTCAGTGCAACCTGGGTCAGGAACAGCTTCGCAGCGAGTGCCTGACTGGCATAATACTGCAGCGCAAGGATTGTACTCCGCTAATTAATTTGGATGTTAAAAAAGAAAATTCTAACCAAATCTGACGGTTAAATTGGCTTACGGTCCACAACACATTGTGGGATGGGAGGACATGGGGCATGAATACATTGAACTGCTATCAGTTCGCATTTGTAGCCTATCTCACAATCCAATCGGCAAAGTTGGGATTCTATTACAATACATTCAAGTTAAACATATTTTATCAAGGCACACTTTCAAGGAGCAAGGATATACTCTCGGCTACTTATTTAGCAAAAAATTAAATTCAAATAGCAACTATTTAAGTGTTTTGGAGCGGCTTACGATCTACAACGCATTGTGGAACGGGAGGACACGGAGCCCGTTTGCAAACTACTGGACGCAATTCACATTTATAGCCGATTTTACAGTTCAGGTTGCAAACTGGACCTATTGTAGAAAATTTTCTGTTACATTTCAGCGCGTGGGGTTGGTTCCATTAAATCGTACTATCTGGAACGCATTTGGCCGTGGGTGGGCAGGGACTTGTGCATTCTTCGTTAGGTACAGATTGGCAATGGGTTCCTTCCCGGCATCTTACGGTATCGCACGGATTGAAGTCCGCTAACCAAGTTTATTTTACGTAAATATAGGTTGAAAAGACACAAGTTTGTTCGAAAATGACAGTCTCTACAACGCATTCTTGGGCGATAACATATGTGGAGCTTCAAGGCAACTAACTACTTGAGATAACGTATCCATAGAAGTTTACAATTCAAGTTTTACGCTAATAGGAATTCCTCAGATATTACCAAGCCGGTTTGAAATGATTCAATGTTATTAAATTATTTCCGTTTTGGAAACACTGGACTATACTAATGGATATTTTAATACATAGCCGTGCTTTGGTGCGCAATCTGTGTTTAGCAAAGTTGAAAAAGGCACGAAGCAAATCATGGCATTTGGTAAGGGAGGAAAGGGGGGAAAGTTGTCTTAATTTAACTTACTATCCAATACGCATCGTTTGATTGGAGGACACGGGGCACGGATACAGTTGACAATTTGCAATTCACATTTGTAGCCTCTGTCGCATTGTAGGTCGCACACTGTCGGAACTACGTCCATAGATTTTTCTATGTTAATTAGAGGCAAACTGAGCTGGGATGAAATCCTACCGTCTGAAACGCATTGGCCGATAGGTGGACATTCTTCGAGGGTACATGAGCTGTTTGGTACAGCTTCACAATGGTAACCTGATGAGCATTTTACCGTAATGCAAGGATTGTAGTCTCCTATGACCCATTCAAAAAAATTCGCATAAAAATAAAGAGGAAAATATATACGTTTGTAGCCCCAGTGACTTACGATCCACAACACATTGGTACTTGCCAGGAGCGTCAGGGCAAGGAATGGTGAAACAGTTAATTGCTACAAAGACGCACTTGTAGCCTGTTCCACAGGCCGGGCTACAAACTTGGGGTTTTGGAACCGAACCTGTTGCAGGAAATTCCGGTTAGACATTAGCAGAAATAACCGGTAAAGCCAATACCATGCATTGAAAAAAAAATAGAAAAAAAATAAACTCGTCTGTCGAAAGGACATTTACCCTGAGCCGTTCCAACCACACACGCCCCAACCCAATACGCTGTAAGCAAGGATGCCCACGTGAAATTCATTGTAAACTCAGCTTTTGCCACGTAAACCCACGTAAACGAGAGCTAATCTTCGTGATATAAAACAGCCACGCTTGTCCACCTCGACCACCTGTCTGTACTGTACTGTGTACAATACGTAACCTGCTGAAGTGGCTATCTCACAGAAGTGTGTTAATGCGGCGATGCACAACTCGAATTGATAAGCGTAAACAGCCCAGTTGTGGACTTCTGCTAAACTTCTGCTAAACTCAACTGGCGGCTGGCAGGAGGGAAGTGAAGCTGCGGCCAGTCACTCCAGGCTCGTCTTATATACTACAGCGCTCGGGAATTCCCAATGGTCACGACCAAAAAGACTGGACTGGCCCCGGCTTATGATTTACTAAGAAAAGGGTAATGAGATGTGAGGTTCATTGTTTCCACATGGGGAAACAAATAGCAAATAATACTACGCGACAAAGTCAATAGCCTAAACTGGGATAAACCCAAAGAAAAGTCCCCTGGGCGCCACATGATCAAAACAATCCAAGCCAACAAAAAAGGTGGAAAGCACATATTTCGAATATATAAACGAACACTTTGGTCAGCAATTACGGCTCGAAAACGAACACATGGTGTTGTCCACTACGACGCAATGATATCCTAGTTTGCAGCTCATGTAGCGGCACGGATTACGAGGGACTATTGAAATTGGTTTGTTTAGCCTTGGAAGTTTGTTTTTCCCTCAATTGGAAAGTTATTCACGTACACCTCACTGAGACGCATTTAGCTAGACGACATTTTCGAGACGAGCGTCTTGAGCTGGTGCAGAAAGGATTTCGAACCTTTTGGCAATAATAGCCTCTCCGGCAGTCAACCAAAGCACAAGGATTAATTGGACCTAGTAACTCGTTATTTTAACCACAAAAGCTTTTTTGCCACCCATGAATGAATCGAGATACTAAGAGGTACAAGAGCCGACTGGCACGCAAATCTTCGTTCAGTACAGGTATGCCAGTTTCATAAAGCATCAACTGACATACCTTTTAACTCACAAATATATCAACTCACATACATATTATATCAACTAAGAGAGTATAACCGAATAGGGATAAGATTATATTTGAAAGCATAGACTTACTTCTAGGCTTGCATTGCGCAATTGGAGGACAGGGTTCTTCAGTGCAATCCAAAGCAGGCACAGCTTCGCAACGTCCCATGCAACGTACCGCAGCACAAGGATTATAGCTCCCTACCAAGCATTATTTATATTTAATTTTAAGAAATGGCTAGAAATTGTAACAAATTTTAAGAATTTTGCATACGATCCAAAACGCAAATTCCGTTGGAGGAAAACAAAGCTGATTTGCCAAATCCGGCTTTTGTGGTGCATGTTGTGCCAACCTTGCATTCTGGGAGGCAATTAGAGGTTGCATTTAAACCTAAAGGGATACGACTTGGATCACTTTTTTAATTAGGAAGGATATTAGATAGCTGCTAGACTATCGGTTATCTTGTGGGTTTCATTTATACCCTTAAAGCAATTCACGGCTATCCAAAGAGCGATAAACTGGACTGACTTGCACTGCATGGTCTGATAAGTATAACTTCGATAACCACATAAGAACTCAATCAAACTGCAAATGACTTCCAAACATGTAAGCGTCATGAAGTCTTAAACTCTGCGACCAACCACGACATCCGTCCGGCTAATTTACTTATTTACCTAAGTTTGACGATTAGCAAAAATCCCGAAGGTCGAGAACGTGACAGGATGTGATAAGCAACGAATTTTCCGGTCCGTAATGCCAACGTAAAATTTTGTCAACACAACACGTGCCACTCAACGTCTATAACTATTACGCAGTACATAAAACTAAGTACTATTCGCCAAGGTTCTGTATTACCCAATAGGGATCTGCTTTAGAAGCGAGATACTACTACGGAAAAGGCACTTGATCTTCCGACGTAATCATCGCATCCTCGCTTATACATGTAGCAACTTCAGGACAGCATCTTCTGTTAGAAACTGAACAAAAGGGATTTTCTGTCATGTCGCAGTAATGGCCAGGTGGGCATCTTTTGTTGTTACAAGTACGTTGTTGACCTGTTAGACGGTGTTGACATTGTTAAGTTAATAAGACGCAAACACATTCGCAAAATTGTATAGTAACTTACATCTGTTGGGTACGCATTTAGCAACGCGGCAGTTTTCCGTACCGCAACTGCAATAGGGATTACGAACCTCAACGCAATACGTACCACGTCGACAGTCGACCAAATGGCAAGGTTTGTTCCCTAATTATATAATTGGATAACTCTCAATCTTTTTTCGTTTTAGATTGGCTTACGAATGGGAATGCATTTAGCTACACGAGGACATTGCGCATCGTAACTGTACCCGCAAGGACGGCGACGTACGGCAATACATTCTTCTCCATCAGGACAAACCAACGACTCGCAGGGGTTGTAGTTAGCTAAGTGGGAACCCATGATTCACATTACAGGTCATCTCTTGATGGAAAGTTCTTCTTACCAATGGGACGGCAACGTGGCTTGGGACTACCACAGCGAGTGCCTTCGCAGCGGGTTTCCTGGACCAGTTGGCATTCGAAACCGGGACTACAGGGTACATTTTGGCAAGCATCTTCGTTGCCTATTGATTATTTTTTGTTACAGGCCTCAAAATTAAAGGGGGTGTTTCAACCAATGACTTAACTCCAAGGGTTTAGCCATGTAACAGTATTAGAATGGAGTGCTTTTCAAGATTGTACTACGAAATTGTTCAAGTATTTAACTCTAATAAGGAAATACAGTACTTACATGTTGCATACCAATATCCCGGTGGTCCAGAACTCAAAGTGCATTCCGGACCCGAGGTACAGCCAGCTTTTGTGCACAGTTCTTCTCGTAGGTCATCTATATAACCGAAAAATTCAATATATATTATATTGAATATTGTATTATATAATGAAATAAGTTTATTGAAGTTAAACGCTTCAATATTCTAAGTCACAAGAATGCCCATCAGCTTAACTTTTTTGTAACTCACGTACCGTATTTTACGCATTCGGGCTGCGGTGGGCAAGGTGCTCTAATACAGTAGACGGTTCGCAGCCTACAAACGTATGTACGGGGACAAGGAAAGTTATCACAGGTGCGAGCCATAACGTCACTTGTTGGAAGCTGTCCGAACGATTTCTCTTCTAATAAAAAAATTAAAATGAATTGTGAGTTAAATGAATTGGGAAGCTAAAGTCCAACCAGGTCCTTCGTCCAATATCTCTTCTTCGGAGGCCGTAACCACACCACTGATTACAACCCAAATGCACACAATTTGGGTCGCCGTCTTCGTACTATAAGGCTTCATTGTATAAGGCTGCTATGGACTACTAAAGATATATGTACTACTGAAGCGGTCACGAGAACGGATGTACTGGAGGTACAAAGTTGGACTAACTTTTTATCAAGAAGCAGCGACACACGAAACGCGCATCAGTGTCATACGATAAGTTAAAAGGTCATGGGAAATACTTTGCAACGCCAACAAGTCAGGTTTGGAAGGTCTTCCAAAAAAACAACACACAATATAGACCCAAAAATAATAAGAAAAAGAGGTACGTACAAATGCCGCCATGTGAAGGTTTCGTATAGCTTTTAGTGAAAACCAGAAACGACTCCTGCACCAAATCTTTCTGCAAATTTTGCGTTCTGCTGATTAGGTTAGACAGACTAAACCCATGCTTCTGCCTACAGCAGTGGAATGTTTAACACGTACCAAGTTTCTTCCGGCACGCTTTGTAACCCATAACATAACTTTTGCCAAATGTCACCTCACCCAACCTCAGTTTTGTATACATCAGCACGTCAGGCTCTATGCCTGTAAAGGTCACAGTTTACAATCTTCTTTTTGAATCAAGCAGTAAAGTTTAACGTATGCCCGTTTAAAACATGTAATAAATACCGTATAATGACGTACAGAATTCAGCTAATGTGCACACCTCGCAAATAAAACCAGTTTAGTCACCCAGCCAAAATCAAACTTATTATTTTTTCTAAACACGAACAGAGACAGTGCGTTGTTAGTCATCAGAAGAACGAACGCAAACCGCATAGTACTTGCAACAATGTTCGTCGTCCTTTTCGCATTTCTTTTTGTGGACTTTGCAGCTATGCCCCTTTTCACACTTCTTATGTTTGCAAGGGTCTTTGTGGCCTATGTAAATGAATTATAGTAACATGACACAGACTTGAAATAAATTGGTAATTTACAGATCTCCCTTGGGATGCATTTTGCAATACGAGGACAAAATTTAGGTTTCGACTTGATAAGAATTTCTTCAAGACACTTTTCTTCAGAACATGATTCTTTACTACCACCCCCTCGTTCGCATTTCAGATCAGGCACTGTTATACAGTAATGATCTTTGGGACAGGTGGTAGCTTCGCAAGGGTCATAATTGGCTGGTCAGCAAAGAATTATGATAACAAATTAAGATCTAAAATAGTTTTGTACGATATTTAAAATTACGAATGCGCTGACACTCGGCTACTGGAGGACACCCTTCAATACGACGACGGTGGGTTTGAACCTTATCACGACCAAATGTTTCACGACGACCCGTTATACCATCATCATCTTTCTGACTTTGATAACCACCCTGAAGTTCCAAGTTAGTTTCTTGTTCGTTATCGTCGCCTAACTCATCCTTGTCGCCGAAATCTCCATTTTCATCGAAATCTCCATTTTCATCTAAATCTCCATTATCGCCTAAATCACCAGTTTCACCGAAATCTTCATTTTCGCCTAAACCTTCGGTATTGTTGAAATTGTTATCGTCTTTAAAATTGTCAAGCGCAAGTGTTCGTTGATCCTTAAAGGCGTCACAATTCTTGTCGGGAATCGACACGCATTTAAAGCCTTTCGGGCAAGGCTTATGGAACTTGCACGGATCATAAGTTGCTATAAACACCCATATTAGGCATATAAGCATTGGGTGAGAAACAGTAATGAAAATTACGATCAACGACGCAAGTCGGAACCTGTCTACACGGTGGTTTGCGACATCTAATGGGCCTCAACTTGCAAATGTAACCACGTCCGCAATCGAGATTGCACGGTGGGGGTCGAATATCTGTTTGAAACCCAGTATTATACAATGACACGTAGCAACAGGGTTCAGAAAGCTTTAAGAACGCAGTGAGGGCAAACTCTTGATTTAAGTCGCAGTTGCCAAAATGCCCAAACTTAGTTAAACCGTATACGTACTGACACAGATGGCGACAAAGAAGCCTTTTGGCCCAGGCTTCTCTTTGACAATACAGCGCGTACCTCGACGACAGTTTTTTCTTGCGCACAGGAACAATTTAATATCACCTATGAAGCGAAAGGGAACCCGAATTTTGAGTTTCAAATGATAGAACGCATTTAGCGAGGATTTACTTCTCTTTTTACATGAAGCCTTCCCGTTCGTGATGACACACACTGTGCCAAAACCACAGCGAACAGACGCACACGTTGCCCCGCAATGCTTACCAACACAGGCTGGCATCGAGTCCATGAAACATAGAACAGGGAGAGAACAGGCCGTACGAGAGTAAAGAGAGAAGTAGTTTCATAACCGAGAACGTTACGTACGGATACAAACTGGAGACCATCTTCCCATCCCGTCGCTCTTAATAATGCACGTAGTCCTCAAAGGACAGTGGTGCTTGGAGCAGAGTTTTATCCGAAGAATGTCTAGTTTTCGTTGTGCGGAAACGCATTATCAAATCAAGGGGCTTAAAGTTACCAAAAATTACTTCTATCTTCGCAGGCAGCTTGACCGTTCGCTTTAACCACACAGACGTGATGCTTTGCACAAATGATACTTGCACAAGGGTTTGGACACTGGCTTCCACTGCAAGCTGTCAGGAATTTAGAAACATATTTAATTCAAGAGTATTTTCGCCAGTTGTTTGAACGTACGGGAGCAACGAGGGACCCATATTCCCGTGTCAATACCGATTTCGACAATCAAACAAATCTGGAGCTGAGGGCACTTTATTGTTAGGCAAAGTCGGATCTGTAGTTGTTCTTTTGTCCGGAAGAAATATATACTGCCATCATTATTAGCTTTTTTAATTTGCGTAACTTTTTACTTTTGTCTTGGCAACAAGGCACTCCGTTTTCGATGACACAGACATGTCCGGGCTCGCATTTTAAATGGCATTTATGTGGATCAATTTCTGCGAATGACAACGAGGTCAAGAAAAGGATAGTAAGCGATTCAGCAAAGATTTGAATAAAGAATTGGCATACGGTGGCAAACGGGGACCCACACTCCTGAGTCCTTTTCTTGAATACAGCAACTACCGAGGCACTTAATTTCTGAACAGAGTTTTAGCTCCAGCTCGTCTATTTTACCGTAACATCAAAATCGAGAATCAATTCCCGAAATACCTTGCGAGAGTTTTTAATATTACCCTTTTTGACGCAAGAAGGCTTTCCATCGTCCAACACGCAGATGCAGCCGTGAGGACAGGGCACATTCTCGCAAGTTTTTGGACAATCCGTGCCAATGCAACCTTAAAGTTTAGTTTGCCAACCAATAACACGGTTATAAGATACCAACTCAAAACTCTACGTACCGAGACAAATAACGGCCCAAATTCCTACTAAAATGGCTTGCAGAACGCACTGCAACTTTGAAGGACAACTTACCAAAGTACACATGTTTGTTTCGAGAAGAGCTAGTTATGAAACAACATACGAAAATCGTTACTGAAATAAAACCATAAATTCGATACCGTACGCTCATACCTCTATTTTGACACGTAACGGATTCGCCATCCAAGACACAGACGCTGCCATCAGGACAGATAACGTTCATGCAGGAACGCGGGTTATGTGTGATACCAGTACCACCTGAATTGGTTTGATTAGTTGACTTCCTGAGGCTAGATTATCTGTCAAATATTTTGACTGTACCCACCAATACAAACCGGGTCCCAAATCCCTAGCCCTTCGAGACTGCGTTGTATCATACAGCACGATCTTTCAGAAGGACACGTCACCGAAGAGCAAAGTTTGGACTGATATGAGCCTTTTTGCAGATACAAGTAAGACTGTACTTATTATTTGAACCCAAAATGAAAGTATTAAAAATGAACATTACTTTGTGCTATACAACTGGCTAAGCCACTATTCATAACACAGATGTAGTTAGGTAAACACGCCAAATCCTGGCAGGTTTCCCCCGGTCCAACAACAGCTGATACCAAAAGAAAGAGCAAAGAACGTAGAGAGGCTATAATATAACAGATTGTCCTCCTTATATAGTTTTACTCACGTATGCAAAAAGCGACCCATAGCCCTATGGACAAGATAGCTAATTGGATCACGCATTTTAGGCCCAGGAGACATTTTTTTGTACTGCAAATAATGTCCACTAGTGCTTCTATGTATCGGAAGATATACGTGGGAATGGAATAAAATGTGTAAGATTAATACCTCAGCGACCAGCTTACATTACACGTACGTACCCTTCTCTCTGCATACAGGTTTTCCACCTACCATCACGCATACATGACCAGGCCCACAGGTCAGGGTCGTGCAAGAGGTATGGCATCCGCCGTGACCAGAGCATCGAACTTCTGAAACCCCAGAAACAAGCATCAATCTGTAAAGTGTCCTCGCACGAGTCCCAATCTTCTACGAACCTATTCCAGTCTCTTCAGATGATACTAGTGGTTCTCCTCGACGGCCAGAATTACGCAACAAGCCGGCTGCATTCGGTTGTTCGTCCGAATCGGATTCACTGGAATCGGACTCGCTGTAAGCCCAAATACTGCTTGCGATCACCAAAACCACAAAAATTACCCATATTTTCGAACCTTCCATTGCTAACGTTTAGAAGAACTAAACTACTCGCGATCTGGACCAGTTTCTCTGGATTCCAGAAGCAACTGGTGAACAAAATCCGATCAGCAACCTTAAATATAGCCACCGACTACGCATCTAAGCAAAAGACATGGACAATTCTTTTGTGAAGCATCAGAATGTCAGGTTTTTCTTCAGTAAGCATCAACGTGAACTGACATTTGGATTATTTACAGTTCCTGACACCTCTGGCCTTTATGGCTGGCACGTTTGTTTTGTATTCAATTACACAAGCAACACATTTCGTGCATTATTTTTTGCGTACTTTGCGGTCGGTTCGTCAACTGTGCTTATGTATGCAGAACAACCCAAAAAAGAACTCATTAACTAGCAATGTAGCCTTTTTGTAACCGGTTTTGCATTGCGAAAGAAGGGATCTGACAGAAACGCACACTCTTGGGGCGTGTCAACGTTTATAAATACCTAGAACCATTGCATTACTGAAATCCGACTTCTTTCAACCACCTTACACCACGTGACAACTCAACAGGGTTGATTGGTCATAATTTCGTAACTTTTTCTTGTATTACACTAATAAGCAAACGATGTATTTCATGACATTGCTATGGTCAAAATCTGTTAAACTGCTGTTTAGGCTAATCGTACAAGTGAACGCAGCGAAAGGATAAACATGCAAAGATCAGTTGTTGAAGGCCGAGTCTACAGTGTATAGGTGCACAGTGTATAGGGTACAGAATACTGTGATAAGAGTCTACATCCCTACATCCATAAGGCGTTTGGTCAGGGGATCCTTAGTAGTGTTCTACATGGTGATAAAATTGGTGTTAATATTAGAAAATAATTTATAATCGTGATTATAGATTACCAATTGGTATGCACGCAGGGAACAGAATATCTCTACCCAGAGATAAGACCTTGCAAACTCTGTTTGACGGGCATCGCCTATCCACGCAAAAGCCCCCGAGTTCGGGCTTTCGCTCTTCAGCAGCAGCACTGACTGTAACACTAAAAGACAGCGCCAGTGCGGCAAAAACTAGCAAAGTGATAAGAAACTTCATTCTTGTGAAACCTTTGATCAACTTCAGGAACAAAAATGTGATACTTCAGGTAAAAGTCAATCCGATCAACTGAACAACGAACGGTAAAGATAGTGGTCTTAAGTACCGCAGGCTTTCCCACACAGCGACACAAAAGACTTGCATACTAAGAACTTGGCCAGCATTAAGGATTCCAAGAATAGGGCTTTGCCACATCCTAATTTCCCCAATACCTGTGGTTCCCCAGGCAGAGATGAAGAAACTTGATATGGAGTAAAACAAAGCAAGTTATCTTTAAACATAATCAGAATTAACCAAAACTTCGTCGTACAGGAAGGGTTCCGTTAAGGTCAAAGGTGCACGCTGTTCTAATTCCACTTGCTGCTGAAGTAGGTACCATTTGAAGTGCTGTATCGTAGTTACTTGTCATCTCCAAACGCTACCAAAATTATGGTATTGTAAAGGTACGGCAGCCTTTCTCCTGATATTTTTTTAAATTTTAGTTTCTATCACGGCTTTTGGGAAAAAAATCCCGAACCTCACTCTCACTTACAAAGTCGTGCAAAACGCATCTCAGTAAGTCAATCCGCTATTGAGTTATAAGCCTTGGCATGAACGCTACTTCTAGGTTTTCGTAAACTAGGTCAATTTTGTGATTTTTTCTCGAAGCCAAGATTGAACTAAAAAATAAAATAAAAATACAGCTCGGGAGCTTGATATACCTTCCGTAAGGTCGCATTTTTGGCGTTGACTTACGATGAAAAGTCCCTGAGTTAATGCGCTTTGAATGGGATCTGCTTCAGCAAAAATTTAGTACAGAACAACCTTAAGCGACAAGTTCCTATTACCTGGTTAAGGATAAGCGTTTGGTAAGTTTACACGTTATTTTACAAGCATTGGTCGCTTTGCATTGATGAATAGCGTAGCATTTTTGAGTGTGATTTGACTTCTGTATTAATTTTCAAGTGAAATAATTTGCCCGTTTGTTCAGCCATCAGGATACGAATAAACTGGGAAAGACGAACAGAAACTAAGCAGCGAATGGCATAATCCACATCGACGCGGCCATCTCCAATACTTGGGATGGCGTTGATCCGCGATTAGAAGTTAGAAGTCCTCTACATTAGGGCATATTTTAGCTTGAAACAAAACGCAGACCAAAGATTTTCGAGCTTACCAGGATTTATGCAGGAAGGGATCCAAAACGAACGTGGAGACTTTATCATCTTGCAAACTAGACCAGGTGGACAGCTTGTTTCCGCGCAAGTACCCATATCAGTGTCGAACCAGGGATGAGCACCGACTTCGGCCATCAACAGCGTCAGCGACACGCAAATCAGTAACGTTATAACCAGCTTCATTGTAATTCTGCTACTGCACTTGAGAAGTAAACCTAAGCCCTCTGTACCTTGGTCACGAAATTGTCACAATCGATGTACTACAAGTTACTCCCCAACAGAAAATGTGTCCATGAAAACAAACCAGCTCTATCATAAACCAACTTCCTGAAACAATTTACGCAAGACTAGCCACATCTTTGGAAATATCCGAGGTCTTTCAAAGCGAATCATTAGGATGCTGCGGTAGCAAAAGGAAACAGTTGCTAAGCGAAAACCTAACTGCAAACCAATCGTCGGCTTAGAATCGTACGTAGTCTGTTTCCCTTGCTCTTTTTTTCCCCGAAGACTGAGTGATCATTGAAACAAAATAGCTTTAAAAAATGCTTTTAACAAAATCGCTGTAATATTTACTTGGTTACGTTTGTAAAAGTTGTATTATTGAGTTCGAAAACGTTCCTAAGTAACGCAAAATGTGTACATTTGCTGTACAACTTGAAGGTACGATACATGTTGCGGGGAGGAAACGATCAAATCCTATTTTTCTAAATACGAGCAAGATAAACTGTATTAGAGCTAAGCTTCTTTAAGTTGTGATGGAAAATTACCAATATCTGGTGCATGAAGCGAACCAGATGGGGAAATCCAAAAAGTGCGGTACGTATGTGTACCTGGAATACGTAGAACGTACCCTACAAAACGTACCCGGAGGGCAATGTATACCCTCGCACGTACCTCTTTTGCGCCAAGTAACAGCACCGGCTCCGGACATCAATAACGGCAATAATACGCAAATACCCAACAAGGCTAAAGACAGCTTCATTTTTGCTGATACTTGATAAGATTCGGATTGGCCAAAACCTTGGTGAAGAGCCAGCTCACAGAACTGGAGAATGATCTGAGTTTCTTAGCTTTTTACTCCAGTTTAAAAGAAAACGAAATCAAAAAATATAATTACGCAATACTGTTCGTCTGAAACTTCCTCTCATATTACACGTCCCGAGCCATATAGAGACTTCTACCGGAAACCAGCTTCCTGCAATATCTTGCCAACTAGTATAGTAAAGATATACCACAGGACAATAAACGTTTAACATTTTGTGGTTTTGCAGCGCAAAGACCAGGAAATAGCGAACGGTTGCTATGCCAAACGTGCCCTGTAACTTCTAAATGTTCGTTCTACGAAACAATCCAGTCTGATGCTCTCATTTTCTACAGTTAGAGAACCTAGACAGGCGACGGACCAATCTGGAAAAGACTCAGTAACATTTTAAATCAGTTCCTATAATATGAATCTTATTACGCCTTGTGCAGCTTTATAGTCAATAAGTCAAAACCATTTATTTTTCCTGACATCTTATATGATGAATTCTTGGGAAACGCCAGGTAAAAGCAATTAAAATGAAAGCTCGCCTTCTGGCCACAAGACTGAGGTACACATCGGACAGGCAACAGATCACTCAGGCATCAAGTACATTTGAGGCTTTAGATCTTAACAACGGATGGGATGTAGAGGCAATTTTCAACCCTGCAATTCTTCTAAATGCAACAATAGATTAGAACCATATTAGAAACGCAGCTCTTAAAATCGTGATGTGAAGATTACCCAGACTTCTGCAAGAAGGAAACCAAAGAGGAGGACGAGGGTACGTATATTCAATCTTCATCATCTTGCAAAAGGTACCACGAGGACAGTACAAATCCATGCAAGTCGTACTCCTGCGTTCACGCCAACCCGAAGCATCGGCTTGAACAAACAGCGTCAGACATAGACAGCAAAGTAAGGCTACGGCGAGCTTCATTTCACTCGAGCGGATCAACTTGAGAAACGTTTGGCGTAAAATCTTGGTCAAGAACCAGTCCAAATAACTGCAGAAGGGACTGAAGTTCGCCAATTTATACCCATTCGGCCCACAGCAAACAAAGAAACGTTCATTTTGCGCAATTTCGTGTGTTGGGACTTTCCTATGCTTTGTATATCCTCCTCCCAGCTTAACATGCAGGAAACCAGCATCCTGCAATAACAAACCCAGGAGAATGTTTTTATTTGCAAAATATAGGAAGAGGTTTAGGACGTCGTACGTTAAAAAATGCCTATTTACCCGCTAAATGCCAAAAAACTCCGGTGCGAAAAGAGCAGTTGCCATGGAAGACGCGGTCTGATATATATTCTCTGAAACATAACAGAAAAGCTGAAGCTGGCCTTCTTTTCGTTTCCTATTCTGTAAGACGAAAAGAACTGGGTAAGATCCAAGTGATACTTCACTTCAGATCGCTTCGGACAATTAAATATGTAGGCTACAAACTGTCTTAAACGGTTTTCTTTGTTTTCGGCTGCTGGCGTGACGGTCCAAGTACACACTCTCTTGATCGTTCCCATCATGTTAGCGAACTTTTCCCTTGCTAGAGACTTTTCATTGTAGTCCACATGATCGACAATGAAATAGCCAGCCGCCGGTTCGGGTTATGGTACGCGTCGTACCTTGCAAGTATGCGTCCAGCAAGTCTAGATTAGAAAACTAAAATAAATACAAAAAAATCTCTAAGGTTACTAAACTGACTTTGCATAACATTTTCGCTGTTTTTGCTGCGTCACGCAGGAGCCAGGACAACAAACTCCCCCGGAGTCCGGGAGCCCCTAATAATTGCGTGACTATGAAAAACACCATTCGGAAGTTAATTCTCTGCCAAACAAAACCCAAGTTTGGAGTCAAGTTACACGTTGGGACCACCCGAACTAACCACCCCCTCAACACCCCTGGAGATGAAAAAAAACTAACCACCTTGTTCTTAAAGTTGTCAACAGCGCTAAGTGGGTCTGAAGCTTTGGGAAATTTTCGAATTTTCCAGAACCTGCTGCTTCCATCTCCATAACCCTAGAATGGGAGAGTGCCCAGACCAATTTTATGACTCGGCAATTGTTTCCCCAAATCTCTTTGCCTATCTATCGCTGGCATCCATCACCATCAACCCAAAAGGAGAAGGATGGGAGGAGATATAAGAAAGAGCCCTGAAATACGTTCCTGTGAAGAAACAATGGCTACTTTGGGGAGGTTTCTCTTAGGGTATAAAAGCTAAAGGATTTCGGGAATCTTTCTATATTGAAAAAAAAGGAGAACAAGACAAGGACCCCCATGCCGTTACGGACATTTTGTAGTTGATGGTGGCCACACAGCAAAACCCCTAAACCTAAAGATTTGAGCTGGGGGTTCGTGGACTGCGTTCGAAACTGTTTCGCTTCCAAGACCAAGAGATACCCCAAGATCTCTCCCCTAACTTGCACCTCTTACCTGTCCTTTTACCTAGTAGGGGGTTGTCACCTGGACTAGTTCCCGTCGTAGTCGTCCTTCTCGTTTCCTTTTCCATAGCACCCTTTATACCATAACGTTTCACACGCACGGAGACTCTTATACCCTTATCCCGCACATCTAATAAAAATGGCACCCTGACACCTCTCTCACTCTTATCTCTGTCTCTCTCTCTTATATTCACCCCACAAACAATAACGCCATTATGGTTTAATCTATTCTATAGGGACTACATAGAGTACAAGTACAGGCTGTAGACTTCGGGTCTGTTTACGTTCTTACCCGTATACAGGTCTATGTAACCCACTTTGAGCTCTAATTAATAGGCCTTTTGTCTATGCTCGTATATGAACAGACAGGGGAAAAGGTAGAAAATAGCATAAATGAGCCCAAAGCTCCAAGACACTATTCGTCAACGTGCTTGGCATTCCTGGCAGCGTATTTCACGCTCTTTAGCAAAACTTTTCGTCTCAGCTACGGTTTTCCAAGTAAAAACAGAGGCGGAACACGGTCCGTAAAAAATGTGTTAAGCAAGCAAAACGAGAAAGACAGACGGGGACCCCAAAAAAAAGAGACGTGGGTATTTCCTAGGGTTATAACGCTTATATCCGGACCCTATAACATCTGTTGCTTTTAGGAAGAATTCCAGGAAAAGATTCATGATTTTTTAAAAGGGGGAGAAATAGAAATGGGATATTCGCGAAAGATAATTAGAAAAGATTTATGGGCGCAAAACCTTCGAAAAACTTGGGGATGACAGTTTGGGAATTAGAATGAAGGGGCTCTTATTTTGGAGGCAGTAGCTCTACCTGTACATTTTGCCTCGCCCCCAAACTTTCGCAAAAGTCATACCCATAAAAGCAGTACTAAATAGCCCCTCACTTTGACAGTTTGGTCATAAAAAAGACCCAAGTTAATTTAGCCCAAACTCACTGGCAAAAACCATTCATAATCATAATCTCGCCTCTAAATGAGAGCCAAACGGAATGATTATAACTCGCAATAATTGTCTTGGTTGGAAGCAAATAGGGCTGGCATTGTTTTAACTTTTCACTGAAGAGATCCGGTTAAAGAGAGCCGAAGCACGCTTTTAGCCAAACTTGACACATAACCTCCAGCAACTCAAGATGATCCGGGTTAAAGGGTCGCGCTCATTTGACGTTAATATGCAACAACTTCTCTCCTTGAACGGTACTACGTTAGGCAATCGAATCCAAAACAGCGACAAGTCGACATAAATTCTCGTTCGGGAAAACGTTCGACCCTTCTCCTCTCAAGAACATCCTCTCTTAGCCAAAGCTTCTCAGAGATAAAGATTCAAGACGCTATGTTTGTTGCTCCGGAAGCTTGACTGGTTCTTGGACCAAAACCGCTATCTAAATCTCCCCACAAGTCAGAAAAACAGTATTGTATTGAAGGAAGAGTTTGGCCGCTGGTTTGGGGGTCCTTTTTGTCCATCAGACAATCAAACGAGATGGACAATAGACAAAAGAGGGAAAAGGAAGAAGCTCCTCGAGTTCACTTCGTGTTTGCTGTCACTTCCTTGGCTCAATTGGGGAAAAGGTGTGAAAGGACACGCGTTTGGGGAATTCCTCCCATAAAATTCTTATCACCTGCCCACCCAGACGCATGCATACATCGTACAGACGCATCACAGTACAGTACAGGGCAGTATCGTCTTTCTTTAAACTTTGGCTCTATTTGGAGGGATTTTTCTTCAAGACTCGGACTGCTAACAATAACTTAGTCGAAAACTCTTTGGCGTAATGTCAAAATCCTTTGGGTCCTGTGCTCCTGTGTCCTCCCTTCAATATAACGCGTACCGTACAGTACAGTACTTCAGTGATAGGTTTTTCTAGAACATGGAAACCCTTGTATCTGCTCGGTCCTTAGGGGGTCCTCTCTCCCCACACCCCACCCACAGAAACTGCAGATGCTTTTATTCTTCCTCCTCACTCCTCACTTTGAGGCAGGGTGATTTTGTTTCCGGAAGCAATACCCCATCAGCCTACCAGAAAGTTCTTAGCTGGTATTGAAAAGAGCACCGAGTAACTCCGAGTAGAGATCATTTTTACCTAAAAGGAAGAGACATAAAAAAGCAATCGATGCTTGGGCGAGTCTGTCGATAAAAATTCGTCTCGGCTCGTCTTTCCCCGAGATTGAAAAGACACACCACACTTTGTGAACTTTGTCCACTCTAGTCACAGGACGAACCCATTCCTCGATTACTACGCTGTCATTCGAACTCTTTTCAACTCTGAATGAAGACCTCCGAACTTCTCTTCTGAAGATCTCTCCCTTTAAACATTAACCCTTTAAACTCTTTAAACCAACACGTTCTCCGGGTTTAGTTACACATGTATTCAAGTCAAAAATGAATTTTTCTCTTTTTCAGCTAGTGGAGTGAAAGAAAGTGCAAGTTTTTACGATTCTCATCAACGAAAGTTGATGATAATCGTTAACCTAACCTAATCTAGCCTAAGTTAACCTAATCTAAGCTAACCTATAACCTAACCTAACTTAATAACCTAACCTAATGCATTTCCAAATTCCAATCCAACTACCAATTTTCAACTCCAGTGACACCCGTTTGTCATTCGTTTTCCGGAGAACGTTTTGCAACAATAATACATAAAAGTGTCCTTTTTATCTCCGAGTTCCGAAACTGGCGAACCTATTGCGTTAAACAGCCAAGAAGTCCATAATGAATTTGCGTAATATGTTATATGTGAACCTTGCGTATACGTGTATAGTACAAGACGTTTACAAATAAATAAACCTATGTGAAAGCAAAGGTATAAAGAAAATCTATGGGGCCAGTTGCAGCGTAGCATTTGCATACGCCTTATGGTGAACGTTAACCGAGATTACAAGTTGCCATGACCCCACGATTACTGACGGACGTTTCGGTTATTTACTGCTCTTCCAGTAGACAACAAAGAAAGTGGGAAAGCTGAAATAACTGAAACAAGCTGAAAAGAATAAGAAAAACGTCGGGAAAACTACGGATATGTTTTCCAGCTTTTCAGATTTAATTAAAGTCTCTCCTGACGGTTTCTAGCTGACTGCGTAGTCAGGATTGGGGGAACAAAATGGTATACATGAGGCGTTATATGGACGCTGGGGAATGACCGTCCGGTTCGGCAAAGCAAAACAGGAAAAACGTGCGACGGACTCGTCAAACAAGGTCAGCTTTTTCAATTTACCAACTGCCTCTCCAGATTACTGTCATTTGCCCATGATAAGACCAGGTATATAAAAAGGCAGGGAAGCTTCTTGGCATACATAACTATGGGTTATATCAAGCAGGGTTTCGTACTCTCTTTCTTGTGCAATGCCACAGGATGACAAGTAAGGACAGGTGCTAGCAAAGAAAATTTAAAGAGGGGGTCCGGCCACCTGGAATCATTTGTCATCGCACCTTCAAGCCCACAGCTACTTGAAGATTCTTGTGTGGTGGTGTGCAATGCAAAACCACATCTCAAGAACCTTTGTCTTTTTTGCCCAGAACACATGGTCTGTGAAATTGCTCCGCCAAAAAGTTGAAACCGTATGACAGAGTGGCTTCAGACGCAAAAATCTCCACGACAGGGGCAAAATGGAGTGAGAACTACAATCGTGACTTACCTTGATGCGTCCCACTCTACGGAGATAAAAAAATAAAAAAAGGAAAAAAATACTTTCTATCCCAAGGTCCGGTCTACTGGTTCAATCTGCAAGAAACAAAAAAACGAAAGACAATAAACGACGTTGGAGACGTGAAATTCAATTTAGGAATTAGAGAAGCATAAAAAAGTGAAGAATTTCACAGCCTGCGAGAGGTCTCAAATCCAAAACCTGATGGACCGAAGAACAACACTACGGCATCCAGCCTCCAACCTGACGGGTTATAAGAACCTTAAAAAAAAGAAAAAAATGGAAGTAGAAAAAAAATGTAGAAAAAACTTGCCATGCACAAGGAAAAAAACTTGTAGTAGAAGAGAACACAAACAAAAAAAAAAGCCTCTTCTCATCAGTATTTTCAGTGGAAGCAACGCAAAAAGGTCACTTGATGGTTTTACGAACTTAAGATATGCATCGTGGGTAGATATCGCAATAGCTTCTCTCGATTTCATTGCATTTGAAAGAGTATCTGTAAAGATAGGCGCGACCCTATACCGGAGAATAATTTGGATAAATGTCTGTTAAGAGGCTAAGTACATCTCTTTTCCCTCCACGTGCAACATTCCATAGCCTTGGAACAGGTTTTGTCATCAATAAAACTCCGATGCGATGTCGATAAAGTGTCTTGGTTAGCACTACAACTTCACGTTTACAGTGTGCTGCCTTACCCAAGGAATCCTTCTTCGACTTGGGAGGCCTGGGATACGAAGCGTTCCAAGATTCCCGCCACCACATTTCGATCTTTGGCATACCGCATACTCCTTTTATGCAAATGACCCAGACTGGCACCCAAAACGTCAAAGCTTCACGACCTCAAAAACTATTTCGCCCTTGTTGCTGCTATACATGCAGGTAAAAGGAGAGTGGAAAAACATGCCCACGAAAAAATGTTTTGGTTGTGGTCAACACTATTCAAACCCAAATGTGAACCATTTTTCCAGCTTAATAAGCCCCTCATTTCCTAAAAGATATGGTCTTAGGCCCACACTGTCTTTCCATGCCATATTACTCCCCCCTCCTTATCCACGGCCCCATACTTGATAAGAATGACCGTTCTAAACCATTATGGGCGGCATCCTCTACACTTAATTGAAACCCTACGTGAATAAGCGGCTTCTTCTGGGCTGCTGCCATTCAAAGACCCGTATTTGCCCCCTCTGCCACCATATGGGAAACGAGAAAATATTAAACTTGGAGTTTCAACTCAACACTCCACACGGTTTTCTTTTGCTTCTTCGAGCGTTTGCTCCTCTCCACAGAAACCGAGAAACACGCAAAAGGCTCAGCAGAAATGTGTGGGCAGGTGGAAGATGAGGAACCCGCACGCTGCAGCAGCTCATGGTCAAAACGTATGCAAATTAGACTGATTGGCATAAATACATTCCGAGAGAGCGTTTGTAAATGTTTGCCTAAACTTGGCTGGCCTTGCCTTATGGAAAGGAAGGCGGGTGCCACGTATGACCATGAAAACGGACAAATGGTTAATAAAACCGGCAAAGTAGAGACGAGTATTATAGATATATATTACAGGCGCACCGTTGCCCGGTTGAGGTTCCCATAAAGTAAAAAAGGTGCTCTTTTTAGCAACCCACAACTTTGCATACATGTGGCATGCAAAGGAAGAAAAAAAGTTGCAAGGAACCGATACTGAAGGTTGAATTAAAGGTAAAGGCAGGAGGCAGGAGCGGCACGGAACACGAACACCCCCCCACACACACTTACTTTTTAGTACTTTTACTTAAGGTCTTAGGCATAATCATATGCTCATGCAGGCTTGCGCCATTGTGCACTGCCCCGCCAAGGCAACACCAACCTGTCAGTTTTTACACTTTTACATGCGATATGACAAATGAGGCAACTCGTACCACAAGATCCACCCGAAGGCGGTGCCTTTAGGAGTATTAACTAGGTTGCCATTACCGAAATTAATGTGTAACACGTAGAACATGACACACACTAACTCACAACAACAGCTACAAGCCCCAAGAGCCAGAATATCTTATCTGGAATCAAGCCATGAACGGCAGCCACACAAGAACCTGTCCTGTCCTATCAAACACCGCCGAGTCAGAGCCACAACAATAGCAACACAAAGCAACAATCCGTGACACTACACAAAGGCGACAAAAACCCCTTATCAACTCCTCTTCTTGACCAACAACACTGGACATCTTCCTTTACTTTCATTTTTTCGACTCTTCGACAAGACTTCAAAATATTGTACTCTTTGACTATCGATCAGCTGTTCTGTAAAAAAAACTTTTAAGAGTGAATTTTAAGGTATACAGTTTCTTAAATTAGATTCTAAGAATGATTGAATTACATATTAAGAATTACTGAATTAGATATGAAGTACACCTTAGCTTGAAACTTTGCTATCGAATTCTTTTAATACTTTCTTACGCAAGGCTTTCGCAAAAACAATAACAAACATCAGTGACATCTGTGACGCTTTCCCCTCAATAAGCGAAGGTTTGCGGGAGCCTTAAGGATTAATAAATTAGATATTAGAACTATTAAGTTAGACCCTAACAAGATTAAGTTCAAAGATTTAGATTAAATTAATTAACAGAGCTAAAATAATATTTCCTCTTTGTATTGCACAAGAGGTGAAGGCGAGTAGAAGAGGCTTGAAAAGATGACAAAAGATGGAAAAAATTCACCAATATAGAAGGGAATTTTTGCCTTCCGTCAAGTTAAAAATACACCTTATGTGGAGATAGGAGGACGGAAAAATACACTATGCGAAAGAAAGTCTTTATGAAAAAGGAGAACAAGGGGGAATTCTAATCATCACGCACCGTCGATCGCGGAACTGGGGGGACTTTTGGGGGATGGAACTGAACTGCCGATCGACAGACATCGGCTTCGCTCGTGAGTTCCTTTGAAGTCGTATCGGATAGCCAGTATGAAAGGAAGGTCGGCAGCCAACGACAGACGCCTTACCCATAGTCATACACTTGGCCTTTTTCTTTTCTTCGTTTTTTTCTTTTCTTTTTAGTCTCTAACAAATAAAAGAAAAACGCTGTTATCCACGTGAGTTAGCAAGACGGTCAAAGGACTCAAGGGGAAGTCAAACGAAACTCTGAGCTCCATCAAAACGGTCAAAAGCCTTCTCAGCTTGCTGAGACAGCAAAGAGCAGCCCAAAAATTTCTCCTCCTATATCCACCGCACTGCATTCATGAGAAAAAAAGGCCCCTTACGAGCCCCTGTACCGGAGATGCCGATCCCCATATACTGTACAGCAAAGCGCAATAGAAGAAGAATGAGGGAGGCTGAGGCAATTAGTGGTCCACCGGCTCAGCAATTCGTCTTCAGTCACGTTATACGACCGATCCCCCCACCCCTGGTACGAGGCCTATCCCCTGAAAGTAAGAGTGACCAGTCACTGTAGTATCTGTTCTAAATTGACTCCAAATTGCTCTCGCGGAAATGTCCAAGAAAAATGACACTCCTTTTTCTTGGACCGTTAAAAGGGAAATAAACTCTTACATTTCACGGAGAAAAAAATAAAAACCCTGGGAATTTTCCCGTGAAAGGATTTAGGCTTAAAACTCCCGCTCTGGTTTTTGTCCGGACTGAGAGGAGAGCGATGCTGAGATCTGAGATGGGAGGTAAAAGAAGGGGTAGACCAAGAAAGTGGTACAAGGCTGTTAAGTTTTATGATGGGGTGCAATCGGTGACGGAAACGAGCACTTTTGGCTCAAGCTCAGTGGATGCGCGCAACACGTCGTAAATCTGTCTTTCATGTGCAACAGCTCTTGTCTTCTGGGAGCCTCTACCCGAAACGGACTTTACGAAGTGCCAGATGACTCGATGGCCCTACGGGAAAATAAAATAAAAAATAAGTTTAGCATTCCACAGCATCTGCAAGGACTTGGCCTGTATACAGGAGTATACGGGAGCCGAGCAGAGGAACAAGGACTTGGCCACCACGGTATGCCACTGACACGCCGGACCTCCCTTGACGGTGCCATTCCCTTGCAAAATCCGGGTTCCGAGTATATTATCTTTGCGACGTTGTGCGTGTCCAGCTCAGCAACAATGCTCAGCGTCGATGCCGCCCTGCCCTGCCTCCAATTCATGTTATATAGGCCCCAAAAATCTGGCGAACATGTGTTACCGCTTAAAACGTATTACTGCCGGGGCGGCCTAGCATCCCTTTTGGAGATCTCCTTATCTGTGCTACGACAATGACAAGTTGCGGTAGAATAGTGGACACGAAGAATTGATGGGGAGGTCAAAAGTCGTTCTCAATTAGTCCGGATAGGCCCCCCTGGAGACAGTGAGGAACCCCAAAGAATTCCCCACTTTACGTAAAAAATGTGGTATGGGGGGACGACAGGTCCAGTTAGACAGTATTAGACGCAATCAGGGCAAAGTGCTTTCAATGCTTGCTGCCATATGCTGGACTTGGTTACCAAAGGTCACAAGGGGTACCATATAGGCAGGGGTGGGGGAGGGGAGTTGTAAAAAGAATGGAACTCTTTCAAACTAATTTCTGAGCGTCCTAATCAATCGGTGTACCCAATCACTACTCTTTTGAGTCTTCCGAAAGCCATAGTAGGCTTTGAAATTATCATGTGTGATCCGAAGACCGAAAAAGATGCGCTCTTAAGGCTCCCATGTTACCTTAGCTCGGTACAGCCGGTTAGCATGGGGAATTTGTGTTTTCGTTTCGAGAAATCTTGTTCATACTTACGGACATTGTGCTGCTAAGCAACTGTGGTGACAAATTGTACTTTGCAGAAGCAAAATAAGCGTAGAATCTTTGCCAGCAATTAGCTATCTATTTCTTTTCTTACTTTCTTACGCAAGGTTTTCGCAAAAAAAATTGATCTTAAAGATTTCAGAATGAGATATTTGAATGTAAAATTGAAGAGGCCATGAGCCTTATTTACTGCAATAAACAATAATAATAAAACAATAACAAACAGCAGTGCCATCTGTGACCCTCCCGCATCAATAAGCCAAGGTACACGGGAGCCTTAAGATGATTATTAGTTGTTTTGTTGTTGTTATGGCAAATTTTCCCTTATTTCTTTGTGTATTTTTCTTTCTTTCTGTGTTACCTATTTTGCGTAGGGGCGGAATTGCAAACATATTATGTATAGAGGCTTTTGCAAAAACAATAACAAACAGCAGTGCCATCTGTGACTCTTTCGCATCAATAAGCTAAGGTATACGGGAGCCTTAATTGAAGGCAACTAGAAGATAACGAGTGCAACGCTAAAGTTACTATCGGAAACGGGTGTGTATTGCCATCGAGTGCCACGGTTTTCGTCCTGACAACTTGACAGCTTGGGCTTAAGGTTAGAAATGACGGATGGGATGATGGGAGTACTAGTACAATCTTGCTCCAGGAACTCCCCCTCGAATCGTCATCGAAATTGAGTTCACATCCATGGCTGTGCATGTGAAGTATCAAACCTCGATATACTAGGGTCCTAACAATTGCGTTCTAACTCAGGAGAGAAAAAAAAAATACTCGAAAAAAACTCCCTTATTTTTTCTTTCATTTTTTAGACACGGAAAAAGAAAAGGTGTCACATCCCACCTAATCCGGGGTTATTCAAACTTTTTTTTATGGTTATGGCTTCAATATCGCCTTGTAACGATCCCAGAGGATTCCGCTTGAGACTCACCAAAGCTTTCCTCGGCTTTGAATGCGAGTCCAAAACCATAGAGCAGCAGCTTCCACAATTAAACTGGGGAGAAAAAAACGGGGAGATGATTTGAAACTGGAGACAATATTTCTGACGAGAATATGGTGAAAACAAATGAGCCAAAGTAACAAACCCTATAACTAGCAACTCATTTCCTGTCCCCTCTTTTTGTGTATATTAGGCCCCAAGGACAGCCGAAGGAGTTGAGAAAAATGATGGATCGACGAAATGATCCGGATTCCCACCATTGGAGTAACTCGTCGCACTTCCGGATATCAGCTATGCAAATTACCAATAGACAATTTCTTAATTTAAGCACCGTCAAGCTTCACTCGACAACGTCTTCCTTTAAAACTCTTCCTTTAGAACACCACACACGTTCCCATGATGGATGACTACGTTTTTACCCCAACGCAGTTTTCCTCCCGAAATGCTTTATATTTCCTGAGCCTAAGAATAACCTTGTTGCATTATTCTCCATCAACTCCCTTTAAAAAATAAATAAAAAAAAACTCTTGGTGGTTTTCATTTTGTAAACTAAATATTCACCCAAGGTAAATCTTGTATATTCCCATTTCTATTTCTATTGTAAATTCCTATTTCTAAATTTGTACTAAAATATTGACAACAATTATACATATTAAAAACGGATAAAATAGGTGGGTAGACCTATATTTTTTTAATAAAATACTGTCTTTATAATAATATAATGACGGCATAATAATATGTTCATCCCAAGTTTGAGATAAAAGGTTCTTTTTTTGTTTGTTTTGTTCAAGTTCTTGTTTTCTCAGCTTGTAAATTAAGGTGTAATTATAGAACGATACTCAATTTAGTCTGCCCACGTCACCATCCCCATCTATACACACACAGGTCGCCACCAAGCAACCCAACCAGCACAAGATGGATCACAGTCCAGATGTTGCCTCCATCATCACTCCTCACGATTAATTCCCTCTGTACTTCTTTCTGCGCTAAAATGCTCTATCATGATCAAGACACCCTCTAAATGCTCACAACTTGTTGTCAGAGTGTCCTATATCCTCCATTTGCCGAAAAGTTACTCGATTTGGCTTCAAAGACAGGGAGAGAGATGGTCCCCCATGTTTGTCTTCAACTTTGACCAAATTAAAGCCATATCCTTCTGCTGCTGGCGAGTGTTTTCGGTTCCCGTCCACATGTTCGGAATTCTTTTGAATTAAAGGGGCCAAATACAAACAACGTGTAGCCTTGTCCTTGACAACGTCCAGTCTCGTTTCGGGCAGCGCGGAGCAACAATAACAACGCGTGCCAACAACGATGGGAAGTATAGAGAAGCCTCTGTATAATATGCCACTTCCCCGCTTGTAAGTGTTTGCAGCTCTTTTTGATACTGTACTTTACTGTACCGTACTGTACTACCACCGTTCTCTGTCTGTGACAGTGACAATCGACAGGAAACAGACACCAATACCGCTGCTAACAGTAAGCAGGGTCTAATAAAACACAGGCCATTGTGGTAAACGTCCCTCCCTCCCACTCTTATTTCAAGAATGCTTTATTAGCTCCATGACGTGTCAGGTTAGTTAGGCGAGGCCCCTTTCCTTTTTTATTTTTTGGGGGCAAATAGCATCTTTTACAGTTCGTCATATAGCTTCGTCATGTAGCATTTCAGAAGTTGTCACTTCTTTGTCTAACACTCTATGTCTCATCAGCCAAAAAAATAAACAAGGAAAGAAAAAAAAGAAAAAATCCCAGCCACTTTGCAGTACAGAGCGTAAAGGTGCGAGAGACAGGCATCTCTCAGCTGTCTGCTGTTTTCGTCAACGAGGAGCACTATAGATTGTAGGCCAACCCCCCTACAAGATTTCCTCCGCTGATAACTTGGCTGCTGCATCCTTATCATAAAAGGAAACGTCCTAAAGCTGTGCAAGCATAAAAAAGGAAAAGGAGTGCATTGTTTCCCAGGCTACTTGAGCTGAACTGCTATGACAAGTGCTGCTCAACCCAAAAAGGTTAATTACATGGAAAGGTATACGTCGGATGTATGCGTCTTCATCTGGCCTACACCAAAGGCTTTTAGCCTTTAGCCTTCCTTTGCTCGATCACGGATCTTCCTTAAAAAGTAGTACAGCTCTAAAAAATCTGAATGTCATGCCTGTATTTTCGCGACGACAACGGCTTTGGCGTTGTGGACAATTTTCATTTTGGCGTCAACTCAGTAGAGGAGTACGTTTATTTTCGCGTGTAAGGAACCAGTAGATGACTTCGCGCTTAATTAAAAAAATGCTTTCCGTTTTACTGTGCTCAGGGAGCGCAGTTGAACCAGGAAGAGGTCCGAAAGCCCTCCCACCACAGTTTGTTTGTAAACAAACTCTTCATTTGTTTGCTCCTCTATTTTATTGATTTTTGAAACATGAAGTTATTTTGTAGCTTAGTTGTTTTGCAATACAAATTCGGTACTCTACATATTTGTCCATTATTTTTCTAATCTGCTTAACTGTCGTACGATGTGAGCCATTCCGGATTTTTTTTTGCACATCACATATCCAAGTTCATCCTAACTATGAAAGACATTAAATTGATCTTGATCATTCGAAATCCTAAATGAAAATACTGGAGTTTAACGTAAAGAAATTGTAATGACCTATTTTGAAAATATTTTTTTTTCCTTAGTGTGTTTTGTTTGTTTTCCTTAATGTGTTTCGAAAACTTTTTCTTTAATTATTTTACATTGATCACGAAATATGAACAGGGAGTAAATTCCTGGTTTTCAAAACATTGTGCGGAATTTCCTCAGTTACTCTTCCGTTCCCTTGTGGTGTCTGTTCCTTTTATTCCACTTATTTTTTCACGGGGATTGTCAAGGCAGATGTTGCCAACTGTAACAAGCGATGTTTGTAAACATTGCAGGACGGCAATTTTCTTGTCAACTATTCGTTGTACTAGACGAGTTGCACGACTTCTTGTGTTCTTCGCATTTTCTTGTTTATACCAGGAATGCCGTAATGCGAAACTGGTGTACGGAACAGTACACGCGAAAATATGCCCCTGTCTAAAGTACCGAAGTTATGAACCACGAACCACGTGGCATATCTGAATCGGTTCACTATTTTTAGGAAGTTGTAAAAGTTTTACAGGACCCTGAAAGGTATCAGGGCTGCGCTCTCTTAATCATAACGGTGGGAGGTTTATGGATAATTTTGAGGTACTTGAAAGCATGTTTCCTGTCCCTGACTCGTGTCGTATTGCTAAATATAACTGCACTATACACTAAGTCTGGTATCACTATTTCGGACTGGTCAGAGTACTTTCCCGGGCTGTAAAAAGAGTTAATTGCGCCGGGGGAAATGGGAGCTGTGGAGCCAGCTGATGCTTTCTGGCCGCATCTGACCATCCGAGGCCAGAGAAACAATTTCGGGTGTTGTATTATACACCTCATCTATCACCCAAAACAGGAAAGTTGCTGGACTAAAAGGGTAGTCCTTCAGGATGCATACGGGAGAAGCCTGGGAACTGAGCATAGGAAAAGGAAGGTCTTCTTTTGTTTCACTTTTACTCGTATGTCACACTCCACTTGGATGTGAATTGGTCCACACGTGCCTTTTTTCCCCAGTTCCCTCGCTACAGGACTGACCACCGTCAGCAGCTCAACATGGCCGAAGTACTTCCCCAACAGGAGCAACTTCCCACTTGCTGACCCTTTTCTCTCTGGCTATGATTTTCATGGGGTTCAATTTAACCATTTAACCTCAGCCATTTTGTCAGCCACTGCTCCATTTTCACACCCTCTTTCTCTCCTTTCACTCTTGTCAGTCAAAAGTATCGACACAATAGACAGCTCGGAAGAGCCTACAATAGGAGCTACATCAATCTGCCCATTTGATTGCCTTCCTCCTCTACAGGATCATTTTTCTCCCCCCTTCCAGCCGGGGATTTTTAAGCAAGGAACGGTACAAGAATAAAGAAGACGAGAAAATGCGGTGAACTTGCATGAATGACTGATGATTCTCATGCGCGATTAAATTATATTATCCAAGTCCTTAAATCTCTATTAGGGGCGGATCTCTTTGCCTCGTCCCCTTTGATAAGTTTCTCCCTCTCCTGTTTTCGCTCCTTTTGGCTCAAATTTCCGCTCACTGGGTTTTCTCCTGATCGCATTTTCAGGTCGATTACGGGCGACGTCCACGACGTCTGATGTCCATGCCAACCTTAAACCAGCAGGAGGCAACAAGCATGGGAAAAGAGTTGGTCTTGGGTAATCATCTCGATCGCCACAGGCTAGCATTACATCCACAGTAATAGCGATTGACCCGAAAGGGAGAGACCTCCAGGAGAAACGGAGCATGATTACAGGGAAATCAAAAAGAGGTTGCTGTGGTGTGTGTGATCCACCCGTTGACAGGTTTATTAATCAGTGGGGGTTGAAAAGGGGGAAAAAAAGACCGAAAGGGGTCATTTCTTTACTCAGCGATGCTGCCGTTATCCACTAAGCGTCTTCCCATAATTGCGTTAGCGTAAAGCTCCCTGATTTCTTCCAAAGAAGCGGCAAAAATACGACGAAAGAGGGGACAAGGGAAAAATTGAAAGCGTCGACAAGCCGTACACGTTATAGATTTTTTAATTTTATTTTTTGGTTCCGCTGAACTGGAGGGATGAAAAATGACTCCCGGTTCATCAAGACGCTCACCTGACTTCGTTTTCCTCATTATAAACCTGTGATGGATGCTCTCATCCTTTGCCTGACTTCATCTTCGTCATGGGAAATCCTTTCCCATCACATAATATTCTCCCCTATAGCTTTACTCCTTTTCTCTTAATTCCTTTTCTTATTTTCGAAAAAAAGTAAAAAAAAGTTTCAGACAATTTGTAGCAGAATCTAATTTTGGAAGTCTTGTGTTTGTTCGTGACATGGTCTCATATGCGCCCAATCATGCGTGGCTCCTCGTCTTTTTCTTTTTTCTTTTTTTTTTACTATTATAACTGGCGTAGGCTCTCGCCTGTTGCCGCAACTCTATTGTCAATTCCGATTATACAAAAGCAAAGTTTTTTTCTGTTTTAAAAATATTTCTGCACCTGTAAACGGTAAAGCCCGAAATTTGGAAAACACTGGATGTCAAACGAACAACAGCAGGAAAAATTTTACTAATTATCCCCTCCTGTCACACATTCTGCATTGGCCACGCTCGTTTCCCAGCGAACATTCTACACCATGGGCCCAGCTGCGCTCTACTTTAGGCGCTTCGGTATTCATGCGATACTTAAATGTTCATTGGAAACCTAAACGTGTGGCATATGGAGCAGGAAAAAAAAGAAATACTGCCACCCACATACACACCACCGCAAAGCAAAAATTCCTAATTCAAACAAAGTCCACGGCAATGTTTTAACATGGAAGCGTTTCAAATTACCAAGTCAAGCATATCAAACTGCCACACAAAACATACTAAGGGACAAAAAATTGCTTAAATTATAAAGCCACATTCTGTTTCGCTCAATCCTCAATCCGCAGTCATATATTGGAAGACAAGGAGAATTCTAGGCACGCCAGGCAATTTTTTGTTACAGTTTCGCTTCCTGATAAATCTGCCAACGCCTTGTAAAAGCTGCAGGAGGCAGAGTAAAAGGCCAACGAGTAGGATGATGACTCCAGGTTACAAAGGTTACTTCGTATCTAATGCCATGTTGACAGTTAAAAAGCCAGTGGCTCCCAATCCCAGTGTAAACATGGAGCGAGTGACATTTCCCATGCTGGGCTTTTTAGCCTTTGAGTGCTCCTCCAATTGCGGGTCCGTCTGCGAAATTATACAATACAGGATACAATATGAGGGCCAGAAAGGCCAGCCAAGAATTAAAGACAAAATACCCGCTAAATTATTAAAGATAAAGACAGACCTCTTAGCTAGAAAACCTAGAGTCTAGCAGAACGGTCAGGCTTCGGGGAAATATGTACCGCAGCTTTAATTGTTAACTGCTGGGTTAGTATCTCAATTTGCGTAAAGCACAAGTCCCTGTTGCCCTAACCTAGAACCTTAACGGACACTCATCAAGCCCCTCTTCCTAATTAGGGGCAGATTGGACGGAAATGAGTCTGCTGGGCTGGCTCGCTAGTTACTCTGGACTTGAAACCCTGAAACCTGACGCAGCCGAAACGCCAAACGAGTTGCAGATCACGTTGCTCTTGGACTTGTTCTCGGTCTTTCTGGAAAAAGCTGCGGAGATTTTATGGAGAAGTACGGGAGCTTATGGACTTTATTGACACTTGCCCGAATACTGGTGCTTGGAATTTCCTGAAAAAAAAATAAAATAAACTTAAAAGGCGAAAGCTCTTTGAAAGGAAGGGGTTTGTTATGCACAGTTCTATACCAGGCACCGATTTCTGGGTGCGGTTGACAAGGTCCAGAGACAGGCCACGGAGCGAGGACTTGTCCCAACCCAAACTTGTTTTGGGATTGTATTCCATAGCATTAGCATGCAAAGCCATACATTACTACCTAACCTTAAAACCTTACAAGTTTGATTCAAAAAGCCAGTGGCAAACCCCGGAACACACGGACGCAGCGTGACTCGCGGTAAGAGTGTCACGCTCACGCCATCCCAAATTTGCTACTGGACAGCGATAAGAATCCAAGTCCTATACTCCTTTCATTCCATTCTTTTTTAGACGCGAAGACAAAATAAATAAAAAATATCAGAGAGTGCCTTTTTTATTACTGTGGGCTGTCAAGGTAAGCTACAAGGTCTGCCTTTTCAGAATAAATATTTGAAAGAGTAAGATTGAAGAGACCTAGTTCACCTGGCTGCACCTGACGTTTCTAATCAGGACTTGGATTCGTCCAGTATTTATAAATACCCTGACGGGGTTCCGAGCCTGCACGCAATGTATTTACTAAGAAACGTACAATAATAATAATAATAACAATAATAATAATAATCTGTTCCGGTACGCTAAACTGGATGGAATGTAAGAATAGAGAAGCGAAGAATATAAGACAGGTAGATGCGAAAGCCTGCGTCGTTGGCACACAAAATGAAATAAAAATTATAATAATAAAAAAATAAATGCTACCTAGCCCCCTTTCGAGCTTTTGCGTTGCTCGCAGTCGTTGGTCCGTTTTCCAGTGCTTTCTCCTGAAAATATCAGAGTAGAGTTGATGGACTGGCTGGGCAAGCCCATTTACCCATTACGCGAGGAATTTATAGACTCTTGATGGGCTGTTGATGGGTGTATTCGTGAAAACTCTTGGTCCTTTTTCCCCATGTAGAGGGAGGGCGTCGCTTTTTGCTCGAGTTGACTCATCAGCCAAATACTGTTTGCTTAGTTCAGTAGCTAGGGGCTGCCCAAATACAAACACTACAGGGAAACTAAACACCTCCGTTGTGTTGCGGTGTTGTGGCATGCTTTGTTGTTCCTTTCCACGTCAATTTGGCGGCAAATAGACTGGGATAATCACGGCATAGCACTCCGAAAGCATACAGTCACGAATTTGACTTTGGGTGCCGTACGAAACATTCCATTCCAGTTACAGATGGCTTTCAAACAAGATCTAAGTGCCGATTTGGACTTTATCGCAGCATGATTTCGCAGCACGAATTTTCCTTAAAAAAAAGGAATAATTATTCTGCAATGAAACAAAATTTCCTGCTTTAGAAATTAGAATGTTACAATAATTTAGACTGTTGTATACCCTGCTACACGTTTTAGTTAATTCGGAATACTTTCGAATAAAATCCAGTTGCCGATTTAGTCCTGGCCGCGTGAGTTTTGATCCGAAAAAGTGGTTGTCAACAATGAAAACTAGTAGCATGTTACAAGTGCCACTGGCTGCACTGGTGTAATATTTTTGGCACTCAGTGTATCAAACGTGTATACCTTTACACAAGGTGTACACGCACTGAGTGCCAAAAATATTGCACCAGTGCAGCCAGTGGAACGGGGTATAAGAAGCCGCTCTAGAAATTAGCGTGAGTTTTGATCCGAAAAACTGGCTGTCAACAATGAAAACTAATAGCACGTTACACTGGCTGCACTGGTGCAATATTTTTGGCACTCAGTGTGTCAAACGTGTGTATCTTTACGAACTGCGTAACCACACTGAATGCCACACACATTGCACCAGTGCAGCCAGTGGAACGCGCTTTAACAAGCGCACTCTAGAAACGAGCTTACTTGATTAGAAAAAAGATTACAATATAACATGAGAGTGAGAAGTGCTCTTCGGAAAAGTTGAAACTAGGAAATTGTAGATGGTTATATATTGGCTTCCCCTGTCCACTTATCCACACTGCAAACTTAAAATTTTGTTGTCTAGACAGTTCCATTGTACAGTTCTATATTTTCGGGTTTAAAGAGCGATACAGGGTATCTGAAAGTGACAGCAGACACTGTCAATCTAATGCAGCGTTAAGGCTAATTGGACGCTGAAAACTGGTCAACACTAATTCAAAAAAGGAGACCTGAAACTGCCTTATTTGCGCCAAACTGTTGATCTACTTATCGGCTGATGGTGCAACATGGTTGACAAAAATGTCCCCGTCACTTGCAAAGAGTCAAACACGCATGGCAAGGAAGCATGGCATACATTATCTTTAATTTTTTCCTTTTTTTGTGGACAACGAACTTTTCTGGCGCTGTCGCCCAATTAAACACCGCACGCCAAGGCAATCAGCACCTTTAGTCCCTCTTGTCAGCTGGCACTCTCAGTCCAGAAAAATCCTGCTCTGCAACTTATCTATAAATGAAACTTCTCTTCCTTTTTTAACTCATGCTCAAAATTCTTCATACACGATAACAGCTTTTGCACGTCGCATGTCTGCACCTCAAAGAAAAATCAACTCCTCCCTATAGAAGCATGTTTGCATTAGCGTTTTATTGGCATCGCCCCATTTTTTACTTGAGTCTACTCCGGAGCTATTGTGCCACCAAATGTTTCTCTCCCAGATTAAAATTAAAAAAATGGGACAAAAAACATTCTTTCAAGTGTTCGATCCTTGATGATTTGAGCGATAGAATGGCACCGGGATGAGACTTTAATTGGCCAAATAATTCCAATTAGTCTCGAGACGGGTTTTGCTTCATTACGAATGCAAGACATGCAAAGCGAAAAGTGTCAGTTTCTCGATTAGGGCAGGCAGGTTATTTACCACTGTTAACCGCGCTGCAGCAGTTCATGCAAAGGGTGACGGATGGAATCGATGAGTCTGGCGAGCTTGTGTCTTATCTGTAGTCCGGCTCATTTGCTTGGCGGTAGCAGTGCCGTCAGCTTTTATCGGTGACTAATTTAATTAGTTTGGAAGCGAGAACCCAATACATCTTTGTTTGCCCACATATACAGACACGAAAGTGATCTATCTTTCCGCGCATTTGCATAACTGGGGAAGAAACAGCAGAACTGCCTCGCTTTGAGAACCAAATCGAATCAGCGAAATTACATTATCAACGATTCTGTTACCGAACTGCATCAATTAAGTAAAATTAAACTCAAAAGCGGCATAATAGACGAAAATGTGTACCGAAAGTTCGGCTATTTCCAGCTTTCGGTTTTAGACTGAAGCAGGGGGGAGGGTTGAGACTCTTAAAACAACGCCAAACTCGGAAGTTTCCGATAAGGAAATTGTTGGCGGGGGAAAAGTTGGTAGGGTACTCCGAAGTATTATGGTCTTGTGTAGTAGAAGTATTACTCCTTGCGGGGAACAGGAGGCCAGAGTGTAACTCATTTGGGTGTCCAAAAGTTTGGTAAGAAGTCCTACACCGAGGCCTGGCACTATATAGGCGACTTGGGGCTATACCCCACGAAAATTGATTACCCTATTACGAAATGGATTTTTCGACTCCCTCCCTTTTGGCATCGGGCTCACTCCGTGTGCAAGTGCACTGCTCGCTCGTCTTCTTTTTCCTATTTTTTTAAAAAGTATTTTTCCCCCGCCACGCTGCCAAGCCCTCCCTAGAGAAAACTTGCAGAGGGCGAAGGAGAAAACTTTGCATGTCGTTATGTCTTATAGAGCTTTGTAGCGTACACATAGATACATACACACAGACAAGCTTCCAGCCCATGCTTATGAAATGAAATGGTAGTCCACATGACGTTGATGGAACGAAAGTCCTGGGTCCCGGGAAAAGCTCAACACCTTCTGGCATCTATCATGCAACTCCTAACTCCCATCATCTTTCTGAAAATTTCCTTCTTTCCTTCGTAGCCAACTTATATGTTTTGAATTTTGTTTCCCTAAACGGTGTGGAAGTGTTGTTTTCCTTTTTTAAGTTTAAAGAAACACAATTCATTTACTACCGTATGAATAATAAAATATAGTAACTTCAAAATTCTGGAAATCAGAGCTTTACAAATCCTTTCTTTCATCCCAAACCCAGTAACCTTTAGGCATGAACCCAGCGGATATATAATATATTTTAGAAGAAGTTTGGCAAAATTGAAATCAACTAGTCCTCCCACAATCACTACAGAAAAGACGAACGGTCACCATTGGTTATAGGGTGAAAAAACAACCCGATCAATCTGGCAATAAACTCTTTCATTTCGTGAATCAATGACGTCAAAGTGAGGCCTTTAATTGGGTTCACGTACCCCGGAGGCCCCTGTAAAAAAGTGCTATAAGCACGTTTTTTTCTATAATAATACCGGCTTCAGCCTATAAAGCCTGACTGCGATTAAACGGTATGAAAGATCTAATAGTCCAGATCTCTTGAACCCAAGAAACATCCCGACATTTCTAAATGAAAAGGGGCAACACCAACGACTGACCTAACTTTTGGTTCCCCTAGTCAAACATGAGTTGGTCGACGATCCGGATGATCCTGACTTCTATAATGGATCAGATCATGTGCTGCGTTACAACAACTTTTCCAGAACATAGTTCCGTACAATCCACTCGGGCGAAAGTTTAAACTATAGTAAAACAGATTGGCCAAAGTAAATGCTGAACGAGGGTATCGAACTGCGAAATTCACTAAACCATGTAACTGCGCATACAAAACAAACGAAATGCCTAGTGCAACTTGGTTCCCCAAAGTATTTCTTAACCTTCACTATAAAAAGACATGAGTTGTTACAGTATACTTTTCTGGTGGCATTTCAATTTTACCTAGCATTTAATTACATTTGTTTGTTCCACTCAAGTTTCCATGTAGATTTGGAGCGGCTATGTGAGGCAATCGCACCCTGATGTTATTCCAAGTCGTATGGTGAAAGCTTCTAGCGCCACGATTATACCGGACTTTCCTTAGTTGGCCCTGGAGCATGATTCGTCAATTTAAGCCTAAACCATGACTCCTTTTTCGTTCTCTTGTCACCCAGAAATTGCTCCAGAAATCTCGCGTTTCCTCTTTAACTCATTTTCTTTTTTTTCTTTTTCTTTTTTGGGGGGAGTAGGGGGACAAAAAAATGCTACAGCAATTGCCCATTTTCCCGGGAAGATGTTCTAGGCCTCGAGCCCTTACCAACTCTGGAATTTTCATGGTCCAGCCTATTCCTTTTTCTCCCCGAACATTTTAAACATTCGGTAATCTTATTTGTCTCGCATCTTTTAATGCCTAACACGCATTAGAAAACAGCTCTAATTTTCTTCCGTAACGACTAGCGTTAGATTTAAAAAAAAAAACTAACGTAAAGATATAACGCACATGCATATCTTGAGTGTTGAGGCAACGGAACGCGCGCCCAGTATAGGAAAACTATAAATTCATACATTCATAAATCCTATGCTGAGAAAACTTAAACTTATAAAGATTTTATGACTCTTCTTTTTGCTCTCAAGTCGAGGAAAAAGATACGAGGTTTCTTTATCTCTTTCACCCTAGGCATCTGCATCAATATAAGGATTCCCGGCGTTCCCGGCGAGTGACGTCCCGCCGAGCGTCATGATTGCTTTCAGGAGAGGAGAGATGGCCAGATCCAAGATTCAGAATTCACCATATATAGTTTCGATCAAGTAACTGCAGGGAGAGCCTCACTCAAACCTATTCCTCCCATAAACTCCAACCCCAGAAAAAAAGAGAAAAAAAATGCAACCCATTTTTACTCGTCCTCTTTTTTTTATTCTGTAAGAAGGAGATGCTTTGGGGGAAGTAAAACTCACGCCAGCACCCAATGGCTCTATTTTGGTACTGGCTCAGCGTCAAGAAAAGATTTGGATGCTGATGATCGTTCGAAGACTAACAACTGCGGCGGCGGCTTGTTTTACTTCAATATTTTCTTCATGCACCATCACCTTCTGCTCTACCGCAGGTCCTGTTTGTCCACGAACGCCTCTTTTCTCTACTTTCCTTCGCCGCATCTTACAGATACATACACATACAAACAAGCCAGGTGTATACCAGGGGGGTGGGCATCAGCAAAGTCCGGGAGTTGGCTTCGTTAACGTCAAGCTTAACTAAAGAAAAGACGCCTCTTTTCGTTCAAGATGCTGATGTATGGGCATCGCGGCGCTCAGGACCGAACGTTGGGTTTGGCATCGGGGGGCGTCGAAGGCAAATGGACAAAGTCGTCAACTCAAACTTGTCATGGCGGCTGCCGGGCTCCTAGTCATAGATTGTGATGGAATGCGGCCAGTACTTGCACTAATGACAAGCACTCCTCATTAGCCCCTCATATGCAAGCAAGCAAAACCCACTCCCATAATTAGACCTCCCTGTAACCCTTTTTCCCCACTTTGGGCTCCGTCAAGCCCAAAGCGAGTCGAGATTTCACAGGGTAGTTCTTTTGCATGGTATAGTCAATTTATTTATTTATTTTTACGTGAATTTCTTTTTTGTTTCTTAGAAAAATTCCGAGGAAGAAAAATTGCCAAGCGAGAAAGCTTTTAAGAAAGCATCTTCGGAATGATGAATGTCCCTGACTCCAGTTTTGAAAGCTTCCAAGAGGTTGTGTATAATGGCATATAGTGGAAGTTGGTGGTTTCGGTCGGTATTATAGCAAAGCCGCGGCGAAGGTGGCTCAAAGGCGATGGCGCGGAACCCCTGAACGAGGCGTCGCTTGCCGAAAACCGACGTCCTATGTGCCTTTCTCTCAAAGAAGTATATTTACTTCATCCACAGAGCCAAGAGGCCAAACAATTTCCCAGGCATCTGGCAATATACCGCAGCACCCCTTGGAGAAACTCGGGTATTATAAAGCTTTTCCTGGAAAACGCGGTCCTAGCCCCCAAGTGTTCACAGACTCTTAACTCAAAAGCAGACTCAATGATACGCGATGACAGAAACAAACCACAACGACAACACTATTATATACCCCTTGCTGTGCCAAGACGCTCCAAAACTGTCTTTTGGGGTTCGGTTAGTTTTGTCTCACGTTGGTGAGAACCAAACCAGAAGGCTTGCCTGCCTCTTCGTCCCGGTCCCGATGCATCACGAAAGTCTTCTTCCCCTCCACAACAGTAAAGGAGTCATTCCAAACTCCCGAGTCGCGTAAACAAACAACCCCTAAGAAAGTTGCATATGTGTGTCCTCTTCTTTGATGTATACACAGCATCCCGTTTGGAGTACTTGAATCGCCAGCTCAACGTCATCTCTCAAACAAACTCGGCTTACAAACGAAGCTCTTGTTCCTTTTTCTTCCAACGAAATGCTTCATTTGGGTCATAATAAACCTCTATAGAGATCTAGACAGGGTATTTGGTCGTCAATGACGTCACAAACGGTCAATCAGAACTTTTTATAGGCTTCTTGTAGAGTTATTGCGGGTGGCGGCGCCTACGTGCAACCCAGCGAACATTTCTACGTTTCTAGCGCCCCTAGCGATTGAATAAAAAGAGAACGTTTTCATTTACTGCATGCTGCAGCCCATAACTTCTCTAGCAGCTTTTCCAGGAAGATTATGTGGGGTGGGAAACTACCGCACGGCCTACCGAGCGAACATTTTACCCAAGCTCCCTAGTCAAACACAAAAAAGGGAAAGAAAAATCGAACGTTTTATGTCACTGGAGGAAGAAACATTGCTAGACTCCCCCAGCGATAGAATATAGGCGTATTATATGCGTCCATAGGGAGGCGAGAGGCAGGTTCTGCATAGAAACGAACTATGGAGAAACTATGACACTAGGATGTCATACAGTCAGCATTGCTGAAAGGAGCGAACGTTTCCGCATACAAACGTCCGCTGTACTGTCAACCGCGAGAAGGATACCGAACATTTTCGAACCAAGTTAACTAAAGAATTCGAGCTAACCGAACCTGTATTGAATATTCACCAGAGAGGGTCCGGCAATTTTTTTGTGAAGATATTATAGCAGCATTCGGTATAACGCTGCTTACATTTTGCACTGCATCAAATCATCCAATAGCTGAATTTGGTTTTACTGTATCACGAAATCAATGCAATAAACAATATCACTTCGCCGAGGTATGAATACAGATTATCGTCGCGCACATAAACATCTGTCCGAACTAATGTCACGCTTTAGAAACGCAGATAAGTGATGCTGTGGGTTTCCTGAATAAGAGGAATTGTATGAGATCGCTGCTGGGTCTTCAAAGAACTGCTCGAAAGCTTCGCGTGATCTTTTCGCTCTCGCAACAATGTCGCCTAACTTTAAAAAACCCCAATCCACCGCATGTTTCCTTGGTTTCACGCGGGTGGCCCATTTCGGCAAATGCAAAGCATAGTTATAGCTGGCACAGTATAACACGCTCTCCCGAGTTACATTACAACTATAACAGCAAGCAACACAATACCTTGAACCAGCAAAGAGCCAGGTGTGCGATGCCACAGCCTTCTAATACAGCAAAGGAGACACGTTTTAAGCTGTTTCCGAGTCGTTGCCGACGACAATCGCACAGATCCATAACCTAAGCTACAAAGAGTTTTGTGTCTAAACTCGTCCCCACCAATTGCGATGGCGGAAACCATACATCCCTGCACAAAACGTAGATCGCGGCCAAAACGTGTGTGGTACGTACTGTACATGGAACAACCCTATAGTGTCGCAAGTGCAGCATTCGGTATTATAGCAGCACACATTAAGTGGGTTCTTGGACGCACAACAAGAGTCCAACATGAGATAAAGCGTATCATAAAAAAAACGCGACTGGATGCGACCATGGCGAAAAGTAATTGAACCTCATTAAAAGCTATAGAGCTCATCTCCCAGCAGTGCAGTTACTTGTACTAAAATCTTCCCTTGTGAATACCGCAACGGACACACAGAACCGCAAATGACAGAATTCAATTAAAGATCCCTGCACGACAAAAGAGCACCGCTGCCCAACAACCCCCCTTCCATACAAAAACGACAAAAAGCTTTTGGCGTTCACATGCAAAAATCCGTTTTTCCTACCCATACGAGTGCCGCCAGCTGTCCCGGCCCATAATTCTCCAATTTTTATTGTTGGGATCTCTAGCGTTTAAAATCGTTTTGTTTTACGCTTTCTCGATAAATCTTCATATTTTTTATTCCCTGGTCCCTATAAAAGTAAACATAAATAAATACAAGTGAAAATAATAGAGGAGACGTCGATAAAAAAATAAAATCGGTACCGTTCTGGAGCATGATTCACTGTGTGGACCGGCTAGGATTGTCTTCCAACTTTTGATTACCAAAAGCGCTTTTTTACCCCCTTTTCTCGCAAAAAAAGTAAAAAAAAAAATCCTCGGGAGTGAAAGACGCCAGTTTCTCGCATTTAAAGAGACGCTCTGGGGACGCCATCAGGATACACTAGGGTGTCATCCAGTCAGCATTGCTGAAAGGAGTTTCAAAATAAAAAAGGAAAAAAATGGGACAGAAAAAATTACCCCGCAATTCCTAAAAGCGAAGGGAGTTTGATCATAAAAGCACTGAGCGATTGACGGAAGGAGGCTGCATCCTTTCGCGAGTTTCCCGGGGCTTCGACTAGTACTTTTCAATGCTTCCGGCTCGCAAGATCCCAATGCTTGACACGAATCGTTAATCGACGACCATTTTTTTAGTTCTGCCACTAGTTATACATTGACTTTGTGAAACCGACCTCATTGCTCCAAATCAACCCTCTCCCAACCCTCCCAGGCCAAAAAGCTTGCGAAAAGAGTTCTGAGCACAATTTATGTACGACAGACCTTGGGAAACCTTATCCCAACAAACAATTAGGTTACTAGAAGACTTAAAATCCCGAAAAATAATTAGCTAGCTGCTTTAATATGTAGCGAGTCTGACGGCTAAAATGGATTTTCCTTTACATTTAAGTGTTCTCGAGTTATTTATGCACTTTTGCAAAAACCCTCTCTGCTATGGCCGCTAACACGCAAAAAGCAAAGTTTGCTGCAAACTTATCCAGGGGATTCAGAAAGATAACAGAGAAAACAAGTCAGCAAGTACTGCACAACTCAAAGAGGTTTCTGCTGTTTACTTTTCGAATACTAAATAGTCAACTTGGAACTCTAAGAATATAGCTGAACCCGATTTTTTCTTGATTTTGTCAATATTAATAAATCCTACACCTTTTTGCCAGTGATATGCAAAAAGAAATGCAAAGTGATATATGAAGGTCATTGATCGAGAATCGAATCGCGAGCCGCCGTCAGCAGACATAGGAAGAACTGCACATAAATATAATAATTCCGCCCCAAAAAGAGAGAGAAAAGATCGAAAGAACAGGCTCGTCGCCGTTTATTCTTCTGTGGTGCGCTGTACGCAGCGATGATAAATGCTTGCTTTGAAAGGACTTTTCATGCAAAAGGAATCTGATGTGATAGAGAACCTTACGCTTGATCGTATGTGTGTCTGTGTGCTTTAGACCTGCGGACTTAAAAGGTTTATAGGACTAAATGTATACAAAAGAGAACCTCCACACGTTGCTCGGACCCCCCATTCAAGAGTTGTAACGTAACACGTAACAATAGAGGGTGTAGAAACCTGTGCACTGAGATCAGGCGATGCAGCTGCCCTTCCTTGCAATATAAAGCCGGGATTTTTGTTAGGTGACAATTCTCCTGGTGCTAACTTCCGAGCCATTGCCCTTTTCTGGAGCATCAAAGCATGAGCATGAGAAACATTTACCACCCTTTCCATCAAGTCCCGGCCCTGGAATAGCATCAACTCCCAGAAAAGTCGAACCGTCCCAACTCTGAAAAAAACAAAAAAAAACAATAATAATAATAAAAAATTGTCAAAGGAAAAAAAGGTAATCTGAAACGAAAAGGTAAAAAATTGGTCACGTATGCAGATACAATATTAATACCTTAAAAGTTCTCCAGGCCAGGCAGTGCTAGAAAAGTGGGCAAGTAAATATATGGAATAAGATTACCGTTGTATATAAGAGGCTCTCGGGTCTGATGTTTTTAGCAACAGCCGGATTACGTGATGCTATCTGGGGGCACTGCAGCCTGTTTTCCCCATCTTCCAAAAAGCCTTATGCATTATATGCTTACCAGCTAGAAAGGACCTTGTTGTTTTATAACTTGGATCGCATCCTTTCGCTTCTCTTTATATCCTTTTTTTTATTTAGCCCCCGATGTAACATCATCGGCCTGCCACTCTGGGGAATTTGACAAATTCAATCTTGTTGCCTAACTCTGTAACTACGTCGTCTCATCCTGGGTTGCTGGCTGCAGCACATAGAAGCTGCAAGCTCTTTCGCCCCCAAAACTCGACGACTTGCTAACAGAAAAAGGAAGCTGTTTCCTTTCCACGTAAAATGTCACCTTGGCAACCCATTTACCGAACTCTCGACTGCCATTGCCATTAAGCTCCAAACTAATTTCCGCAAACAGAACTTGCTGCGAGATGAAACATATTGCGGAACATCTTCCACAAACTTCTTCAAAAAATAAATGGGTTATCTCCCTAAGTTCCGATTACATTCCCCAAAAGTTGTGTACATTTCGCCATTTTAAACTTTCCCCGGAGATGTTTCTCCACGTAAGAAATGGGGAAGATGGCAAGGTTTTTTCACCTCGTAAACTCGATATACGATAGCATGGGAGAAAGTGTGCAGCATAGGATGCACAGGATCTCCCAAGCGTGCACAGAAACATGATCAAATCATGTTCAGATGCTCCGTTTATCCCACATACGATTGATACGAGGCCGCAGATATGTTAGGGAACAACGTATTAAAAGCCCAAGACTTTGACGAAGAACCGCTCGGCAGACTTTGGAAAGGAGGCAAATTGTTTCTGTGCCCCGAGTTTTAGGGGCAAAGTGAGGAAAGGATTGTCGGAAAGCGGTCGTCGAGACAGAGCAAGACAGAGGAGCTTAGCGTGAGATAAATTATACACAAGCCAAGCTTGACACCAAGGCAGGCCATCTCGTTTTTCACGGCCTCATAAAACGTCAGTCCCGCGGCCGTTGCCTTTTCTTTTCTCCCACAAACAGCACATACGAACGTCGCCCCAATCCGCATTTTTCCAACGACTGTGAAATGAGCCAGGCCTGGCGCTTTTCACTCACACATTCTGACCTGTAGAAAAGGCTTCCCACATTATACAACCCTGAAATTGCGGTCTTAAAAAACTTAACCAAATCGCGCACGATGCTTACACCCTCACCCTGCATTTCTTTTTTTAACTACCCCAGCGGTTATTTTCTGATACTCACGCCAGGCATGTCAAGCGTGGCTAGGAAAATTTTAAAAATTCCTCCTACTCGCTCACATTATCCGAAAATTTCCTTGTTTGAAAGGCGAGAAAATGCACAACAGAAATTCTGGTAAAATTTAAGGAAAAAATGTACCAAAACTGGGGAATCATAAGGCAGACAAACATATAAATACCTTGTAGGACTTGTGCGGCTATAGCAAACTGTGGCGACAAGTTGTGTACTTTCAGAAGCAAAACAAGCGTAGAAACTTTACCAGCCATTAGCTATATGTTTTTTTTTATTTTCCTACGCAAGGTTTTCGCAAAACACAACACGTTCTCCGGACTTGGTGAGAAACGTACGTACTGTATCCCGCTGTCGAAAATGACACTGGTGCGTCATTTTCGAACCATTAATTTTTTTCAGCCCTAACCTGATTCACTTCCAATCAAACCACCGATTTTCAACCGAGTGACACAGACATGTCATTCTTTTTAGGGAGAACGTTTTGCAACAATATGACACATCGAGTGTCATTTTTTTACCTCCGGGTTTTCAAACCGGAGAACCCGTTGGCAAAACAATAACAAACAGCAGTGTCATCTGTGTCTGCTTTGCATCAATAAGCTAAGGTATACGGGAGCCTCAAGGAGAATTTTCTACATTCTAAAGAAGTGTAAGAGAAAGTAGAAGATTACTTCTCACGAGCTGAACAGGAATGGACCATGGCAGTCGGTCCTCAAACGTAAACTCGAAAATCTCCAGACTAGCTCATTATCATAAATAGCACCAGGTGGGCATTTTGATTGAGGCGTGGCTTATGGTCCTTGGTTTGAGGCCAGCTTTCGGAAAAATAAAAGTAAAATAAACAGAGTTGGAAACTAGCTTCAATAGATAGTGTGTTAATGGACATTCAGTGATGGGTAGGCGTATGAAGCATCTCATGTTTTTCGGTTTCGGCAATTTATGACTTTGTTCCCTGTTCACTCACGACCGAAAATTACTAAGATTTCCTAAGGCAAACATGGGCTAAAGTTACAGTCGTATTGATAACCCGCCCTAATAAGCATTTAAACCCGTCATAAATTTCATAAATTCCCATCTGGCATCACGCCACTGCACCGAGCTCCGATACCCAAATTTGTACGCAATTAAGCATTACTCCGGGTGCTTAGCAATTATCAACAGAGACGATGGTCGTTAAAATGGTTGCGAGACATGCGACAGACAAGATAAGAGACGTCCCGAGGAAACTTCGTATAGGGGTGCTTATGAATTCCTCCTAGTTCCTAATGAGGCGCGCCACAAGAAATGTGGCATGACATTTCAACTTTGCTCGTCACTAAACACAAAAAAACTAACATTAAAAACTGAGTAAAGATAAGGCAATTTAGCCCTATTACAACCAGTAATGCTGGCACACTTGCCAAGTACAGTATCTCTCTTATCACCGAAGCCCAATTCGTTCTTCGCGCACTTTTTTCATACGTCAGTGCAATTCAATTTAGCTGGGCTTCGGAAAAAGAACCTTTTTTCGCACCCCTCCAATTTCCTTCGTCAAGCGTGTTACTTTTCCCTGTATAGCAAAAATGTTCCAACTCGGGGGGTAAAAAGAAGGAAAGCAACTACGTAAACCCCATGAGATCTATAGAGCATCTCGCCTATCTCGGGACAGAGGCTGCAGTTTGTAAGGGAGCCCTGCGAGGGTAAAGAGAAAAAAGTGAAAATCAAAGCTTCAAGGGATGCTATTGTTACCACCATAACGCGTGTCTATGCAACAGTCGGTCGCCTTTAGCTGTTACCAAACCATGTGGTGAGCGCTTCACGTTAAGAGAGTTAGCACGGTTTATACAGTGGCACAACCGCAGCTTTGTTTCTCCCGTCAGGCGTCCCTTTCTCTTGGTGTCAGAGGCTCTCTCTTTCTTTCTCTCTTCTCTTTCTTTAGATTTTCGGAACGCTTACACGCAGCATCCGCAACTACTAAGAAAGCTTGTCAAGCTCGGAGCGCCCAGGAACCCAAAATATACTTTTTTTTTCAGCCTCTTATCTCTAGAAGCATCTTCGAAGGGACAGAAAAGAAGACGAAAAAACAGACCAGGAAATGGGCAAGTGTTGCTAGAAAAATAAGCGCTTCCTCTGCAGAAACGGAAGAAATTCGGTCCCAATCTCTAACACCGTTAGTGCTTTATTGTTTACTGTGTTTCACGCAAAACATGACCTGAAACGCTGAAAGTAAGAAATAAAATGCAGTAAGATGCCGCTTATTGTGATCACGTTTGTCAAGTGAATATTGATTCTATAAAGCGGGGATTCTAATAACCGACGATCGGTTATTGGCTTGTTTAAACCAAAGAAACGAAGCACCGTCAACTTTTTGACACTTTCCCATACGTTTCTTTTTTCTAGATTCACTAGACCCACTATTGTTTATTTCGTAACGATTTTTCAACAATTTTGATAGAGATGATTGAGGAATTCCTAATTTAACGGCCGCTTCCGTTTGTGGCAAAGCTTTTAAATTTAACTGGTCGTAAGTTTCAACGAGCCGCAACTTCTCTTTTACATTTAAATCAACTCTTTTCTTGTTCGTCGCCATTTTTATATAACCACACATCTGAAACACAACTAACTCCTGCGCCTTTTAAGCCTACTCCTACGCTTAAGGGTTCTCAACACGGTATCCCTTTAATTTTCCCAATCAATTAAAGGAACTGGTCACTCAATTGAATAACCTGCTCATTTAATTGACCGGGGAGTTTAGAAGGGATTTCTCCCTAAGCTTAGTTGTAGGCTGGAAATGACAGGATCGGTCAAAACGACGTAAAAGCAATGCCACTGGTCAATGTAGCAATCACTTCCGCAGTTTCGTTACTAATGTGAAGATTCTTCTGAAATTGATTATAATTTCCGAAAGTGTGATTCTAATAACCGACTAAAATGCTATGAATGTTACAATTTTGAATCAGTCCTTTAAAATTTGATTCCAGAAGCGGCTGATTCTAATAACCAGTGATCACAATATAAGCGGCATATATATTGTACATTAAATATTTTTTAAAAGGTTTTGCGTGTGGATTACATGCTTCGAAATAATACAAAAATTTCAGACGTTCTATTAATAGCCTTCATAAAGATGAGAATTAGTAATGAACGACGCCTCCCCCATAACACACTCCTAAATCTCTTCTAAGAAATGATTCTCTTCTGTTTTAGTTTACCATCTTCTGCCGATTTCCCGGTAATATTCTACATATTTATATAATTCTTCAAAAGTCCTTGAAAAATTATTTAGCTTCTTTGGAATTCTACCAAGGATGAGCCCAATATGACGTCACGAGTCTTCGTGAGGCCCACAGTTGATCAGCCCAGCTTTGTCGCGTGGGGCAAACACACAACAATGAATAAAACGCTCCGTGAGCTTTCCGCCTTATCAGCAACATGGGTTGGGCAACAATAAAGACCCGCGCTGAAACTTCGCTACACATCAAACCTTCCACAGAACTTAATTGTTGCTTAAACAAAAGCGCTGTTCTGTAACGAATGCATGGGCTTTCTATAGCTGTATAGTGAAGTAGAAGACCAGTGAAGTCACAGACTGTGGAAATGTAAAGTTCATGACGTCAGCTGATGCTTTCTGTGCTTTGGAACCGAGACGCAACAATGAAAACGTTCCTTGGATATACCCAAGAGTATTACCAGGGAGTATTTGTAGCCATGAGAATTGGCTGATGGGACAAATTCAAGTAGGGCGCAACAATGAAAATGCTAGCTCGAAAAGCGAACGCTGTAAGTCAAACCTGTACCCATGCTCGGTATTTATCATAACAAAAGCTATCCTATCGGGTGGGTAGGGAACGGAGCTAAAGCTAACAACGATTACCGATTCACTCGCTTTACAAAACCATATTCGGTTTTCCATCACAAAAGGCATCCTCTGTATAAAAGTCTGGTAGCCAACTGATTCGCTCTCCCTTTCTCTAAAACCCCTAAAAGCGTGCTACACTAAAAGCACCCCGAGATTTACGCCAAGACCACCCTGACTCACGGTATGTTATGTACAGCGTTTATATACATAACTTAAATGGATGACAGCAGAAAGCTAAAAAGTTAAGTCGAGGGGAGGATGAAGCGACCCCGAACGCGGTTCCACCCTTAAACCCCATCACAAAGTCTTGGGATTTCTTCCATGCAAATTTTTAATAGCTGTTAAAAGTAGAAAAGTAACTGCGTACCATAAAAAATAAAAGAAAAATCCTGATGGAAACGTCTGACATCGTTAATTCTTTTTTCCTAATTCCGCTGAAGCTCAAGGCAACTAGGCGTCGAATAGCAAACCATTCGTGGCATACTGGTCATTCCGATGTCAACGTACAGAAAACAACCCGCCAGCAACCGAGTCTTTATCAAGCCAACACTATACCATTCCTCCGCTTTTCTTTCCCCTTCCTAAACCCGAAACCTACCACCCGAGATTTTTTTTTTGCTTGGGGTGAGGGATGAGGTGATTTATAGGCCTGGGGCTGAGCAGATTAAATTTATGGGAAGCAAAGTTTGTTTTGTGGTGGCGGCGGTCGACGTCGTGCATATTGTTGGCGGAGATAACGGCGACATGGAACCCGCGTGTCATCTCTTGCATAGATTACCCTTCGAAAAAAAGAGCTGCCCATAGCCCGGAACCCCCCAAAGACGTCTCTTAGTCTTTCCCAAACCCCCACCCCTCCCACAACATGCTAACCATTTTTTCTATATTACATATAATAATAGTCAGAGCAATAAAGCTTCGCTCTTATGACAGTCCTTACCCTGAAAAAAAGCACAGAGGAAGTTATTCCCAGGAGAGTCTTCAGTTAGCGTTGAACGTTTGACTCGGTTAACATCAAACATTGTTGTCGAGGCAGGCGCAAAATAAGGGGATCATGATACACGACGCTGGGGGACGCCTAAACCGCTTTTTCATATTTTTTTATTTCTCTTACAATACATTACTTACAATAAATAGTGCTGTTATATTCTGAACGACTCCACCGATTCTAATTCCCCAGCTTAAAAAGAAAAATGCGGGTTCCTGCGCTGCCCGTTAATTTATAGGAGGAATGTCCCCAGGATCACGAACTGGAGCGAATCGTAACACATGCCACGTGGCCAGAAGCTCGTATTACTACGGCTTGGTGGATTTCGCCGTTGCAGGAGCAGAAGTTGGCAACCCAGCCAGAAAACAAGAGTGCGAGGCAGCCTAATGAATGGAACCGGGTTCACTGAGCGAAATAAACTACGCCATCAACATAAAATAAGAAGCTTCTGCCAAACAGATCGCTATTTTTTCGCGAATGGAGCCCGAGACTGGCTTCGAGACCCGATATTTACTACCGTCATCTTTGTGTAGTGAGCAATCAATCAACAGTTCCGGTCCAAGCGACCAGCACTGGAGAATCTTAAAAGGCCATAGCCACCAAAACTGACATGTTGAGATCATGATGGATGCTTGTGGTCCCATTCTTCTTAAGAACGACGACCTTTGTTTCGCGCGTTTTGGATTAGCCGTTCAGGACTTATTGTCATGCAAACGTTTACTCATGACGTCAGGGACGTTACCACAGCGTGTTTCCTTGGTTGCCGTGGTTACTGTTTACTTCCATACTTCAAAACAATCAACAAAAGCACTCATGTACCATGGAGCCGACACGTCTGTGACGTTATCGTAGTGTGATATACTACTTGGCTACTATTGGTTACCGCTTGTTACCGTGGTTACTATTTACTTACTTCCATACTCTTTACGTATTTCCATACTTCAAAACAGTCCAAAAGCGCTCACGTACCATGGAGCTGATACGTCTGTGACGTCAGAAACCCATGCGACCGTATGTTCTGAAGCTTATTTCTTTCTTATTAGCTTAATTACTCCTTCACGCACGATAGAAAGAACACAGTAATTTGAACTAGATTTATTCTTTAGAAACAAGACAAAGTCGTTTGTTGGCGACTATGGTTCAACCATTATTCTAAGCTCCAAAGCAATAAGAAAAAATACATTCATAAGATTCTAACTTTTCTTCTCAACAAATCTTTCAGCTCAAAGATTCTTCCTTTATTTTCTTACGGGGCTGAAGATCACCCTCGCGGATATCAGCGACCCCCCTCTCCGAAAGCACGAATTCCCCGCTTACTACAATGTTCGTATTTAATGTATTCGGAATCTTTTGCTCGGTTTCCCTTTGCGCTATTTACTGCATACTGCCGGTCACGGCGCCGTGCGTTACAAATCACGTTAGCCGAGCCCGGTGACACATAGGAAAGCTATAAAGGGAAGCTGGGAGAGCTTCAGCTTCGAGTCCAACACTACAAAGAATACTTGGGGGTCCCGAATCATGTAGATTGATTGCCCCCTTGCCTATAAGACCCACATCCACAGCCTCAAACGCAGAGGCAATGAGAAGACGGGCAGTATTGTGCGTACGCGAATCCGGTCAAGCGTGATTTGCTTGATATCAAAGAGGGATTGGGATGACGACGAAAGCATTCACAGAGATTAAAAGGCGACCCATTACCAGCTAGACGTTTTCTGACTTACTCATATGTAAGAAGTGACTATAGAAAAAAGTCTCCAAAGGGGTGAAACATGTTTGCCATGGAAGCTTTCAAGTCTAAATCGCCCTGCACTGCTTAACTACGTTTGACTCACCCACGTCTTTGCCGAGGGTGAAAATTGTAGTTTGAAAAAAAAAAAGAAAAAAGGAAGAGTGAGACTGGGCGATTTCCCCCTTCTCACACGGATTGCAGTGCATTCAGATGTCTAATTAGGCTGTAAACCGTGCGTGGAGAAAATCCCCAAAAAACTTGAGAATAGCACAAGGGGGCTCGGAGTCTTTTCTCGAATTTCCTGAATAATGTTAGTTGTGGTCACATTCGGAGGGCAACGAAAAAAACCGAGGGAGAAGAGGGAAATTTAATGCAACTGCGCCAGATTTTATGATGATGGAGAGTAACAAGAAAGTACGGGGAGGAAAACTTGGGGTCTTGTATATAGTGCGATGGAAAACATTGGATGATCGTTAAGCACACTTCCTCTTCTCCACCGAGACTCATCTTCACCCTCTATGTACAGTCACTTTCACCCCTACGTTACCCCTGATGCCCCTACAAAGACTATATAGAACCCCTCGCACGCATATAAAATCGCCCTTAAAAACTGAAGTGTACGGATATTCCGATAACCAAAACTTTCCGGTATATGTGATGCTGATGGTGATTCCCCATGATCCGTTACCCTTCATCAGTTTTCAAAAAACGTTCATGGGGTCCAAGACAGGAGGGACTATACGGCGTGAATCTTCCGTTATCTATCGTGAGAACAATTCCGGGGAATTCTCATTAAGTTGGCGTGTCTTGTGTCTCCTACACCTGGGCGAAACTCTTTTTTCCGATGATTCCTCTTTCTTCCAAGTCATTAACACGTAGTACGCTTTACAGCTCCACGTGTGAGCTAAAAAAAAGACGCTCGTATCCCACCACGTACACATGTTACACATTAAAAGCAAAAAATAGTTGCTCACAGCTTTTGTCAAGTTTTCGACAATAGCTTCGCTATTTGTACCCAAGGATTGCTTGCCACCCAGCACGTCCTATAACTATTCGTGCTGCTTAAAATGTCCTTAAAGGTGTGCTTAAAATTAAAACTCAGCCCAAACATCTGGTTCTCATAAATACTGGAAGCCATTGGCGTAACGCTGAAGTCAGGGAAGGGAGCTCCACTAATTAAAAGAAAAAAGCTTAATGACTTCCCGAAGTCAGTGATTGACACGAAAAGCTCTCCGCACAAGTTTTAACCTGCTGTAATTTAGAACATTATTTTAAACGTTCAAATCCGCTTCCGAACCTAAAATACCTCATTCCGAAACTGACGACGTCAATGCTATTAAAAACTTAACATTACTCTTCATATTAGTTAATTCTGAAGTTCAAACTTTTAACTTTGTTTCCAAGAACTATTTCCATCCATGACGAGACCAACGATAATCCATTAGAAACATTTCTTCACAATTTTGGAACTAGGATCTCGTCAGGCTTTCGCTTCTTTTTCGTTCAAAGCGCATTTTTTATATGCATACTATACTCCTGACTCCGACGAAGCTGAAAAGCTGTCATGGGCTCTGTTCGAGGCCTAACGAAACGACGCATCTAATTTGTCATCTGCCACTTAGATTATGAACTTCGTCATGACGAACACACCCCGAAACACCGCAAGGATGATGTCTTGGATCTTCGATATATTAAAAACGAAAAAAAAAAATTCTGCGGCCCTTGCCTAAGTTCAAAGACTTTTTTCTTCCCTTTTTTCTTGCTGTCCTTCGTTTTGACTGAACTTCAAAAGGCTTTCAAACATACCGAACAGCGTCTAAAAAAATGGGCTACACAAACTGAAACGCTATACAGGCAATAGCGAAAAATGTCACGTTTGCTTTTGTCAAGCTGTCAGTATCTAAAGAGGGAGTACATGTCCTCCGCTTGGCACTCGTCAGCGGATGCCTGGGATGCCAACGACGACGTTCTCCGACCGTCTGTGTCCGCTGGACGACGCTGCTGATGGACGTTTTTCTCTGTATGGTCAAACGCAGCCTTTGCTCTCTCATTCTCTCTCTCTCTGGCTCTCTCTGCCAGTCTCTCATCGAGCTATTTCGCACGCTAGACACATCACATCAGTCAGAGTACTTGACGACTTGCATACTAATAGAATGCGAAACCCATCAACTCCTAACGGAATCCCGAGCCTGTCTCAATCTAAACAGAGTTCCACATGCTCTTTTACTTTCTTTCATGGCTTTCTCTTTAATTCAGATTTTCGGTATAAAGAGTAACATGAAAAGGCCTTTTACTGCCTTCTTGATTGCAGTTGCTGCCTGCCGCTGCGTTTGGGTGAGAGAGATGCTTCTTATGGCATAGCGAGAATTGCCACACAAACACACTTCAACTCTCAGAAATAGCAAGAAAGCATAAAAAAATGTTATGACAGCCACGTGAACCATGCGGTGCCCCATCTAGACAGATATACTTCACACCAGGGAGAGCTTTTAGAAGGCAACATTCTCCCGCAACTTAGCGCCTAATAAAATCTAAACTTGCTGACCGTGACTCATAATCCCAAAATAAGTGCAATAGATTAAGTTCTTCTTTTTGGAAAAAGCCGGCTTTGGGCCTTAAAATACCCGATATTTCATTTGGGTTACGAATAAAAAGTTCGAAAAATACCTTTAAGCCTTCTAACACCCCCCAGAAAATGGCACAGAAAACAGAATGGCAGAAATCGAAGCCTATAGAGGAGCATTTAAGCATTTCGATTCAGCTGACGCTGTTTCATAACATGTCGCCTGATTAACATATTGGGTATCATACAATGATTGAAAGCTTAATCCCCACGAGGAATACAACATCCCTTTCAGGTTGATCTAGTTTGCATTCAAAGTTGAGCGTCAGCGTGCCCTTGTTTGCTTTGAATTTCCTTCAGCCCTTGTTGGCAGTAATGAAGCCTTCTCGCTTCTCTCTCTCTGCCTCTACCTCTTCGTGATTCATGGCGCCCAGATCAAGACCTGATTTAACCTAAGGCGCACCACACTTTGAAGCGCTTGCCAGATAATCTATTCCAGGCGAAGGTATAACTTTTTCCGATGTCGCCCGGGAAAAATTAATTCTCTCCACTTTCTTCACGCTCAATTATTTCTGTAGCACAACCCTCGTAAAAACGTTCAGGGAAATATGCGCCCACCAAAAACAGACAAGAAAGAATTATGGCCAGGAAGCTGCAGCCGGGACACGCTGTTATTCATTGTTGCTTCCTTCTCTCCTATTTCCCTATTCCGCTGCTTTTCCCTCGTTCGAAAAAGCGCTTGAGCCAACAATGAAAATCCGCCTAGGGTTTGTTACCAAGCGCCTTATTCCCACCCCCCTCCCCCTCTCGAGAGCCGGAAACCCCAATTATTGCATTGATTTCCAGTTACACTGGTCAGGAAAGTGTCCCAAAACCATGTAACCGAAAGCCGATGCACAAGTGGGCATGGATCATTACTCTATGTAACCTACATACTTGACTTGGCTTTGCCAAAAAGAAATAGAGCGAATCGTGAGAACGCTTATCCGCCACAAAGGCTCTGGGTGCTAAAGTAAACGCGAAAACAAGCCAAAAAAGCGAACGCTCGGAAAGGGACTAGCATGCCAAAATTCTTGCTCCTAAAAATACATTCGAATGGAAACGTTGGTCCGCAAAGTCCGCAACCGGATCCATTTGCCAGTCCCAAACGGCAAAAGTACTGAAAAAGTTAAACCCTGGACAAATTTGAACAAGTTGGAAATTTCCCGGAAATGTTGATCGAGGCGACAAGATAAAAGGCACCTAAGTCGTTAACCTCCCACGTCCTAAAATATAAATATACCCTACAAATCCCCCGACATATCTACGTAGAAATATAGTCAAGAGCAAATATTCCCCACGCTGTTGTTGCGGCTGTGTCCAATCTTGCGCCAATATTTGAACAAGTGTCAGCCTTTAACCATGGAGGGAAGTCTTCTTATTCGTTATCAAACCAGTAATGTCGACACTTGAAAGTCCACAAAGAACCCACCCTGCAGATAGCCACGTATTTGGGGTCAGTGTATGAGCAATTGCGCGAAAAATAAGCTCCGGGTGTCCATGTCGCACACTCGAACCGAAACTATAGTACCCTGGGAAGCCTTCGCAGATAAGTTAAGAAAACATTACCCAACCTAGAGGGTGTTTAGGAAAATCCAGGTGCATCTATCCCGTATTTTGGCAGAAACATACGAATTGGCAGACAAGTCGGAATACCTCCTAGGACCCCGCATTGTTGTTTATGTAGGCTACGGAAATAAGATTCCATGTCTGCCAAAGACCGTTGACGGATTGGCGACTAATACAAAGGCCGAAAAGGATAACAGTGGCTCTTCTACCGCACCTGTCAGCCTGCATTGCCGATACCCTGTGACTTTTGCAACTGTCAGAGCTACAAGATGGCTATCCGAGTATCAGGCACGCTGCAAAAGGTAGTACTTTTGGTCCCTGCTGTTGGATAAAGCGAATCTGGGCCCCTAAACCGAAAAACAAAAGCTTTTGGAGGCCACCGACCAAAAATCTTGGGCCCCAATCTTCGGCCTTTAAGTAACTCGAAAATCTTCCACTCGACTCGAAAGTAAGCTTCTTAACGTGGTATCTCGAACCTGGTGGTTATTAAAACGTTGTCATTCCTCTCCGTTTATTTAAACCCAGGAGACCAGATTATAAGTGCTCAAGCATCCTAAAAGGCGGCAAAAACGCTAGCCAAGTCAGGCCAGTTGGCTTTTGACAACAAACGCCGACACTTTCGCAGAAAATTAAGGGAACTTCAGCCGTAGCTTAGAGATATGAAGTCAATTGTTGCCCTAACCTGTCTCGATTATCATTAATCAAAGCGACCCAAGTTGGCAGACTTTTCAATTCGCTGTCAAGGTGTGCCAATAGTGCCCTCCGAAGGTTCAGAAGCATGAAAGCCAAGCAGCAGAGGGTCCAAGCTTCTGTCAAAAGTTCCCTGTCGAAATTGCGGCGACAACTTCAAGTCATCACCGCAATATTCAAAGGTCCGGCATTGATAGATGGTCCTAACATTGACTAAGCAAGAAAGGCATCCTTTTGCTGGAACGGCCTGGCATTTCGCACATTGTCTCTTGAATCGACTTGGGGGCCTAGTCAGGGATCAGCGAAGGTCGAAAAGGTCGCCAACAATAGTTTAAGCCGAGACTTAAAATGACCTTTTCCCCCTCAGTTTTTAAGAATCTTCCACAGATGCTCTTGCGAAAACGGGAAAATATCTCAGCTGAAGATGAAAGGGAAGGGCGAGGGAGAGACTGTAACTCGTTTTGACAGCGTTAGCAAAACGGTCTGTAAACTTGAAACATTGGAAAGATAATCTAAACTTTGCAAAAACAGCTTCTGCTTTCCGGTCCTTTCAGAGCCCAATGCAACTATAAATAGACTCGCGAGATTTGAGCGAAACGGAGGCAAAGTCCAAGTTTTATTCCTCCGAGTTCAAAAGAGAAGGAGTTAGCAACTTGGTATTTTGCACACGGTGACTTATTCTTATGCAAACGAAGGTGAAGCTTGGGTAGTAAAAGCGTTGGGGTTGAAAGCCAGCAAAGGCCTTTCCAGAGCTTCTAACGGCTTTAACAAGAGCCTCGGAGCCGCCGAGAAAAATGGCCATTCCTAAGCCATCTTATCAAGCTCAGACACTTATCTCGCTTTAGATTTTCGAATTTCAAGCGATTTCAAACCCCGCCAGACATGTTCCCCACGAGCTGGACTAGGGCGAAAACCTTCTATTTTTGCCATTCCCCCTAGACTTATCGGCTCCTAACATACAAATTCAAGCATAAATCCAATGATCTTAGCTTGATTGGGCTTCTCCGCTGGGCCAGATCAGAAGGATCGAACGGGGAGAGATAAATAGTGTGCTTTCTTTCCTTTTCTTTCAGTGCAAAGATTCGCCGAGCTTAGAAGGGTTATCTTTGACCAGCGTCTAACTTCCCTTCACGCTTGGGAGTAATTTTCTCGTAGTAAAGCTGTTCATTTCTTGGGGTTTTCCAGAAACATTGGCAATTTTGCGCGGTTAATCGACTAACATCCGGAAGAGCGGGTTTAGGATTGAGTCACACTCCAACACACGTTCTTCGGTTTCCTCTGAGGTCAACTTCAGACCTTGCTCAACTTATTAACTCCAAGTTTTGCAGAGCTCAGGAACTTACGGAAACTTGTCAAAGCTGACAAATTTCAGGTTTCAGGTGTTCCCTTGAGTAAACACGAGCCGTTCCAAGCCAGCTCAAGTTTTGACATTCCGGGGAACGCAAATGAGCTGCCAATTGGCAATCTTGAAAGGTGGGTGGACTCATTTCCGGCCAAAATGGGAGAAAACCTAAATCGCAGGTTTTAATTGCGTGTATTTATATTTTATAAAGGTATTTACTTACCAATAGATATTCGTCCAAGTTTATTCTGTCTTTAGAACCTGGGGAAGGGAGGTACGTTAAAAGCCAATGCAAGTTGAAAGAAGAAGAGCGAAAGATACACTTACTTCTTGCATGGTACACATTGTACTAATTATGACAAGTTTCAAGGGCGCGGGGTTAAGGATTTGGTCCTCGACGTTTCTGCTGTGTTCGGTTCAAACCTCGCCGTGTCTTAGCTTTATGCTGATGCCGCATCCCTACGTAGCTCCTGCAAATAGAGAGAACCGGCTGACGGCTGCACTTTCCTTCATTAGCTTTACTAATGAACCAGATTTGCATGCGAAGCTGTCGCCCTGATTTAGTCAACGACACTCGGGGAAAGCTCTAACAGTATAAAAGCTCCCAACTCCACTCCTCGGCACTATATCTCCTCCCCAGATTAATTTTGGCCTCTCGGATTAACGTCCTTTACTGTTCCACAACAAACAAAAACAATCAAACTTGAAAAAACGGGAAAGATAGAAAAATAAAAATTCACACAGTACAGTATATATTTTCTTTTCTAAAAAGACACATTTCCAAGCTGACATTTCTAAAGCAAGACTCCCGAGGTTCGCCAATCAGCTCTTCTATAGGCAACAATGAATTCTTCAAGCATCCTTAACACTGGCGTCTTTGATGTTCATTCTGATGATCATAACAGCGACTTTTGGCTGTAGCCAAAAATTTCAAAAGCTTTCTTAAAAGCGGCACTCTAGTTAAGCTAACTTGGGAGAAAACAAAAGAGAAAGGGGGAAAGAAAATAAACCTAAACATCAGTTGAAATAAAGACAAGACCCTATCCCTTTTCTGCAACTTTTACGTCTCAATTAGCCGAGAAGAGAGCACGAAGGTCGGTTCTACGTGATGTCGCTTTGTTCTGCGAATCTGTTGACATTTTGCTTTGCCAAAGACAAGAGTCCACAAAAGTAACCCTCGCCCAAACAACAAGTTTCCCTTACGGCTCCCGGATCCCTTAGCTGGGTATAGGCATGGGGAATTCAAATGAAGTAATGTGCAAATGAAGTTCACAATTATGAGAAATGCATTAACTAAAAATACGTCCTTTGGTTGTGCACTAGCTGCTAAAAAACAAATTTTTTGTTGTAGATTATTTTAAATCTGAAAAGCCGTTTGTGAGAAATCTTCCGAATGTTCGACGAATGATTTGGTGCATTGTGCTGCTACAGCAAATTGTAGTGACAAGTTGTACTTTCCAGAAGCAAAGCAAGCCGGCAATAGCTATTTGTTTCCATCTTTAATTTCTTCCGCGAGGCTTTCGCAAAACGTAACACGATTTAGTGACAAACGTACGTAATATATTCCGCTGTCGACAATGACACTAGTGTGTCATTTCCGAAGAATTAATTTTTTTCTCAGCTAACGGAGTGAAAGAATGTACAAGTTTTTAGGATCGTTAACCTACCTAATCTAATGCATTTCTAATCCAACTAACCATTTTCAACTCGAGTGACACCCATTTGTCCTTCTTTTTCCAGAGAACGTTTTGCAACAATATGACACATCCAGTGTAATTTTTATCTGGCAAAACAATAACAAACACCAGTGCCATCTGTGATTATTTCGCATCAATAAGCTAAGGTATAAAGGAGCTTTAAAAAGAGAAAAAGGCTTCAGAAAATCCAAACAGAAGTCGATCGACTAAAAGTTGTAAACATTATTTTACACTGAAATTGATTCTCTCTGGAGAAACAAATCGGACAAGATTTCAGGTCAAGAAGAGTCATCTTGTGATGTGGAAAAATCTGTCAACTTCAAGTTCAATCTATCTAACTTTTTCTAGAAAAGGAAGAACCCTTGTTTCTGAAAGGGGAGATATAGGCCTTAACACGAAATATACGGGTATTAGTATGCGAAAATTAGTTGGTGGAATTCATCCTTGCCCCTAAAGGCGCCTAGTACATAATTTTTCCACGTCACTTTCACCCTCGAGAACGGGAGCGTGTTCCTTCTTTCGAGTTGCTGGTGGCCATAGCCCATATAGCTGGGCTCGCTTTTAAGTTGAATTCGGCGCTTTAAGCCTGTACGGATGTCGCTCATTTGTCTCTGGGCGCCTTTACGATGAATTCGTCGCCTGTCCGGCCGTACAGCGTTTTCCGTGCCAGGAAAATAAAAGGGAAATTGCTGCTACAAGGGACTTGTTTGGCATTGCTAAATGGCACCTGTCCCGCGTGAAGAAGAACCACCACGCCGACAAAATGCGTCCTGCAAACCCGCCTTATACACGCAAAAGACCTCCCTCGGTGACAACAAAAGAATAAGATCCACTTGGGGGAAAAAACTCCTCCGCCTTCAATCTTTCTTTTTTCCTTTTGTTTTTTCCTTTCTCGATTTACCCGTTAACTGCCAAGCCATAAACTATTGCCCTGTCCATGGCATAACAAAGCGAGGAAATCCAAGGCAGTGGCACAGACTAATTTCGTCCCTTCAAGATATCCTCCCCGAACAAAGCGATGAGCACATTTCAGAAACAATCATAACAACCACGACTCAAAGTCATCGGGGAGGAGGAAGGAAGACGACAAGGAATTGTTGGTATGAGAAAAAGGGAAATAAATGCGGATAATTTACATAGAATTTTATACGCATTGTGAGCCTGTTCCGGCTCCAAAATCCGCCGTGGTTGGCCACTCGAAGCCTGCGTCTGACAAGTGCTATAGATCCTGGATGAGTCCAAACAACGGCGTTCGGGCTGATCTATTCGTATGACACTGAAGGAACCATAAGAGGGCGTTTTAGCTCCCCAAGTCCTGACAGATTCGTTGCCATAGATCTGCATCAGAACCCGAGTGCAAAATGGTTCAAACGGACAAGACAAAGTATCCATTTGTTTACCCAGACATCTTCTACATATTACTGCGTCGCCATTAGCGAAAAAGCGAGCGATTTCCGGGGGGCAAAAGAGACCCACACCCACAATAAAAAACATTGCAGCTGAGACTAAACCTTGCCGCCCACCAACCAAAAAAAAAAAAAGAGACAAAAAAGCCATTGATATAGCTTTTATCGAGACGTACCATACAGCCTTGGAAATACCATCCGTCAAGACAGTTCCGCGCTGGTGACAGGCTCTTGATGGATCAGCTCTTATATGTGTACCGCTACTGCTTTAGGTTTACGCTTGACTAAATTCACATGAGTCGTAGATTAATGCTTGCCCATTAATATGCACGTTCCTTTTTGGGGCAGAGTGATAGAAATGGCCGACACCACGACATCAGTCCAGACATCTTGTCAATAACTTGTGTTTCTCACACTTTTTATCCGTACATCAAGTTCTGGCCCCCATTCTTTTACTTATCATGTGTACCACGGTCGACTCGCTCCTATACGTTTACGTTCTAATACAGAATAGGAGCCTCTTCAGAACAAATATAGTGCGTATGCCTTCTTTTCCCCCACACGTAACCGTTTTATCGATCAAAAAGGCCTGTCAATGCCCTTATAGCTATTGGCATGTACTGTACTGTACAGTACGTAACACTGCTTCGTTCTTGCGTTATACATTATACACCGCCAGCACTTTCTCTGGTGGGCATTGAAAAGGCGAGAGGCAAAACAGCCATAACATTGTTGCAACCTAACAAGTGATGATTGCAAAAGCCAAATGAAGGATCCCCAACGGTACGACGCTGACTAACCTACTAAGGAAAAGCCATTAGGCACAATACAAGGAACCCAGGCGTTCATTACTTTTTGGCTCGCGCGAATACAATCGGAGAAATAACCCCCCGAGTCATCATAGTCAAACTGGTTGTTTTGAGTCCGATATATCTCTGGGGCACACACTCCTGGAAAAATAAGCTGAATAAGTAAACGCAGGCCATAGCAATCATGAAAGCTCGAGGAAGAAGCTTCATTTGTCACCGGGCAAAAAGGGACACATAAGGGTGTCCAAGCTCTATAATGTTTGAGAGCGCAAGAGACCCATGCTGTGGTCATCGTGCATCATTTCAAGTCGAATGAGACTTGCCAAGACTCGCACCTGGGGCTGGCCAAGTACCCTCTCCTTCGATCTGACACAATAACATTCCAAAACATGTCAATAGAACACCTCGATGTATCATCCATGCCTGTGCACGTATTCCCTTAACAATTACCACAATTCCCAGTAGCAGTTCCCAGCCCCCAAATCGCACCACCATTCAATATTAACAAACATCTACCAGTCTCATCTTAGCAGTGAAATTCTACGATTCAATCCCTCTTAATCTTGAGTCAAATTGAGGGGTATGGATGACTAAATTGGCAAATACCGTTACAGGTAGCGAGTTGACTGCTTGAAGTTGACTTCCCTCGTCGACTTGTGTGACCTTTAGACAGTATTCTCGAGTTCCTGAGTTCCTACGTGGAGCATAAGAACGTTTTTGCGATACCATGAATACGAGAACTTCCGTTGAACCCATCAACAGGTCTTGGGTAATCAGTGCTACCTTTTCGAAAATTTGACCTCTTTATTCCATTTCATGAGACTGGCGGAAGAAGGTAAAAGAGAAGCCAACCCCAAAAAAAGGGAAGAAGAAAAATGGGTGGTGCTGCTGGAGGTTAAGGATGCGCTGCTTTCCCACAATTCCCCGTTTCGCTTCTGGTCACATCGTAAGTTCAAGATTGGCAGTTCTGGCCCACGATTGAGTGATTAAGAAGCTTAAGTGAGTTATAAGACCGTGAGAAAAGAAAAAAGGGGCGGTCCACAAGGTATGACTGTACTTATGCTCGATCCCCTCCGTTGTTATTACGCAGTAAAAGTTACCTTGTACTTGAGACTAATCATGCAAGCATGTAATAGCAACTTCTGGATTCAAAGTACCCTTACAGAAACAGAAATTCAGAAGCGATTACTACACCTGCACCTTTTCGTACATGTGTTCCCTTAAATACTAACCGGATGTAATAATATACCTAACGGAGGACACCAAAAAAAGTCCCGTAAATTTGTACAATAATTGCCGTAACTTTTCGTAACGCACCGTTTTTTATTTTCATTTAGTCTAGCACCGTTTACAATGTTCTATTTGCAATTACAGTTGTGCCGCTTATTGTGATCACGTTTATCAAGTGAATATTGATTCTATTAAGCGGATATTCTAATAACCGAAAATTGGATTCTGGCTTGTTTAAACCAAAGAAACAAAGCACCGACTACTTTTTGACACTCTCACACGTTTCCTTTTTCTAGATTCATTACACCCACTACTATTTATTTCGTAACGATTTTTCAACAATTTTGATAGAGATGACTGAGGAATTCCTAATTTAACGGCCGCTTTCCTTTGTGGCAAATCTTTTAAATTTTATTTGTCATAAGTTTCAATGAGCCGCAACTTCTCTTTTACACTTAAATCAACTCTTTTCTTGTTCGTCACCTTTTTTGTATAAACCAACGTCTAAATACCTCTAACACTGCGCCTTTGAAGCCTACTCCTACGCTTAGGTAGTGTTCTCAACACGATATCCCTTCTAATTTTCCCAGTCAATTAAAGGAATACTGGCCATACAATTGAACGTGCTCACTTAATTGACTGGGGAATTTAGAAGGGATTTCCCCCTACGCGTAGTAGGAGGCTGGAAATGACCAGATTGTTCAAAACGACGTAAAAGCAATGTCATTGGTCAATATGCAAAGTCCATGTAGCAATCACTCCTTTAGTTTCGTTATACTGTACTGTGAAGATTCGCCTGAAATTGATTCTAATTTCCGAAAGTGTGATTCTAATAACCTACTAAAATGCTATGCATTTTACCAGTTGAAACGGTCATTTAAAATTTGATTCCATAAAGCGGCTGATTCTAATGACTAATGATCAGAACAAGTGACATCTACTGTATTTAAACTTCTCAAAAAGAATAACCTCCAAGTTGGTATTGCATTTCATGTAATAATTTGTACTGTTTCTATATTGTAAATTACAATTGTGACTAAGTTTATACATACAAGTGCTCTCCGCGTAAGTCGAAGGGCTCGGGACCGGACAGAAAAATTCGTCTAACGCGGAATTTCGTCTTATCCGAACTTGCTTTTATGGCACCTTTTAAAAACGGGACCAAAAGTTTTCGTTCGAGTTAAGCGGGTTTTGCCTTAGCCGAGTTCGGAGACCACTGTACTGGCGTCAAGGTACAGTATTTTAATTGTTGCAGTGCACGATAGTGATTTTGCCCAAGAATGAATTTTCTTTTCTAGCATAAAATAAAAAAAATTCAACAATTAAGTTTTTTTCCCTACTATAGAGCGGCATGTCGCGACGAGATAGACTCGATAAGGCCAACAAAAGACTTACATTGTCCATAAGTCTATGGCCAGCAATTTTCTGTTTCTTTTTACTTTACTATAACGCCTATCCCGGACCATTACTTTCGGTTCGTAAGGATAAGGATAACAATCCTGCCGATCCTAAAAGTTGTCGTTCAGCTCAGCCCAGCCCCGGGAAATTTTCCTGAAAATGAAAGCTTGACCTGTTGGAATCGATCTCGCTAACTGTCCCGACGGATATTTACGCCAAAAGATCAATAATTCAAGTAATTTCCCTAACTTTCAAGGTCTTGCCAAAAGCCTTCCCAAAAGCTCCAAGTAAAAGAAGGTCATTAGCCAGTCCAAACATGAAATATATGGCCATTTAGCGAGCTTAGGCGACGTCTCCGCGTGCTTTTATTTCCCCCCTTTGAATATTTTTGCGCCAAGGAAAAATATTGCTCGCTTTTAGAGCCTCCAAAGACAATGACAAGGCGACCCATCTCGGATAAATACGTCGGCAAAGAGGTCATGAAGAGTCGCTTGCCAACAGCTTGGGAACTCCTAATTCCAGCGGCTAGACGAACGATTATTGCCAAAAATCCCCCGCTTCAAAAACCTGTCCCCTTGGCAAGCAGAGGCAAGGCCCACAGAGGACCCTGAACTTTTCCTTTTCCTTCCAGTCTTATATGTTTGGCAAATCGGAATCTGTCATCGTTTGACTTTTTTTCGCTCTTCTGCTCCGAAAGAGAGTAGAGCGTAGAGCAGAAGGAAAGAGAACGAAGATCTGGTGTCGAAAGGCGCCAGCAGCCGTCTACATAGGTGGCCATTAAAGTTAAAGTAGCAGGCTCCATCACCTGCCAGTTATAATCTGGGCCCTATATCAGACAATTGGAAAGATCCCAATGCACCTCTACCACACACGTCTCCGAAAATCCCGTTGTGGCGGGGAAACAGGCTCTTGATTAAAAGCCACGATAAACTCTTTTTTTGCAAGATGGTACATTAAAGGCGCCGCTGTTTCACGAACCCGTGTGAAAAATCCAAAGAAATTCCGGACTCGGCTCTGGAAGACACATTCAAAAAGTCCTTGTTTCTTTTTCTTTCCATTTTTTCTTAATTTTTTTGAAACATTGATTGCTTTTGTACACTTATTTTCGCTCGCCAAACTGAAAAGTAAATTAAATTTCCTAAAGTCATGCCAAGTTTTTCCCACTGAAAAACATTCGGGAATGTCTCCTGAATCTACTGACCTTTATCTCCCTTCGTGATTTCGCGCCAAAAGTTAATACACACCTTCGGACATGCTAGGAATCGTAACCTCCCGGTGTGACCGTGAATCACACCCCGAGGTCCGATTCTGTGACAACTCTGGACTTTAAGCCAAACCATACAGAGCTATATAAACTTCATAGCCATTGATTTGGATGTCTCGAAAAATAAAACGTGTTCCAAAAAAGAACGGGAGAAAGGCAATACACCAGTCCGAGCGACGCCAAAAGTCTTTGATAGCTGTTACGTGCCAACTTGCCACACTTCACGTTCGGATTCGGGACAACCCCGTATGAACAGTAATGGGCTATACCGGGTTCGTCCCTTAAGGTTGGAAAAGCGTCGGTAGGAGGTCGCGTGCACAACCGACAACCCTTGGCCTCATTAGCGACACCCAACTCGGTCCAGTAACAATAGAAAATCGGTCCCCTTAAACCAGCAGGGCGTCCCGCTAAAAACACCTTCCCGGTACTTTCCCCCTTGACACATACTGTAAGACAAAAAAAAAGAGCCCAGTTTTTCCCTCCTGGGTCCTCACTGTGCATATACTATGGCGAAAGGCAGACCTGACACTGTTATCGAACTCGCATGGTGGCGGTATGCGAGCATTAACCAGGCACGAACGTGCCAGGAACAATATGGATCGGCCAAGCAGGGGTCCGACAGCGAATCCGACCTGTATCGCACGTCAAAGCCAATATTACTACCGAAAACCCTGTGTGTATATGTGGCTGCTCCAGGTTTCCCCCTCTTCCCCCTCCTAGTGACTAATGAAAGACATTATTATAGTTTGTAACTCTGGCGAAGAGTTACAAAAAATAATAGCGAGAGGAAGTTGGTGCATAAGGGGGTTGGGAATGGAACTGTCCGGAGGTCCAAGCCAACAAAAGCTCCCAAGTTTACCCCTCACCTCTTTTACTCGCCCTCCCCCTTTTGGCTTTTCCAAAACGTGTATTTTATTGCCTTGTCTGTCTAGTCTAACGTATATATGATTGTCATAATGTCCAAATTATGGCACGAAAAGCGTGTCCACGAGGAGGTGGAGTATATTTCTTAATTACGAGTTTTACCTGCACCCCCTTTTTCCGGGGGTTTCATAACATCACTTTAATAGCTTTTTGGCGAATGCTTCCTTGATTCTTCAAGCTACGCCCCTTTCCTCCTCCCTTCAAAACTGGCCGGAAACTTTTTTTTTAAACAAGAAATGCAATTATTTTTTTAACGCATTTCCGGTCCTTAAAAATTTTCTATTTTCTGCTCAATATAATTTTCCACTAATATCTATTTTTATTTAATTTTTAAAATAAATTTATATAAATTTGAACATAAATTTTTCTACTCCATAAAAATTTTCTATTCTCTGTATAATACTTTAGTTATTTATTATTTAAAAAAAAGGAAAATAAAAATAAAAAAGAATGAAAAAATGCCATTGTTAGTAGCAATAAAAATGTAATCCTAAAAGCTTGCGAACACGCTTTAAGCATTCTACAATGGATAGACCCCTAGAACGCTTGTTAAACTTCGATGCAAATCGATTTTCTCCCTTTGGAAGGCACACGCCCTGACAAGTTCGTCAGCGAATCGTCTCAATCCGTAGTAATAGTAACAGCAGATGGACATTTCGCCCGTGACGAATTTCTGGCGTACACCAAAGGGCTGCCCAATCTATCCTTTTCTGTCACGCTTTTAGTCCAGATTCAAAGAAGATTTGAGAGGGTGACTTGTAATGGAGGTTACTCTAGTTATCTGCCCTGCTCGGCTTAAATAATCCCCCAAAAAACTCCCACTCTGCCAAAATTCGAAATCCTCCCCCCAAAGTTAATTCGTCCACCCCAAAAAATGAATTGAACCATAGAATCTGAATTGATATGTCTTTATAAACTGAATACCTTCCGGTTGGGTCCCCAAAAAATAAGGAAATAACGAAAAAATTCAAGTATATACCGACTGCGGAAGTATAGTACGTAGTACAAAGAATAAAAAAAAGCGAGACGCGAAAGGGCAATTTGGTAGAGTGGGGCGAAAGCTGTCAGTGACACAATAGCGGTCCATATGGACCGTCAGACGGCAGACAACAATACGCTTTTCCATCATCGGCGCTATTTTTCAGCCCTCTTTTTCTTTCTCTCCATCACCCGGAAATAAAAAGAAAGGAAAAGGTCTTAAGCTTTTCCCATAGAGTAGACCTCAAAAAAGGCTACTCGACTCTGTGCTTCCTCGTATACTTTCGCCGGGGCTCTACACCTTGTTTATTTTGGCCGTCTTTTTAAGAAGCGGAGCACTTTTGGGTAGGTCTTTTTGCTTACCAAAGGCCAGCATAAATAAAACCTAACTGAAAAAATACAAAAGGAAGGCTGGCCGAAAACAAACAATAAATGGCTGCCACGACAAGCGTTTCTATTAGGCCTAAGAGAGTTGTTTCCAGTTGCTTATGGACCTGAAAGACAACCGAAACTGTTGCTATATTTTCAAGGTAAATGGCTCCGGTTTCTTTTTTCTTTTTCAATAAATAGTATTACGACGATACTTATTTATTTATATCATTGGCTCCCGTATACCTTAGCTCGGTATAGGCGGTTAGCATGGGGAATTTCGGAACAACTTTTGAGAAAACTGGTAGATGTCATGAAAAAATTCGTTGACAGTAATCCAGAGCATGCTAACAGGTAGTGCACAACCAAAGCACATTTGCTCCGGTTGGGTAATAAATTAGCAATATGCAAAAGAAGTTTGCCACTATGAGAAAGGCGTTAGCTAAAAATATGTCATTTGGTTTTGCACTAGCTACTAATAAAAGAAAGCTTTTATTTTAGATTGCTTTCAAATCTGACAAGCCGTTTGCGAGAAATCTTGTTCCGAAAGTTTGACTACATTACTTGATTTAGGACATAGTGCTGCTACAGCAAACTGTGGGGACAGATTGTACTTTTCAGAAGCAAAACAAGCCGGCAATTAGCTATCCTTTCTTTCTTACACAAGGTTTTTGCAAAACAATAACAAACATCAGCGCCATCTGTGACACCTTCGCGTCAATAAGCTAAGGGATACGGGAACCTTAAAGCTTCCGAGAACCACAATCTTGGAGTTTGAACTGCTTTAAGAGTTTCGATTTAACCTTGGGATTTTCCAGCATTTGTCCGCCTTTTTAGTCCCTTTTTTTTTGGTTGCCTAAGAATTCTCAAGTCCGGGATGTGATACGCATGCTGAAGTAGCACCCGGGCTTTTTTGGTCAAAGGAGTACCGCGGAAGTCGCACCCTAGCGCTGCCTTGTATCTGATTCCATAGATTCCATAAAAAGGGACCGTCTCCACTCACCTTTTTTATTTTTTAGTCAACGGGCGCGAAGACAATTTATACTTGATAGCGTTCCCTAAGAAATTTCTGTTAATAGATAGCGACCAATTTTAAATTTCGATTTTCTTAACTTCGATTTAGTTAATATGCGTAAAGCGTTGATATAAATAAGCGAGTAAAATAAGACAAAAAAGGGAAAAAGGTAGCGAAAAAAGTCAAATGGTATGTTCTGAGGAATTTTAAATTTCGAATTTTTAAATATATTTTTTATTTCAATTTAGTTGATATAAGCAAAGCGTTGATATGAATAGGCGAGTAAAATAAGACAAAAAAGGGAAAAAGGTAGCGAAAAAAGTAAAATGGTATGGTCTGAGGAATTTTAAATTTCGATTTTTTAAATATATTTTTTATTTCAATTTAGTTGATATGAGTATGAGTTGATATGTATAAGCGAGTAAAATGAGTAATATTTTATTGATATGAGTCATATTTTATTTCAATTTAGTTGATATGCGTAAAGCGTTGATATGTATAAGCGAGTAAAATAAGAAAAAAAAGTAAAAATGGTAGCATACAGGGGTCCGAGCAGGAATGCTATGGTAAGCACTTGGCTAAGCCCAAGGAATAACCTCTTCCGTGAAACGCGGATAAGCAAATGCCAGCGTTTCTTATTCTCCTGGAGCAAGGTTTATTTTCCAGATTAACCCCTTTTCTCCTGCAATGTTATTCTGGCGGAGCTATATGGGCCCCATCGCACTAAAGAAAGACGCACTACGAGACGAACGAGGGCCAATTTCCTGTCAGCTGCAACAGCATGGCTGAACCACTTATTATGCACTGTACCCAATAGCCCTTTTATATACCCCTCTCTCTTTCCTTTCCCAGTATTTCCCTTGGACTTCTTTGGCTGCATTTTTCACGGTTTGTTATTAGTATAAAATATACATAAAGGCTAGCCAGCTTTCTAAGGATTTTTGCGCTTCGCTCAGCTTCAACTCATACAAATTCAAGGGCTCAATGGGACATGGCAGTCAATAACTTTTAGTTCACACTTCTTAGTTGACTCGACTCGGGGATTTGGGGGGCGGGATCCTGGCAAAAACTGTTCCAGCCATGTGTGGACGTAATCATGCTCTTCGCAGGACTTTGGCTTGGGGGGGGGGGGAAGTGTCTATGACTTTCAACTTTGGGGTATTCGCTCTCCATGTTGCAAAGGCTTTTCAATGGATCTTTGGCATCTTTTCAATAGAGAGGGACCTCCATACTCTGGCACTCGAACGTCAAAGCTGAAAACCTCCAACTCGTTCTTCATCATCCAACCCAAAGCTTTTGACAGCCACTCCATATGAGCAAACGACAAGTCTTTGCTTTTCCCCTAACTCATCTATAGTAAAAACGCCTTTTCTCGCTCACGGTGAACGCAATCCCGAATCCCGAAGAGAAATGAAAATCTAGCACGGAATTCCGCAATAAGCCACCAAAACCTGGAAACTTTGCGCGATTTTACCTATCGCTAGTCCGTTCCTCATCCTTCCACAAATAACCGTAAATTCCTATTCGGAACTTCGATTATAACCTGGATTTATGCGCTTTAAATAAACAACGACAAGGAATTGTTACAGCTTTACCATCAACTTTTATTTATTATTATTATTTTAAAAAAGTGGGACAGGGCATGTTTTCTAGTGCTATGTTTAGCGTATACATAGCAACCAAGCTAAAAATTCTGAAATAAATTCCTCAAATCTCGTCAATATGTATCAATTAAGCCACGTTGCACTGTAAGTAATTGATCATTTTTTGTCAAAAGATGGCACTGCTGTCAGACCACTTCACATCGTAATTTCATAAACTTTAAACACGAAAGTAAAAGAAACAGAAAGAGATAATGGAACAAATATTTTTCTAAAAGTATCTTAATAACAGAATCTACTTTGCACCCTGTTTACGATTTTGATAAATGTTTTTTTAATTTTCATAACTACTTAACTGTTTACGAATTTGATAAAGGCTTTTTTAAATTTTAATAACCCTAATACTTTGAAAAAATACAGTGAAAGCGTTGTTAAAAATGACAATCAGCAGGTAAAGTAAATTTATGCATCCCCTGCATTACTGTCACAATACAATTTAATTATATTGCAGAGCATGAGAGTTTTCGAATCGAAATTTGACATTAGCGCCATAAGGTAGTACACTGTGACCTTAAAATAAACTTTAATTTACCTCTGGCTTTTATTATACAAAGTGTGATGCTCTTAGCTCAACACGTTAAACCCTCATTGCGCGGCCCAAGACGTGCTAATTAACCAAAAAGCATTCCGTTTCACTGCCTACGCCAAAACTCGCTTATGAATATAAAAAAAAATTTAAATCTTCTCCAGTTCGGTGCTTCCCATTCCAAGCACAATTTCTAATTACACTAAATCCTTTATTTATTAAAAACCAAATGCACGCTCGATCCAAGTGAACGTACAAGCTCATTAGAGGATCGAGCATTAGCATTTATGAATAAATACGATACTTTAGGCTACTTAATACTTCAGCAGTTACAATTTAACACAGTTTCAGTTCGACCCCCTGCCTCTTATCCGAGATTATTTTCCAAGGTAGCCCATAATAGCCGATACCACCTTTGAACTTGGAATTTAAAAAAAAAATTGAATACTTAAAATTCCATTTCAGAAAGGAAAATAAAATCTTAACAAATTCCAGGTCAACCGAAGAAAAAATTCTAGAAATTCCCTGCAAATCTCGACGAACGCTACAAAAGACGACAAGAAAGCATATCCAACAATAAATTGCACTTTATCCATCTCTTCGATCTCATCGCTGAGGATGTGGCGTGCATTAGCTAGCTATAATGCAGTTATCTTGATTTCGGGAACTATGTACCGGCCAAGTGATTGACACAAGAATGCACTCTCGACTCCATTTACCTTCAGCATTGACTTCCTGATATAAGATTACTTTGGAATGCATCAGGCATAGGCTCACTCTCAAATAGCATTCTGACTTCCGGGCCATCAATCCTCCTCCTCTTATGGCAAATGGTTCAAAAACGCCCCAACTATACACATTCCTTAATTCGTCTAAATAATTTTCGTGCTGTCGTTCAATTAACGAAGAGGAAAGGGGGCCAGAAAGGGAGGACTGGCTGGGCTATGAACCAACCTATTGTTGTGTCCACCACTTGCGAGTTGCAATAACAATAAAAGAAGGTTGGCCAGCCCCCTCTCATGGCTATTATTGTCGTTATATGTACGTTCGTTTCTTTTTTCCTCCGGAAATGGGTCGGCGGAGGCAAGACCTCCATCAAAGAAGGCGTCAGCCATTTCCCCTTTTGCTTTTTTAGCTTTTTTGTCGGGACTTGTTACAGCTGACAATATTATAGAGCCGCTTGTCTGACCCCCAAGTCCATCCGACACAACAATAGATCAATCCCTGGAGCTCTTTCTTGCTGGGGCTAAAATGCACACCAACTCCCTACGAATTAGTAATGGAAAGGGGTAAGGCGCGTTAACACGCCCCTGTTTACACGCGTTGCTATGAAAACACCTCCTACTTACTTTCATCTTCCTTTTTTTTACCTAATCAATACCAGAAAAGCTACTCGGAAAGTCATATTCTGTTTGTGGTCCCAGCTTTCCCCACAGCCATAAGAACTCCCTTAGTTACCCCGCAAAGCAGTCGTAAATGGTTTATAAATTGGCTCAATTTTTTAAAAATTTATTTTCACCCTGTTGGCAATTGTTATGAAACATCCCCGCAAAAAAATTTAAAAATGTGGAAAGTTTTGGCGAAGGTATGGGGCATTTTTTCTTCTTTTTCGGTATGTCAGGCAGCTATAGCTGAGCAGAAATAATGACTGACGCAGTAAGGGAGTACATAAAACAGAATCAGCCAAAAAAAGTAATGTCGACATTAAATAATGGAGTGTTAAGGCGGTCTGGGGGGTTAGTGCGAGAGCTGCTCGCACGCTAGAGCACTGACGGGAACAATATCGTAGCATTGCGCGCCACCATACTAGCACAGAAATCTTGTAACAAATGGTTCCGCGCGCTAATATACCACCGATAATCGTTTACACGTTACAACAAATTCCTTTTTTCCCAAACCAAGGTATTACGAGCGTGGAAGAGGAAAAAACTCACCTTTGCGTCGCACAGTTCAGTTTTTATAGCTCGTTTTTTCCAACTTTCTTTGATCCGACCATGTAATTAAGTTAAAAATCTAAAATTAAACCCTGCAATTCTTTTATTACCCGTTCGGGATTAAAAAAAAGGGCCAAAGTGCGACTTGGACTTGGTCCAGGCCAATATTTATAAGGCTCACAGCCCAAACATAGGCCCACTTTGCAGTAAATTCGGATCCCGGATTCAATTTCAGCGTAAGAATATAGTTTACCACCGCCGCTACTGCCCAATTAAAGCGTGTGCTTTACCTAAACTGCCCGTATTGTATTACAATTCATTTATACGAACTGGCGCGCTAAATGAGACTCCATTAATTTTGACCGTCAGAAGGAAGCTTTCTGTTTAAACTACGCTGCTAATGATAATTGGTGCTGCTGTTGCAACGAACAAGAGGCGGAACTTGTGGGTGGGGCAATGCAATTGCCAGCCTCGACTTTTCTCTTGACATCGTCGCGGAAAAGGGAAAATTGTATTACACATCGCTCCCCTTTAATTAGGCCCAATGCCATCACTCCGCCCACCTTGACTTACAGCGCTTATTTCAAAGAATCCAAACCTGACTTTCAATCAAGCGTTAAAAATTGGCGGAAAACGGCTAGCTAAAAGATTATATTAGCACATTTACGACTAAATGTAAAATAATCTCTAGTTCACTTCTAAATACGCTTATACAATCCTATAAATACACTAAATAATAATAAATAAACAAGAAATACAATAAATAATAAATAAATAAGCAAGAAATACAATAAATAATAAATAAATAAACAAGAAATACAATTTTTTTTTTATTTTTTCACCCTATTTTTCGGCAAGTGTTATGAAACATCCACGCAAAAAAATCAAAAAAATCGTGGAAAGTTTTGACGAAGGCTAAGCTATAAAATGCTATAAAATTGACGGAAAACGGCTAGTTAAAAGATTATATTAGCCCATTTACGACTAGATGTACAATAATCTCTAGTTCACGTGTAAATACGCTTATACAATCTTATAAATACACTAAATAATAGTAAATAAACAAGAAATACAATAAATAATAAACAAGAAATACAAGAAATAATAAGGTTAGGTTAGGCGTCCTTCTGTCGGGGTCCGGAGTCCTTGTCACGTATTTTTTAATACGGCTTAAGCACTTTCTAATCTCGTTGGCGCTTACTCAATGAGCAGAGACTTTTTAAACTCAAAATTCTATTGGCCCCTTAAAAATACTATGGATCTGGCGTCCTTCTGTCGAGCCCGGCGTCCTTATGTCGGGTACACGGAGTCCTTTTGTCGAGTCGTCCTTGTGTCTACTTCTCGAACATTCGACTTTTCTTTTTGGCGTCACTGTACTAGTGTATTCAGTATACAAACAGGTTTAAGTGAACTGAAATTTTAAACGAATTCGTCAATTCTACATGGTTTTACCAGAGTACAATGCTTTACAAATTTTAGAGCTGCCTGAAAGATTATAATTACAAATTTACTTTGGTGTAAGGCTCTACATGTTGTAAACTTACAATTGCATTTGTGAGATTAATTGAATATTGCATGTTTATTCACTCACGAGTCACAACTGTTTTTAGAGCCTTAATAATGAACACAACACTGGGGATATGGGATATCAACAATTATGGCATCTTTGTGGAAAGAGAAACGATAGCTAAGCATAATACTCCTTTTAACGCTCGATATGATCAACTAGGTGGCGTTAGGCATCACGTTCATTAGATTGCCTCTATCTGGATCGGCTCATATAAATGAAGTCAGCGATAAAAGAAAAGTGATGTCACGGAAGTACATTAATTTTCTCGGGAAATTGCCCCATTATTTCCTAAAAACCTCGCTAATGATCGTCATTACACGAGCTTCTTGTATATACACTCTTAAAACTAAGCTACGAAAAACAGACTGAAATCTTTGCTGTTATTCCGTCCATGGGAAGAGCAAATGGCTTGCAACCAACAGCGTAAACCAATAAAGTCGCTGTGCATCATCCATAACCGTTAATGATTCTGCTTGGGTGTTTATCCCAGCTTTCAATGTGCAAACATCGTTAACTGGCTAAGACCATTTCTTCCATTTGCGCTTACACGACCCTCCCAAGGCGCGAAGCATCTTTCATGGAACTTTCTTGCCCGTTCGATTTGTCTAACACTCGCAGAGATTCAGCAAAACGACTTGGAGCGAGTAAACGAATTTTGCCCCGTTCAGAAAGTGTTTAGAAAATTGTTAGAAAGTGACACACTAGTGTCATTTTGACAGCGGGATGCGGTACATATGTTTGTCACTAAATCCGGAGAACGTGTTGAATGAGAAATGGTATGACATAATGCCATCTTGTGACAAAAAATGATCAACTACTTGCAGTACACCGTGGCCTTAATTAGGCTCCATTTTTAGGAGAAATGGGTTTGCTTGAATCCCGAATGCTAGGAAATATTTCGGCCCACGAGCCCTACAGGTTTTTGGTTCAGTGCTCGCTTTACAAGAGCCATTTATATATGCTTACGGTGATGAGATGGAAGTTAAGCCGTAACCGCAAGATTTCAATAGTGCAGGGCCAGCAAAACCAGCAGGGCAGGGGCTGCTTCTTAATAAAAAGAAGAAAAAAAGGGGAAAAAACACTCTACAAGCCTTTCTCTCTTTTTATATTATTAATATAAGGGACGAGGTACCAAAAATTAAGCTCACAATTGACTATAGCAACGGCAAAGGAACTCGCTTATTGTGTCTTGCGCTCTTGGCCGTCTGGCGGTATCAGCAGGCTAAAAAACAATAGAGCTTTGATTCGCTTTGATCTCTGACGCTAAAGCTTCAGGAGACCGCCATGACCGAGATCAAATTCGACATCTCTTCTTTTCTTATGACTTTCTTTCACATGGAAAAAAAAATTAAAAAAATTCTTTCTCCTCCCCGGAGTGGTTATGAAGTACGCTCTTTTACTTCAATAAGAAACTTTGCTGGGGCCACTACAGGCAGCCTGTATATGTACTGTCAGTCCCGACAAAAGCGAGGATGGCGGGCCAGTTTCCTTTGACCACACAAAAATAGCTCCTTTCAAGCTCTTTTCAAGACCTGCACAGATGCTGAGACTGCTGCAATGCAAAAAAAAAAAAGTTCTTTCGTAGCCAACGATTTAAATTAACTCCCAAAAACCTATGCTCCCTAATTATGTAGTAGTACCTCCGCAATTCGCGAACTCACAACAAAGCAACACAAAACACGCCCCATGACTTAAGAATTGCAGACTTGGGTTTCGCAATAGAGATTTTACTGATTACTGTTATGGTAATGAGTTGTTGAAGGCTTCTTTGTTTCCGGTAAAATTGCCGCTCCGAAGCTCAGACGCACAAAACTCATGAAGTCCCTGCATGGGGGCTTTTTTCCCCTTTTTATTCTTATTGTTTGAACCTTCATTATAAACTACTTTTTACCGCCTTTTGCAGTACACATACCCACGCCAGGCCAAAACGTGTGCTACGTATTAAGACAAAGCGGAAAGGGTGTACAAGGCTTGTCGATTAGTATCCGATTTTATTTGAAACGAAATAAACAGCCTGGAGTTTTTCTTCATCGAGCAGGGTGGTCGCTGGGATACCGGTAGATTCCGGTTACATATGTAAATGGAGTGTATTACCGAGACCGACTTATAGGATCGTCTAAATGAGGTGTTCTCCATTAGGTGAAGAAAATATGGGATGCAGACTAACCATGACGTGTTGCAGGTAAAAATTTAAAAGCAAGGAAAAATAAAAACCAAAAGGAAAAAGAAAGTGGTGGCAGGTAGCTTGTGTGCGTTGGGCTCAAGCTAATGAAATCAGGCGCCAAAACCTGTTGCGACAACGCCCTTCATCAGCTCCCAAAGTTGCAACGAAAGGCCACCCCTGACACAACATCAACAGGCTATTCTGTAATAACAATGCATTGTTGTCCAAGACCTTCGATGATTGACATAAAAGATGGGGTAAAAGGCAATAAAAGGCCATTGGACTTGGGGGGAAACTACTTCAACGTGTCCGTCCCTATTCAGATATATCTCAAGGTTGCTGGGGCGAGCAAATCTGATGAAAATTAGAAATTTAAGCGTCTCGCCCAGCAACACTAGGAGGTCTTTTACTAATTTAGCAAAACTTGGGCAAGCGAACCGAGCCCCACAGGCGAGACTGCCCTTTTCTTAAGTTCGCGGACTTGAACACAAAGAGATTTAATTACCGATCTAATAGCTGTGAATATTACCAGATTAGAAGGGAACTCCTTCGATACCTATATATAGCTCTATGATTTGGCTTGGAGTATGCCGGTTTACTGTTCACTAGTCAACGCAAGCGAAACGAAAGTGTTCTGTTCGAAAGAATTAGCACAATCTCCTTGGGAATTGCCGAAAGGCCAGGATACAGTGTTTTCGTTTTTGAATGTCGAGCCAGGCAGCCTAGGCGAAAGCAAAAGAAACAAGGGAGGAGTGAATGTTATTGCTTACTCAGTTACTGTAGTCCAAGAGGTCACGACATCGCGAAAAATTCGCCAGCCACACTTTAGCGGCTTTTAGCAGTTAAAAGTTAGACTTTCTACAGGCGGAAAACACTTGCAAGGAGTTGAGTCTCAATCCAAAATAAAAGCCCACGTTAGGTAGCACCACTCATCTAATAAAGAAAATAGAAGTTAGTAAAAGAGTCCTGGTGTTAGCATTAATTAAACATTACGATAATTTAGCATCAAGTGTATGCATATAGCGGTATAGGCACAGGAAAGGGCCTTTAAAAATATAAATGTCTGTATAACTGGCTGCCTAATTCGTGCCGCAACCGCAGGGCAACAGCGCCGAAGAAGGGTGAAAATAACACAGGCTTAATTATCGCTTTAACTGACATAACTCAGGACACAGAGGACCTATGCTGCACAATTCCATGTCCAGCCCTTAGCAAAAGTTTACCTGTATTTTTAAGAAGGTAAGAAATTGTTGCAGAAGAATGTATAACACCTTCGCCAAAAATCACTTGTCACTCGTGTTCCTGTTGGCGGGAAACTTGTTCCCTTCCGGATGAAATGCAATATTGCCTAACAATTTTTAACAGTTTTTTACCATTGTTTCCGAAGAATTTGTGAGCTTGACTTGATTTCAAACTGTATTTTATTATTATTGTTATTGTGGTGTTATGAAAAGGAAAAAACCTACCAAGTCTGTCAGGAGGTGTATTAGACATCGTCGTCGCGTGTGGCGTTCAAAAATATGGCATAAATATGGAAATGAATATTGCTTAACAATTTTTAACAGTTTCGTAATATATATTTGCGAAGAATTTGTGAACTTGATGGCAAATTTTTTTCATTTTATTATTATTATTTTGTAACTAAAAGGGGGAAAAACCTACCAAGTTTACCAGGAAGTGTATTAAACATCGTCGCGTTTGGCGCTCAAAAATATGGCCAGCCGGGGGGGAAAGGAGCGAAACAATCCAGCACGTGTGTGGGATATTAGATTCTTCCTGTAGAGAAAATACACCAAGACGAAGAAATGTCGAATCATAAATCTGGAACAATCTAAGTGTAGGACTGGCTGACATTCTATTGCTCTTCAATTGCTAGGTTTCGTCATTTCTAATCAACCTTTTCCCAGAGTGGAATAAATTGCAAATAAAGGCTAGTTTCCTACCACCCTAACGTAAAGAAGCGGGTCCCGCAAGAAAAGCTCATTTGAGATTGGCTAAGGTTCTGTTCATAAAACGAAATACCTTCCCTTTTAATATGTAAGGAAGGAAGCCATCGCGATAGTTAATTCCAAGCCAGCGGGCAAAGAAAAAGACCCAGAAACCACGTGCAAAAATAAAAACAGGGGCTTTGTAACCCTTCCATGGCAAACTCGGGCTCTTTTAAGGACACACACATAAGTGGTTTTCTCATTGTTAACCACGTCACATAACTACGAAAGAACAAAGCTGCAAAAGACCCTGCTCTGCCGGCTGCCCTGGGTGGCCCGGCGTGGAAGGTGCGAAATTGAAAGCCAAGTGCTTGTAATTATGGGCAAGACAGATTGCGGAGAAGGCTCTACCATCACGCGGCCTTTGTTTTGGCTGCCGACAAGCGTTTGCTCCATCATTTGTCACTGTGCGTCAGACCTCAAGTACGTGTGTGATTCTCCAAGTACCTTTTTTTTAATAGTAATAACCGTAAAACACACTTACCTTTGCTTCTCCTTACTTAGCAGTGCCTGCCCTGCATGCCTAATTAGCGAAAAACCACGCATTGACCAGTGATGCCATGTGTTAGCCATGTCGCCAAATGGTCTCAACCTTCTCACCTTTACTTTGCAATGAACGCTTTTCATTTCGCTGCAAGAAGACTGCAACTTGGCTTTATTAAGGGACCAATTAATAATTCACACTAAAAAAAGACGTTAGCGAAACCTATTACTACTGTTTGCGACTTGTGTGAGATTCGCATGCTCAGCCTTCATTTCCTTTACGTGTGCACCATCGCCCAGAAGCTTTCAGCACTGCAGCTGGCTTTGCATGGCATCAGCTCATTCCAAGTTGAGCGAATTACGTTTGGGCAAACTAAACTAGATAATTGTTAGTCATATTTTTGTCAACGCTGCTAACCTAACCAGGTTTCAAGGCTTTCGCTTTCTTTACATAATAGAAAAAGAAAAGCAAAAATGTGTATTTTCTGTATCAAAGGTTGATGGAAAGTAAACACTCGAATAAAAAAAGCCCCGTTTTTCCTTTTTTACCCCGAGAGACTTAATCTAGATACTAACTAAGAGCTATAACACAAGTCCCATGTTTTCCCCTCACGCGGCAGTGGGGATATATATAATAAATAGGCCAAAAGTTGGTCGTAATTGTAAATACTTTTTTGGGGGCTTGAATTCAATGAATACAGACGTAAGTATAAGTTCGGTGAGTGTAGTATGCTCGTTTACTTGCGCCTAATGCGTTTTTTTACTGCTCGGGAAACCTGAAATACGAAGAGCAAGGGTAAGGGCACACAACCATTTGTCATTTGCTTTACGAGACACGGTTGCGTGCCTTGGCTTCATTATTTCGTGAGTGAAGGGTAGATACCTTCTAAAAAGTAGAGGGCGAGTGGATTTAACGAAATTCGCACTAATTGTAAAGAAACGACGGTGAGAACGGCGTCATAAATGGAACCAAGTGAGAGCAGCATCAACTGACGCCATGGGAAGTCGTATATCCTATTAAAAATAAGGCTACTGCATCCGCTCGCTCTTTTTTTTTACGATTTTTTCCCCTTCCTTTTTTTATTTTATACTTTGATCCTCAGATTCTCAGCTTAACGTGCAGTGTGGTCCTTATCAAACACTAATTTCTTCGGGGAGCATCACGCAGTAAAAAAGAGAAAATATATAACTTGGGAAAAAAGAACGAACTAAGCGTGAAGTACTTAAAAACGCAACCTTTTCAACAAACCATCACTTTCCCCGTGCAGGAAACATAATTAAAAACCGATAAACTAACCTCCCCCTAGCCTTTATAATACGCATCTCTTCCATAAACCACACTTCACATCTCCCGATAGCAAATCAGTAACACGTGATGCTGGTGGTCCATTTGCAAACCTCAAAAAAGGTGCGAGAATGCTGAATGGTCCATTTGTCGGCATCGGCGATGATAGGAGTTGTTCGTTCTTGTTGTTTTTTACCAATTACAGGCCATGACAAGTGCTCTACTTGGCGATGAAAGAAGTCGTTAATGAAGTAGCCATTATTACTATAGATTATTATCTTGCCTTGTTTGTGTTTCTTTTTTGTGGAGTTATACGAAACACGTCTGCAGGACTTGTCGGTCACGCTGTTCTTTCTCTGGAGGCTCGCTTCGTTTTTTGGCTTTTTTTCCAGTTGCCATGTTGGCTTTATGCTTCCAACTTCTAACCAGCTGACCATATTGCGTTTTTCAAACTAGTCTCGCATCATTTGCCCCTATTATTAGCCTTAACTTCTTATTACGCATATTTTACCTACAATAAAAGCCCCGCTTGGGAAGGAGGTGGACATTTTTCAGTCCCAGCTTGTGACCAACTCGCCTTGTTGGCCTGGTTCAGTTAGTTGGTTGCAGACTGGAACTCTTTTCTTCGCCATAAATTTCCAACTAGTAAGGCAAAGGCTTCGTACCGGTGGTTTGGCCATGCAGAATACGCGTATCTAACAAAGACAAATTCGAGATAAGCACATGTTCTTATGTTGCATATTCAAAATCGGAATTACCACACTCCAAAGCTAACTAGCGACCACCCAAACAGTACAGCCCGCGAACCTTTCCCAACTACACACACCCCAGGGAGCGTTGCAATCGCAATTTGCGGAAAAAACTTGGAACTGTATGGCCAATTCGAAACGGAAGTGGAGTTTTCACGAATCTTGGCTGCGACGTAGGCAATTTTTTTGGCGTTTGCCCTTTTCAAGTCCCAGCAGAACATGTCGAGGCACAAACAAAGGCGTGGGCCTTGTAAAAGCATTATTTTGCCTGGGCGAAATGCTAAAACGCTAATTTCCATCACGGTTCTGGAAGACAAATGATGCGAAGGCGGAGCCCTTCTATCGGGCCACGGGGGAGTTTGCCGAGGCCAGGTCAAACTACAAGGGTAATTGGTTTCCAGGTCAACTGGTAAAGGACGGTTCTAAACTGGATTGTTTTGCCTTGTTCGCACCCTCTCCACATTTGGAACGGAGCAGCAAAGGTCACTGGGAAAAGATTTGTTGATGGAAAAGCCAGTCCGTGTCGCATTTTACGAGGGCGCCCTTTTCTTCTTTCTTCCATCTTCTTCTTCTTCTAGAGAAATTCGAGGTTCAAAATAATTAATTCTGGGGGATTTTTCAGCCGAACCGAGCCTCATATAGAAAAGACTTTTTACGCCAGAAACATCAAGGAAATAAGAAAACATGGCGTAAAAACAGCTTGCCAAGGACCAAAGTTGAGTTTACACCATCGGCATGTTTGAATGTGTCAAGTTAATGACACTCACGAGAAGGCTATCAACATATTTCTGTTGTGTGCGGCCCAACCATGCCCCCAACGAGCTCTGGAGCACCCTTGTATAATTAATAACGCATCGGCACGCCATTTGGGATAGTTTAAAGGCAGAAACGTGTCCCTTTCGGCGATTTATAACGCCATTCCTGTCTTTAGGAAGAGCGCAGGTGTGAAATAGCTTGAAGGTGCACCTTGTCTGCCCGCAAAATTCACCCAAACTTACGTTCACCTCTTTTGAACCTTGAACTCCCCTTCCCAAACCGGTAGCTTGACTGGTAAAGTACTTACAAGGTGGATTTCACTGGTTTGGAACCGTGGCACACTCGCAAAGTTGGTTTCAGCGGCACGTTAGTACGAATATAATGGGATTTTGCCTGCTGTTCGGCCATTTGAATATGGAAACAAGAGAAGCCTGACCAAACCCTTATGCGCTTTTTTAAATGAATTTTCCCAAAGCAATTTAGGTTGAGTATATGCAAGAGGATTGTTTTTTTCTGGGCTTCACCTTATGGTACGTGTCAGCGTAATATATTTGTTTCCCGTTTCTTTTTTGATCCTCGGAAAGCTGTAAAACGAAAAATGAGCTAAGGAAACTGAAAAAAAGTGCAATTCGATTTCGATCCCGTCACGCATTGGACTCTGACTTTCGACACGCAAATTACCAGCGCAATACAGGCCCTTTTTATGAGGGAATTCTCTTCTTCGGCTGTCATAAAATCATCGCAATGATTAGTGGCCATTAAACTACTAATGTTTTTGTTATTGTCTGAGATATATCTGGCCAGGACCTTGGCCAGGCCACAGAAACCTCATAAAACACGCCAAACAACCGGATTTGCAGCCAGCGCAAGCGTCCCGTATAGTGTTAGCACGGAACAGGAAGTCATCCCACTTCTAGCGATGCAAAAGTTAATTGGAAACTACTCCATAACAGCCTTCTCGCCGTATAAAAAGACGAGAAACTATAAAATACTGTTCTCTACAGCCCTTAAAATAGCAATGATGCCCCACGTGCAAGTATATAGCCACATATGCATATTCAATTAAGGATGGTTGATTTGGGGAGCTATGCAAGCTATTTGGTGTCTGGATTTTCCAGCTAATGAACGGAGCAACGAGTTAAGGTCTGGTGGTGGGTTCACGAGGTTTTTTGCATGTCGGGAAGCATAAAGTTTAGCAACATGACATCACCTCAACTACCGCAAGTAGCTATTATCAATGCGGTGATGGTAAATCCAGATAGCTGCTGATCGCAGAAGCAGGTGATGGGCGGGCAGGTGCTGCGCAAAGCTTATTTCGCTTTGCCTTTCCTTTTTTTCGCATTCTGTGTGCTTAGCCTCTCAAGAAGAAAATTAATGCTTCAAGAACCAACGAAAACTGGCAAAAACCGGGCAATTTGAATGCTGTTTTTTGGCTGGCGAGTCTGAAACTTTTCCTTGAAAGTGTCATCCAAGGAACTGCGTGGGAAAGTCGCTCTTGGTCATTGACCAGACTTCCCAGACTTGGGGCGTAAAGTTAAAACTAGAGAAGCAAAATGGGAAAAAAAAGGAAAATGCAAATTGGGTCTCTTTGCCAGAGGGTACGCTGGTGAAGGCGTAAGTTTATGAACCGGTTGACCATGGGCTCCACATGGTCGACTGTATTTATTTCCAAACGCATCGCAACAAAAAAAGTCGGGAAGAAACAAGTTGACTTGTATAACTCTTGTGAGGTGATGGAGAACCGCGTCTAGCAAATCCGTTTTGGAAACCCAAATTTCCATATCAAGAATAACATCTCTATCTGTGCCATGAGCGATTCTCTCTTTCCTGTACGAGACAAAATTAATCAAGCAAGTAAATCACAACGTGAGAGCCTATTTCTTAACGCCAAACACGGGCTATTCTGGGCTACTAGCGCAAGAACAAAAAACTGACAATAAAAGATCAAGATACGAAAGAAACAACAAACTCCCAGTCGGTCTCCTTTGTCTTCAATTCCGTCATTGATAAATTCTCAACTTCTGGTCCTGATCGTGATCTACCCCCAAAGTCTTGCCTCGACAACGTATTATTCATAACATACACAAAAGGTGTCCCATTCCCCCAGAAAATAAAAAAAATAAGTAAATAAAATTAAAAAACGTCAGCATGAAAGCATTCACCTCTCAAAAGGTATGTGAAGTATGTCGCGTGTTTTTGCCCGTTGATTTCCTCTAAAAACATTTTCCAGGACTTAAAAAAAGACCGAAAAGGTAAAGGCCAGAGAGGCCAGAACGTACGTAGCTAACTAGGTAGAAACGGCCATTTCCATCCATCGTCGCACATCATTGGGGACGCTCGTAGGAGGGCTGCCACTTTCATCATCCCACCAAAGATGAAGCTAAAGGTGGGGGGGCTCCTTGGGATTATTATTATTATTATTATTATTTTCCATGTCCAGAGTCGAGGAGAGAACAAGGCAGGAAAATAATCCACGGGAGGCCCCGGCTCCACAACCATCTTGCCATCGCAGTGGAAAGTTTAACACACATACGTGTACCAGCCATAAGCCAGCTCAGACAAGTTATACCGCCCAGCAGGTACGCCAATTCAAGGTAACTTGGTTCCTTCACGTTGGCGCCGCCATTTAGGCCGTTGCCCAGTCAAGACCAGCCAGATGGGCCACCATTACTATATTTCCGACCGCAACAACTAAAAGGGGGCTCCGGACCTGAGCTAAACAGCACCCAAAGCAAAAAATGGAGAGAGGGAAAAGGCAACATTTCGTGATTCAGGGGAGGACCTGTCAAGTCTACCCAACGAAGAACTGCAGCCTCTCCTCCTCCTTGTAGCCTTCAATTTTTTTTCCCGGCGCTTAACAGGTTCGCCAGTGATTATTTTTACCTGGACTAGCTCACGTTATACCTGGGCCGAAAAAAAATTAAAAAGAAAATGAAAATGAGTATGCGAGTCAAGTCCAGAGACGGAATGCTTGCATGGACAGTTCGAGGGGCGCCTAGGTATCATTAACTTGTACTTTTCCTGATGTTTTCAACCTTAAAAGAATCCTGGGATGAATTTCAATATTCCTTTCTTTCCTTTTGCTATTCTGGTTAAGTTTAGGCAAAAGAAAGGGAAGGAAAAGCAGGAGAGCGTTTCCCATAACCTATCATCAAGAGTTGTGAACTGTTTAGGGAAAAAAAGGGGAATAACCAATGAGTTATTGAAATCGTGAACAACTTCGAGCCAAACCAATAATTTAAGCTGCGCCGCACACTCAAGATATGCGTCAGGATAGATCATGGCATTTACACGTGTAAATACTTGTTTTCTTGGGCGGTTACCAATGTTGGAAACTGTATAGATTACGTATATACATAACAGACTGCCCTGGGTTCCACGACTCTAGTATTAACCTTTCAATAAGGTTCACCCAATTTCGCTAGTGCATGCCACATGAATTTTTCAAAATTTTTTTCATAGTTTCTTTACGGCCATTCATCCAGTGCCAATGCCAGATCTCGTTGAAAAGCGGAAAGAAGAAAAAACTCGCTTTGAAACACCCAAAAGGTTGATTTTCAGCTTTTGTGGTATAGCAAGGGTGGGCTCATTAAAAATCATTTGGCAAAGGAAACACGCAGCGCCCCAACTCTTGTTCTCATTTTTCGTTTTCAAATTATGATTTCCTGTAGTTGTTATGGACTCGGAACCAGGAATATCTGACAGCAAAGGGTAAGAACCACCATTCCTGCCAAACGAACGCGTGTAGAAAGTCACTGGAGCCATTTGCATCTGCGATTCAAGGAAATTTGGGACTTGAAGGGGGGTAAAAGTACCCACTTATTAAGAAAATTAGCTCGAATTCTTAGCCTGGAGCTGTAAAAGACTCAACTCTATAGTAACCAACATTGAAAGAACTCTCCTTTTCTTGGACCCAAGAGAGTTTCTAAGAGTTTAGAGAGTTGGTGAAGAAGCGATGGCAATCCAACGAGCTGCTCTTTCGAACACTCTATCCATAACTTGTAGATTAGTCCTCGGGCTGACATAAAAAAGTAAAGAGCTCGGGCAAGCAACATGGACAAGAGCTATTCGGCGTTATAAGAGTCATTTGGTATGCACAGCATCACAGGGTACAGGACATTGAGATTTGCCTTATGGGAGATACAACTCGTCTAAATACCGCCCTGTCTTATTAACCCAAGTTTATGACATGCCGCCCAGGTTTTTCTCATGCCACCTTTGGTCAAACCTGGCCGTTAGGTTCCCCTTATGGCTAATGTGGATGCTGCACACGCGGAAAGACAGACGGAAAGGCTTACGTGGAAAAACCTTGAATCTATTTGATCGTCTCAGACACCAAGGGCACCCAACATCCATTAAACAATTTTTGTCCATCAACCCAAACTTATAATATTCCAGAAGACACCCCAGAACTAAACTGCTCTACGAATTAATAACGAACTTGTCCTTCCAAATCCTCCCGCAATCTCTCGCACAGTACTTTCTATATTACGGCCCAAATTTTCGCATTTGCGGAACATACGTTTCGCTATTTATGAAATGTAGTTTGAATAAGGATAAACCAACCCGTAAAGGCGACACATGTTTGGTTTGTATGTACTAATCGAACTTATGGTATAAACAAACGCCAAAAGATTCAATACGTTTTCATTATGACTTAAGTAGGTGATAACTTTTTATCAGCGAATTCATCTTCTAGTCGTGGACGCCAACAGGTTTTTAGCAAAGGCGTCGCACATCATATAAGTCTACTTATGGTAAACATTGCATAGTCAACCCGAATTTTAATGAAAACCTTCCGCTTTAATGCTTTAAAATGATGATCACTTATTTTGTATTTTCTTTTTTCGGGGTTTCTTATTTTGGATTTTTATACCATAAACCGAACCTTAATTTGACTGTAGTCAATACTATAAGACACAGCTGTAATTAAACAGGACTCCCAACAGCAGTACACTCTTAAAAGCCTGTTCTCTTTCCAAAAGCCGCGCTTTCGAACGTTTTTCCTCTCCTCGACATAGGCTACTTCTCCGCCGGGAGTGGTAAAAGTTCGCAAACAGAGCGTTAAAGCAACAATGAAAACGAAAACGTTCTCCTAGAGAGCAGCCAAGCAGATTTTCGACCATTTTAAGACATCTCCCTAAAGAGAGCAGAAAAACTGCCGAAAGGAACTCCAGTTTTTTGTTTTGTTTTTAAGGACAAATATCCCAAGTGGAACTGCCAACAGTAGGACTCCACAAACAAGCCTTTGGAGCCAGCAGCCAGACCCCACCTTCTTCGAAATAGCTCTAAAACTTGCCTAGTCGTTACAGAAAACACTGACCCGCCTTATAAGGCAAGTGTTTACGACTCATTCCATTCCCTATGACTATAATGATCTTCTTATGTTCTACCTTAAATTAAAACTTTGATAGCTGTGGGTCTGGCCGTCTGGGTAGTCCTCCAAAACCCATCCTCTCTCCTCGCACGCAAAAATGTCGAAAGGGAAAGGAGCACCCAAGCCTTGTAAAGCTTCTTAGAAGCCTCAGGTGAAACAAGGAAGCTGGCCCAGCTAGAGATAAAAAAAAAAGAAAAAAGAGAATTAATGACAAGAAAACAGGACAAGGCAAAGAGAATGTTCGCTTGCTTCACTGCTTCGAGGAAAAACACTGGGAAACAAAAACCTCAAAACTTCCCCAAAGTGGAAATGGTCAGCGGACAGCAAAAAGGTGGGGGCTCCGGCTTATCTCCCAAAACGAAAGGGGTTCCGAATCATGAAAATGCATGATGGGTGCCGCCTTGTTTCCTTAGGAGAATCCGTTTCCCAAACGCTGCGAGCCAACTCCAAACTGCCCCAAACAGGGTAATTAATATGCGCTTGTCGTATTCGTACACCTGCATACTTTTGCTTTTCGCCCATAGCTCCCAGCGTGCCGATAAGAAAAACAAGGCAAAATGCCGCCGCTCCCCAAACATTTGCCTGCATATCCCCGCCGAACAACAGTGTGCGATTTCAACATGTGATACCTTTTTGTTTTCCTCCCAACGTTTCGTTTCGCTTAATAAACTGCATCTCAAAACTATGCAAATACACTCCTGCTTTTGCTCTTTTCCTTGCCCAATGACCAGCCGCCGGTGTTTTATGTCCGTACTTATGCAAAGCTCCCTTTAATAAGCAAACATAACTTTAATGCGGGAGAAAATACACAAATATTTTAAAGCTCGTGTTAAATGCTAAATACACAAAACAAAATTATAAATTACTTCCGGTGCGTCAGCAATTTGAATCGTGCTGCCCTTTGTCATTTAAAAAGAGCCTGGAAAATTTTATGCAAATAAGGCAAGTGCCAGTGAATCACCCCGCCAACAAAATAAAAAATAAATTACTATTTTTTCCCCTCCTTGTTCCTACAGGAGATTGACAGGACCGGATCTCAGGTCCTGCTATATGCATGTCATTTTTTTTCCTACTCAACCCTCATAACCTCCTAGATCCTATGGAAACAAGGGGAGGATGCCATCAGGTCCATGATTTAGCCGGAAAAATCTAATATACGTTTTCTTTTCAAAATAAGGCAGTTAGTCAATCAAATTTTTATCCACCCCATTTTTTTCACCCAAAGTACGGGAGAAGATTTCAGTTATGGTCCTTCCGGGAAGCTAAAGCAAACCCAAAACTGCCCACAAGCCATAGAAGAGCAAATAGTGCCACTACGCGTCATTCTCTTGCACAATTACAGGCAGGATCTGGGATTCTCTGCACTTCTGCGGATTACGAGACAGCTGAATAGGGGTGTTACGTTTTCTTGCATCTCACCCAGGGAGCGGAAATACAATAATTGAAAATGTGATGGATTGATCAAGACCCCCAAGCAAGCCCCTAACGAAGCGTAGATCTACATTTAAGACGGGGCTCAGAACACCAGGCAACGGAAATGACCATAATCTTTGGACGTTATAAAACTTCCCATTCCCAAGCTGAACCGTTCTTCACAGCTTGTGCGAGCCATCAGCAGAAAGTTGAAAGCTGCTACCTCATTCTGTTCGCATATACGTGCGGCTTGTTTGGTTAGGCTTTTCTTTAAAAAAAAAAGACTAAACAATGAAAAGAAAATTGGGAAAAAATGAGAAATTTCAGCTTGAATAGCCCTCTACAGCTACGCCCAATTGGAGAGCACCAGCGTTAGAGTGGTCAACTCATTCTGAAAAGTCGGTCCGCTACCTTATTTTCTCTTACAGCTATGGTCCGCTGCAAAGTTTAAGGTACGACAAAAGCAGTGTTTCCGGTACAAAGAGGGACCACCTGTCCTGTGGCCATTAATCATGTTAAACTAGGCCTGACGCCGACTTTACACTCTTATACCGGACCGACAGCTAACCCAACGTTCACTAAAACCGGCTTGATTTCTCTGCGACAAGTTGCCAACTACGGCGTTCCGGACTACTACTGGACCTCAACCAATAACTAATATTGATACTTAAAACTCCCTATTCTATACAGCTTACAGCACCAAATAACTATAATTACTGAAGCCTTACGAGCTAGAGTTGGTCCACCAGACGACCACCATTGCAGCGGAACCAATGCCGTAAACAAGCCCAGGAAATCCCATTGAAACCCTTATAAATTAGCCATGCCGCCTCCCAACAACAATGAAATCTTACAAACTCGGTCTTTGTATACAAAACTAGGAGAAAACAAAGTTCTACAGCATTTGACTGTAAACTCGTGTCAAGTGTCAAGCGTCAACAATGAAATATCCATTGTATGAAGTGTACTTGTCCTCTCTCTCAAGACGGGGCCATTTATATTTCGCATTCCGGAATTCAACAAAAAATTTAATAGCAGAAACAGGCAACCATCTAGATAAGGTTGACGCAACGTTAATTTCGTAAATGAGAAGCCGCGCCATAAATCTAACTTATAGCGTGTTCCACTGGCTGCACTGGTGCAATATTTTTGCCACTCAGTGTGTACACAGTGTGTAAAGATATACACGCTGAATGCAAAAAATATTGCAACAGTGCAGCCAGTGGAACGCGCTATTAATTAGCGTAATTTATTTGCATAGACGCAATTTCGTTGTTTAGTAGAAGATGTAGTGCTGTTTGCGTGCTTTTTGTACAGTATTTACGCTTGGATTGTAGAACAGAAGTATAAGCTACTCAAGTAATATTAAGTTAATGGAATCAGAGTTTAGTTCAATAATTTTAACTCGCAATGCGTGAGAACTTTTCACGGTTAGATCTGTTTTTGATTTGGTTTTCTATCCAGTCTCTTCTTTTAAGGTAACCAGACTCGCAGGATTCGAGCTTTGAAATACGACAAGGAGATGATGAGATTTTGTGGACGAGGTAGACAAACGCGATTCTTATGCGTAACAGAGAAGCATTTTCCGGCTTTTCCATACGAAGGCTTATAAGGTGCGGTGTCCGCTTGCGTCCTCTTATAAGCTGATAATGAGGCAATCAAAGAAAGAGACAATAAGATTTAAGGAGGACAGAGAAGAGATAAAGGTTCAGGTTACCTACGGCTTCTCATTTCTTCTCCCTTTCACCAGTATTATACACAGTTCACATGCCTTTGTGCCTTACTCTGAGCAAGCAGGAGAAAGAGAGCTCGTTCTAATTAGCCTGCCTTGGCTCGTTAGAGAAACGTCACAGCTCAAAAAGGTCTTATTTTCCCCGGCTAATTCACAACTATCCTCGCATTCAAAGACCAGCTCAAGACTACTTGGGTTCCTGCTCTATCTACCAGTACAAGTCTTTTGTTAACACAAGTGCCAGATAAGTTGGCACAGTTTGGCTTTGATGTTAGGCAATTTGAGCTAATCTCCATATTCCTTTTTTCTTGGGAGTGGTCCTTTTTCTGCAATTCCAGGTCTCGTATTCATCCCCTTGAAACAAGACAAGTTCAAGTTTGTGTGACGCTATTCTTCCATTTCCTTTTCATCACATATGCTTCGGCGTTTCATTAAGCTTTGGCGGGAACTATGTACAAATATAAATGTACAAATACATATGCGAAATTAGAAAAAAAAGCTTTGACAAGCCAAAGCTAGTCTAATATAATAGCTACTCAAATGTCAGGACCGGTATTGCCGAACATAATGGACTTAAAAACTAGGGGAGGGGTTTTAGAAGAAGAAAGCTTTGAGGTTTCCTCTGGTGTATTTTTATACATTGAAGAACTTCACATCAGGCTCGGATGTTGGGAGCTATTGAATTAGACAATAAGTGGGTATATAGTAGGGCATGCAAGCCCTTATTTCAGTGGAAACTTGGCGGATAACCCAACTGCTGGTCTTGACATCAACAAGCCGTGGCTTCCTATATCACTTTTGTTGGGTTTGTATATAAAGAGGGGGGCCAACCGGTCGGAGCCACAAAGATATTGGGTTACCTATACAAACCATCACCACCACAGCGTTACCAATTGTTGTACGCTTGTTCTCCTTTTACCCCATGATTGCCTATATATACTTAATGCCACTTAAAATAAATGGCATTTTCTCTTTATTCATCAGGCGTTTCCCTATTGAAACGAATTTACGGAGGGAGGAAACATCATCGATAAATAGCTTCCATGATTACATATATACAAGCCCAAGCGAATAACGCTAACAAACAGTCGTCAGCACGTGTCCGTCGCTTCGGAAAAACTGGTATATCTTTGGGGGCGCACTTATTGGAACGTTATTGCATAAGCCAGCTGCCAAAGTCCTGTTATTGCATTCCTGTACCATGAGCAATTGAAGGTCTAGCCTTTTATTTGCCAGAATCATCCTAGTATGAATTCAAGAGTTAATAGTATAGTTATTCTAATATTAATCGTTCTTTAGAGCAGCAACTCATACTTTCCAGTGAAGGGTGGGTCTTCTGCAAGTAGTTGATCATTTTTTGACAAAAGATGGCACTGATGTCAGACCATTTCTCCTCGTAATTTCATAAACTTTAAACAAGAAATTAAAAGAAACCGAAAGGGATATTTTAAAAAAACATATTTTTATGACTTAAATAAAAAATCTACTTTACCTGCTGCTTAAGATTTTGTTAAATGATTTATTTAAAATTTTCCTAACTTGAACACTATGGAAAAATGAGTAAAACCGATATTAAAATGAAAATCAGCAGGTAAAGTAGATTAATATATCCCATGCATTACTGTCACAGTACAATTTAGTTATATTGCAAAGAGAATGAGAATTTTCGAAGCAAAATTTGCCATAAGGGGTTCCACTACACCGTGCACTAAAAAAAGAAAAAGAAGGAATTCGCGACTCCACTTGAAGACTTGACACACTTGCCAACTTTTCTAAGCTAACGGAGGAAGTCTTTAATCCTACCTGGGGCTTAACAACAAAATTGTCTTCTAGATAACATTTGGCTTCGAGGTGATGTGTGAAAAGCTTTTTCTCGGCCAAATACAACGCTCGAGACTCTTCGCTAACTTTTACGCCAACAAGTTTCCAAGTCCCCCGCGTAAAGCTTAGATAGGGATCACTTTCCATTTGTCTTCTTCGCTTTTTGGGTCGAGGATTAGTGTAAGAACACACGGCAAACACGGTCCAGCAGCTGTTGTAACGCTATTCCCAGAACAAGAAAAACAAAAGACACTCCTAATGAGTATATACTGTGATCCCGTGGAACCCCAACCCCTTCAAAAGTCCATATCACATGTCTGGCTCCACTAATACCTAAGAATCACACAGTAATTGTGCAGGAATTTCTCCATTGCTTCCAAGTAAACCAAAAGAAAGGAAAATAAAAGGTCGTTCGATGCACGAGGAGAACAAGTTACTCAAATTAGACCATAGTGCGGAACCCCAAAGGCATCCAAGCGTAGCAATTTTATCTTTGAGGACAAAAAAAGTACGAATTAAATGGGATGAGTTGGTGGAATTTTTCGGATGGAAAAAACTCCTATTTGGGTAAGGAAGGAAATGGAAGTACGGAACACGGATCTATTCTTTTGCCAGAATGTTGGTTTGTTATTGACAATAGCAGCTGATGAAGGGTCAAAGCGCTTGCTTTTTGCGCCTAACGTATAATACAGGATTCCATTAGAGCGGGAGAGTCACATATTCTCTAGTAATTGAAAGTAGATGGTGGGAAAAACTATGAATAATCTTTAATTATGTTGTCAAGACAGTTCTGTCGTCGTACTAGCGTTTGGTCTCCTCAATGGCGCAAGGATGACACAGCAGCTTCTTTCCCCAATCATCGAGATAGGATGGAGTCTTAGCACTACAATTGAAAGCCCAGAAAGTTCAAACCGTTCCCTCCAAAACCAACATGCTTCGGAGTTGCGGCAAAAGTCTTTCAGCTGATTACGTACCTATTATTACCTCTCAAATAATGCTTGTCACTGTGACCGTAACTGTGTTAGCAGGGTGCATCGACAACCGTGTCCGCGACCTCAAAAAAATGTGCATGTCTTGCCACCCAGAAAGTTAACGAGTCCAACAAGTTGTCGGTGAGAACCGAAACAGACAACAAAGCTGACTTCATAAACAGATCACTTTGGCGTCTGGAAAAGCCATCCACATCTCCGCGCAAACGATCCAAAGAGTCCTGGTCGAGAATGTTAATGGACAAATAAGTGGCAATGTTACTTTTTGTGGCAATCGAACATTCCGAATCTGCTGACCCTAACTAAAGTCACACAGATACAATTTAGAAATTTAGTGTGAAGCGCGAACTTGCTAAATTACACCAGCAATCCGAAAGCGAAATCGAAATCCTCACTTGGAATTTGAAATCCTTTTGGTCGTTGATCCTGAATCCTGTCGTACTGGAAATTCTCGACGTGATTTCTCCCAGACAAAGAGCACGGTTCGCCATCTGTTTTCGAAAGACAGTGGTCTCCAAGTCGGTACAGTGTTTTTGTTTCGTTAGGTCACGTCTACGAGAAAATATGTTTAGCAATGGAAAAGGGCTTGCACAAAAGGCCCACGTATAATTTGATGGTGGGCCCTTTAGCGAAGAAAGAAAGAAAGGGATTTTGATAGTCAAAGTGATTAAAAAGCAGTTGAGAATTCCTTGCTAACGCTATCCCATAATCGGGATCCGGCTCTCCAGACAAAGGATACTCCATCACACCAGATTGGGAAGGCTAATGATAGCCCTTGATGGTTGATTAAAACGGTGATGAAAAAGATCCCCATGAAGAGCATACTCGAGACTTTTCCACGCGACAAAACGCCAACATATAGGTCTATTTTTAAGCCATACTTGACTTCTATTCCATGGGGAAAAAAATCAAAGAACCCGACCATATGACCAAAGCGAATAAAAAAGAACCCCTTCCCAAAAATGAGATTCCTACCATTCTGGTGTAACGTTGGCTTACAGCATGTAACGATTGCCCAACTTTGCCCAAATCACACCTGCCTCCTTACTATTTGCCTTTGAACAAGCTCCATTTGCATTGTCAAGCGGGTTAAGTCAGCGCCATGGCACTTGAGCCTTTCAACTGTTGATAAATCTTGAAAAGAATTGCAAAGAATACACAGAAAATGGGTCTGTCTAATCCAAAAATCAACAGCGGAGAAGGAAGAGGGCTCGGGTACGGTTTCGCATTGTGGTGGATCATTTGGGCGGAATGAATGTGTGCAGAGACCAAAACTAACGCAGCAACATGTTTGGGGATTGTTGGACTTCGGACCGGCGATGCTCAAGATCTCTGTGCGGAACCGAAAAGGGGCCTAATCTTCTATACACTTGGTCTCTAAACACCAGTATAGGCGCAAGCCTTCAAGCATTGTTAATGGGTTCTCGTCTTTCAACACTCTAGGATGGATAGCTACTGTGTAGAATGTCTGGATGTGCCTTCCAACAATGCACAACGTTTACCCGGAAACCCAGGCGTGAATAATCCAGCGCAAAAACGGACACAAAAGACACCATCATCTATAAGCCCCAGCCGGAAAGGAAAAATGAAACCAAACAAAGCTGCCCGGAGACGGCATATTGACTCAAGCTCACAAGAAGCGTGTTATTTGCGCGCTTCAAGAATGAATTTTGGTGCCAAGCATTGAGATTTCAATGCGTTTCGGCAGCCAAGGTCCTCTTCATATAAATACCCAAGGTAAATGAAACATTACAAGACGGGGAATGAAGCCCAGGCATCATACATAACCCAATTCTTGACCAGGCATTGGAATTTATCCCCAACGTCAAAGTCAACCAGCTTCAGCGGAAGGTCTCGTTCGTAATATATGACCATTCGCGTATGCTAGACAAGTACCAATTTTCCTGACCCGAAACCCCTCCCACTTTTTAAAAACTTACTCCTGGAATTAATATTTTTTGCTTTGCACTGACACTAATAACCAGGACAGAAATGCAGAACGATTGTGTCGATACATAATCAATGACGGAAGGGAAAAGGAGGTCATTGAGGCAAGTGTACAATTAAATTGATAAGAGGCGGGGCTTCCTTCAGTCAAAGGCAAACGTTCGAAAAACTGCTACGAAGAAGACCCCCACATTGCCTCAACATGGCCTATGCATCATTAACGAACTTAACTTGATATGAAAGAAAAAGACTTGCAACCCCTACCCCTTCCATGTTAACTCATTTCCCTTTTTTATTATTACTTTTCGTGCCCTAAAACATGTCTTTTTACGGAGGCAAGTCCATAGCTGAGGAGTTGCGTGTCCATGAAAAGCCTGTTATTACGAACAGAGCCGCCCCCTTTTACATTAGAAGCTTTAACACCTACGCCCCCCTTGTAATCACCTGCAGACTGTCAGACTAGCGCTCGCTTTTGGATGCGATAAAACCATGTGTGAGCCTCAACAAAGGGGTACAACCACCTAAAATACTAACCTAACCTCGGATAATCTAATACAATCTCCCCCAAATTGCTGCTGTCTCTCACCCCGCAAAAATGGCGAGAGGGGGTTCAAAGAGGGTTTGCAGGTTTATAATTCCACAGAAAACGATAGCAAACATACACAGGATCGATGCTTTTCCTCCTTTTTGATGCTAAACCGCTTTCCAGGAATACAAAAGACAAGACCCAAACCCAAAAGAGCATCAGCCCCGAGCCATTACCTAGGAATATGACACGCGGGGTCCTATTGTCACCAAGGTTTCCCAGGTAACAGTTGCCATATCGCATTTTGAGGGGGGTTTTACGGTTACCGGACTCGGGGAACCCATAACGAGTCATAAACTCGCGCACACGCAGCCACTCTTTCTTTTTGTGTGTGAACGTGTGTCATTTGGGTGCCACATATACACACGTGGGATATGGGAGATAATAACGAGCCAGGTGAGTGGAGGTGCGAGGGATTCATAATGCGACATTTCCCACCTCAAGGTAACGCCTTCGGAAGGACCGTCATCCATTAACATGAGTGCGACTCACGCTCCCGCAGCAACGCCGAGTTTGCATTCGCAACTGGAAGCTCCACCTTTACTCCGCTTTGCGAACACGCAACAATGCACAACTTTAAGCCACACCGATATTATTGTTTCCTTTCGTACCTTTTCGCGTGTGTGCACATCAAATGCAGCAAGCCTCGCAAATGGGTTAGGGTTAGGGTCTCTGTTCTTTTGAAATCCCGCGCTTTTAGAGTTTCTCCAATAGGGTCATAAAAAGGTGCATTTAGGTCTAAGTCTGTAAAATTCCGAGCTTGGAAAACTGAATTATGTATAAAGGGCAAGTTATTAGCCTTGTCAAACTTGGGAATTTACAGCCTGCACGACCACCGGTTGGAAAAAGAGAACTAAATAATAAAACGGGGGGAAGTGCGTGGCTTTTGATAGAAAATTGGACGACCAAATTAAGGTTTTGCTTTCTTTTGATGCGTACCGTTTTCCGAGGCCAAAAAGAGTCAATTTGGATGATTTGAGTATACAGCGAAAGCAGGAGGGGGTGGGGGGTCAAAGTCTGGGAACTTGGTTGGCTTACACGGACCTGGGGAAAAATTAAACTTTGGGAATTAGGAAAGCCGTAATTTAAGGGTTGATGGTGACAGGTTTACCTCTGATTGTTGATGCCTGGGTTTGTCTAACGACGTTGCATTGTCTCAACATCCGCAGGTGCGGTTTAAGGGATGCTATATACCGACGAGGTTCATTTTTTGTACACCTGTATCCGTCTGTTATAGTGCCTCATGCTCATTGGTATGGAAATTGTTTTATAATACAGCCTGCTGAGGTGGTGGTCCCACACGAAAGAGTAAAAATTTGCTTGTATGTTGCGATATAAAAAGGAAGGGCCAAGTCCGAGAAAGGTGCTCAAAGGGGGGTTCATTAAGAGACCTATTGTGCAGGTTAGAGAACACGCAGTTTTTTCCTTTCTCTAGAGGTTTTGCCTCTTGGGACTTCTTGAGGGGATGTGATGCGTGCCACCAACGCACAAAGGCAAGATTTGTAGTCTATGCATCCGGGTGTCCCGCCAGTCAAGAGAGGACAACATGCGTGTTCATTCACCACCAACTACCGTTTATAATTCAATCAAGGAACCGTCTTCGCGTTGGCTTTTTAGACCTTAAAGTACAAAAAAGAGGGTTATAAAGTCACTCTTCAGTACACCAAGTGCAGGCGGTACCAGCCATGTATATGGGTGCTTGTAGCGCGTGAAATAGCGTAGTAATTTTCAAAAGGGACTGGTTCTTGTTCCACTTTCTTGGGCTTTACGCAGGGATATTCAGACGAGGCGCTTTCTAGCGTGTGCACGGTAGCTCGGGATTACAATAGGGAAAAATCTCTTTGCATCTGAAAGCAGTGAAGTAGGCTGGTGTAATAAAATTGTAGTTCTACGAAAGTACTAATATAATGTACGCAGAAGAAACCCAGAGAAAGAGACATGAAATAACATGTTAGAAACGCTTACTTGGTCTGGAGAGTGTATTTGGGGCACAGACACTACTAACTATGGAAAAGCAAACATGTGATCTTGAGGAGAATTTAATTTCTTAAAGATACTCTTAAACAACGCCGTATTAGGCAATTTTTGTTGACACATTCAAGTAAGTCGCAACAAAACGGATAAAGCGCCTAAAACGATTTGGACTAAAGTCAATTTCATTCTTTTTGGTAATCCACCCGATAGGTGGCGATGGTGGACGGAACGACTTTTGTAAACTATTTGACACCGGTGTTTTAGCATTGCAGGAGTGCTTTTATTGCAACAGGAGTACGCTAAATTGTAGCTTTTTGCCGCAATGACATGGTTATTAAGGTTAAATGACTGAAACAGAACATGGTAAAATTTAAAACTATGTTTTACAAGTCACAAGTTTTTGGCCGTGTTGAGTTGAGTTGTGTCCACACTTAATCGTGCTAAGTTAGCTAAGATACAGAGGTACTGTATAGCTATACGAATATATAAATTTAAAAAATCTTACAGACAGTGAGAATAGTTATTTGGGTACCATTAGAAACAAGAAAAATCAATCATAAATGACGGTTTTTTCAAAAATGTCCGTCGTTAGATGGCGAGACCTACTTGACCATGCTTCATTTTCGAATGACCAGGAATTAATGATGCAACGGAATTGCTCTGAAACATTCAGTTTCTTTCGTGATAGCCAAATTCTGTCTTCTCGTGTAACGCCATTTAAAAACTGTACCCCGTAATCGCAAATCTTTTAAATGTTTGTGTAAGTGTTAAAAGTGATTAAAAAGGATAAAAGAGCTAAATCTTAATTAATAAAGGATAAAATATAAAATATAATATTAAAATTTTTTACATAAAGGAACATGTTAAATTAATCGTATATAAAAAAACGAACCCAGATTTGTCGAGTTTAGTACTAAAATATTAAAAAAAAGAATTATTCAATTATCTCTTACTTTTTATTTTAAAAACATTCACCGAGTTTATGAAATTCGGATGAGAAATTGCGCTGCTACTCAGAAAATAACGGGCAACATAACTGTTGACGGTAACACCCTATGGAAAATAACTGTTGACGGTAACACCCTTTTCTCTGCTGTACTTCTCCCTAGCCTTTTCTTCATTTAATTCCCCGTACTGTGTTGCCTCGGTAAACCAGCCACTCGGAAGTATCATCTCGCGCAAAACGCTTTCGCGAGAAGTCGTATCACGCATCTTGCAAATTTTGCCGAACATAGAGGCCGTAATTCGGTTCCTCCGTGCTTCCCACCATTCGTGCGACTCGCTTTGACCGCGGGTTGTTTGTTCCAAAGTGGAGATTTCTTCACGCGTAAGCTCTAACTGTTTACGAATGCGTGTACAGTCAGAGGCCAAAGAGTCGGGGTCGGTATCAGTGAGACCGTAGTCAGTATCTAATCCGCATCGGGCTGCTTCTGGTAGACGATCAGTGGTTAATTGAACGCTACTGTCATTGGCATCGCGAGATTTTAGATACCGCTTTTTCCAAGACTTGATACTCGCGCGGTGCCGCTCTTCAAAAGCATCGAGCTGTTGCGAACCGTGACCGTACTTTCTAAGTACGTGTGCATGAAAGCCGCGACCATAACGGAAGGCTAGGACCGCACCATAGCATCTAAACATGTACGACCCTCTTTGGGATCGTAGAATCTGCTTTCCTCCGTTCAATTTGGCAACGATGGACATGTAACGTTCTGCCGAGTTCGTCGTAACCTCTACTTGCAAGCTTTGGCCTTTGTTCTTCAAACGGTTTAGCAGGAGGCATACTTCTTTGTAGATGTTTTGCAACTCCATGGGAACTGAAGTTTTTGCCCAGAAAACTTGCAGCCTTTCTTACCGGGCGAAGAAGGTTCGCAGAATCTGTGATCCGCGAGCAAATGATGCTTGTTCTAATTAACTGTAAGCTACTTAGCTACAATATGCCCTGTAGGTTACAGAGTAGGATTTCTAGAAAGTAAGCGTCGAAAGTTGAGTGTTGGAAGGACTCATCTAGGGTGCCCTCGCCTTCGCTTTCAAGAACTAAACTGCAAAACAAGACTGCGATAGTAGTGTCATCTCTGGAACGATCCCAATCTTGGAAAGCAGTATACAGTGGCCTTGGGATTCCAATGGGATTTCCAAGATTGGGATTTCCAAGATTGGGATTCCAAGATTGGGATTTCCAAGATTGGGATTCCAAGATTGGGATTTCCAAGATTGGAATTCCAAGATTGGGATTCCAAGATTGGGAACATAAGACGGGGTGTGGTTTTAGAGTAATGGTAAAGTTTGGCTTGTTTGCACGCCAACCCTATTATACTATCTTACGCCTACATATCGAGCAGTTGCGAACGTTGGAGTTTAGTGAATCGAACATTTAGTTGGAAAAGCGTAACCTTCAACTGGATCCTCTTATTTCACGTAAATTTAACAATTTTAATTTGTTCAAGTCATCCAAGAAAAAGTGTCTCTAGACTCTACTCTTAAGAACCGACTACCATGTTCAGACCAAACTATGAAAAGATGGGTTAGTCAGGTCATAAGGCATACCAGACATAGGGCTTTATTTTTATTCATTTTGTCAAGGCTTGCTGAGCGGTGAGCACTATGTATTACGCTCAGCAACAGTGCAAGCCCGCGATTTGCATGTAACTTGGATTTTTTGCTTCCTTGGATCTTTTGTTTGGGTAAAGCTGTTTTTTTTTTTTTTTTTGCTCAAGAGCCATTACAGATCTCTCCAGTCCAGAAACCCGCATTTCTAGGAATTTGGCCTAGTTGGAGCACAAAAGAAGACTTGGATTCGACTTTTGCTACAAGTAGGAATCCCATCCGATCAAGATATTTTAGCGCTACCAAGTGACATTAACCATAAGGCCACATCCATTAGCTTGCCACATCCTTTTTCCTGTCCTTATCGTAAAAGCTTCCGCGCTATATACGTCACAGTAAAAGTAATAAATTATCCCTGCGTACATGGAGTTTTTACCAAATTCACTCCCTAGCGGCAAAAATGGTCGAAATCCACCATTTTACGTACGTTTTCTACAGGGCGCTTTCCTTATTACGTCGAAAACGTACGTAAAATGGTGGATTTCACCCATTCTTGCCGCTAATGAGCGCATTTGGTAAAGACTCTATAGCGCCACAAACTGTTTTTGAATTATTTCCTTAGGTCTTTTGATTGAATTTAAGGTGTTTTTGTCAGATATTCAGAACACAATATGAATAGCTTACTTATTGCTTATTATTTATTAACTCGTTGCTTAAGGAGACATGATCCCCATGAATCTCTACCGATTTCCAAGGTGACCGTAAAAGGGAACTTGATTTCAATTATCTCCAGACGAGGGGATTCGAATTGTCGTAATTTCCATTGTATAACATATCAGGAAGTCNCTCGTTGCTTAAGGAGACATGATCCCCATGAATCTCTACCGATTTCCAAGGTGACCGTAAAAGGGAACTTGATTTCAATTATCTCCAGACGAGGGGATTCGAATTGTCGTAATTTCCATTGTATAACATATCAGGAAGTCAGGAAGTTTCTTTACCTTCTCAACGTAACTTGTTTTCCACTTTTTGAGCATATACCCACTAGCGAGAAACAGAAAGAAGACAGTATACACACAGGTAGTCTTTGATCGTAATTACGTAAGCTGGTCAGCCAAGATCGTTACCGCAAGCTGCTATGGTCGGTTTTGGTACCTTCGAAATCTTTCACTACTGAAATTTGGCAAATATATCTCGGTACTTATACCAGTACCGTCAGAATAGCAAGGGTCTTCGTTCTTCTGACGCCTTGCCCTAACCAGAGTACAAACTTTTGTACTTTAACCATAACCCAGTGCAATCGTCCGCCTTATCAGCGAAAGAATTGTCCGCGTTAATTAGGAAAGCCAAATACCCAGGTCAGGTCACAAAGAAAATAAAAGTCACGAAGAACATCACGTAGAACATCACGAAGAGAAGATCATGGTCAAGTCGGTGATTTGTGCACATTTAAAGAAAAGAAAGACGAAATACTAAAAGAGTCGTCAATTTTGCTATTGGGGCGTGTTTTGAGCTTTTCGGTTTTTACACGGGAAAAGGAAAATCCAAACTAGAATGAATTCCTTTTCCCAGTGAATGCACGTAATCCGAGGATCTTTTATGCACGGTACAGAATTAACACGGAAAATAGTGAGATTAGGGAATGCCGTGTGCATCAACATATGGATACCGCGCTTTAGGAACTTATTAGTGGACGATTCCAGTACCCGAAGTGAAAATAGTCGAAGATGATGTTATGCTTTTTTACTCGTCCGAAGAGCTAATTATGATACGAACACTGATATAAAGTGGGTACTAGTAATTCTTTTAAAAAGCCAACTGAAAAAGCGTTCGAATTGCTTAAAATCGAATCTTTTTCTTGTTTTCCAAAAACTAGTTGCTAATTACGTGTAACTCCCTTTGTAATCCTGATGATTTAACTTACTGATTAACCGAAAACGGTAAAAAATTAGTATTAACTGTAATTAAAAATAAATATGTCAATAATCTGTGTAATTAAAATTGCTTGAATATGTGTTTATAACAAAGATATGGAAGACGCCGACGAGGAGCAAGGTACAGCGATCGAGAATGTGCCACAGCAGGGTGTCCAAGCTCCGATATGTACTTTTGAAGCTGGTGGTAAGTGTATTCTAGAGAATAGGATTACAATCGATTAATTTTGCTTGAAATTTATATTACAGCTTCCAGCAGTGCTGTATCCTTGTTCGGGAGAGTTAATATAAGCAATTCCACGGTCTACATGGGTACCCCTTCTGAAAATCGAGGAAACCGTTCGCTAAAACCATCACCATCGGTGGACATCGATACGATAGAGGTAAAAACTGGAACTCATTGAAGTGGCAATGTTGAAAACCGTACGCGTTTGTGTTTATAGTTCACAGAATTGAAAGAGTACTATAAGACTACCTTATGTCAAGCATCACCACTGCCATGGTACCCCGAGTACACTTGGGACATCGATGAAGTCTACACGGAACTATCCTTACAAAACGCAGTTACGTCAAAGTTCGGCGTGGAAAAACTTTTCAAACATGCACACGTAATTGAATCAGAAAACTGTAATTCTCTTAAAACTCATCTAACGCACTCGATGGCCACTTTAGGAACATTCTCGAAAAGGTGGTAGCTACCGCATTCTGATCGAAGGAGACGCCGGCTTTGGGA